>CM051458.1:68038508-68072779 GCA_028274465.1 Plantago ovata | reverse complement strand
CCACACCTTAGTGACATACTTGGGTGTGGTCGTGCCCCTTGAGGGACGGCCTATGATGCTTTGTCGCGCTCTTAGACCGCTCCAGTTCGTACATGCGGACTGGACATATTTCAACCCTAACAGTGACAAGCACCTCTAAATTATTGATAGTGATCTTTCATGATGTGTGTCTTAAATTTGCCTAGACGAGTTGCTTAGCAGACTTGATCAAAGGTTCTACGCACTGAACTTGTGAGCATATTCGTAACCCATGCATGTGTATTTGATTTCTACCACCAACCGTTTTCCAATCTTGTTTAAATAAATCTGATTTCTCGTTGCTATAGTTCAAAGGAAGCGATTCTCTAAACTTTGAACTCGTTGACTGAAATTGCTTGCAAAATTCCCAAGCAAAGTCACGTTAGGTCCCGAGAGAACGACACTCGGGGACAACTTGCCATTGCACTCTAGTTTGTGTAGTGATAAGTGTTCTTAGGCTTTTAAAACAAATTTAATTGGTGAAAAACGACATCATCATCTATCAATAATCTCACGTATAACGTGATACTTTCTAAGTACATGTTTGTTCTGTTTGTAGATCTAGGTCCTTGGCTTGAGCGACGGCGCCCGTATTGTCACAATAAATCGTTATTGGACTAGGAGCAGGAACAACCCTCAATTCCTTCAAGAACTCTGAAATCCAGACAGCTTCTTTCGATGCTTCTGATGCAGCAATGTACTCGGCTTCTGTGGATGAGTCAGAAATCGTGGATTTCTTATAACTCTTCCAACAGATAGCTCCTCCGTTCAATTTGAATACGTATCCTGTCTGTGACTTAAAGTCATCAGGATCTGATTCAAATCTAGCGTCGACATAACCAGACATCTCTAATTCTTGTTCTCCACCAAACACCAAGAACATCTCCTTAGTCCGTCGAAGGTATTTAAGAATGTTCTTTACAGCAGTCCAGTGAGGTACTCCTGGATTCTGTTGGTGTCGACAAGTGACACTAAGCGCATATTCCACATCGGGCCTTGTGCAATTCATTGCATACATTATAGACCCTACTGCCGAAGCATAGGGCACACGACTCATTGCCTTTCTTTCTTCATCAGTTTTAGGACTATCTTTAACTGATAAGACAATCCCATGCCTAGCTGGGAGAAAGCCTCTCTTTGAGTCGTCCATCTTATAACGCTTCAGTATTTTGTCGATGTAGGTGGACTGTGTCAATCCTAACATCCTCTTGGATCTATCTCCATAGATCTTTATCCCTAGGATGTAGTTCGCTTCACCCAAGTCCTTCATTGAGAAGGTACTTGATAACCAAACTTTGGTCTCTTCTAGCATAGAGACATTGTTTCCCATGATCAAGATGTCATCAACATAAATGATCATGAAAACGACTCCCTTGTCGTTGTGCCTAGTATAGACACATGGATCTTCTACGCTTCTGACGAAGTCAAACGATTTGACAGCTTCATCAAAGCGGATATTCCAGCTCCTAGACGCTTGCTTCAACCCATAGATGGATCTTTGTAATTTGCATACAGCAGTTGGCCTGGTTTTACTAATAAAACCTTCCGACTGTACCATATAGACCTCTTCCTCAAGGTTGCCATTGAGGAAGACTGTCTTTACATCCATCTGCCAGATCTCATAATCATAGTAGGCAGCTATCGCAAGTAGAATTCGAATGGACTTCAACTTTGCTACCGGTGAAAAAGTTTAATCGTAATCGATGCCATACCTTTGCGTGTAGCCTTTCGCCACAAGTCTAGCCTTGTGAGTTTGTACCTTGTCATCGGCATCTATCTTTCGTTTAAATACCCATTTGCACCCAATAGGTCTAACCCCTTGGGGCAAGTCTACCAAGCTCCAAACTTGGTTCAGGTACATGGAGTCCATTTCCAATTCCATGGCCTCTTGCCATTTGTCTGAGTCAATATCATTTATTGCCTCTTTGTAGGTCTCGGGGTCTTCCCGATCTGATAAGCCAACATCAAGTTCACTGATGTCTCCTATCATAAGGCTTTGCTTCTGAGGTCCTTTTGGGATCCTCTTCGACCTACGAAGCTCGACTGGTGCTTCTGTCGGCATTTCTGGTGCTTTTCTTTTCTGGCTTCGTGTAACACGAACATTATCAGTGGGCACTGATGCAGCCGGTCGTGTTCTGCGACCCCGTTCCCTTGTGGGAGGCTGCTCTTGTGCAACTTGTTGCACAGGTTGATTGACAACGGGTTCTATTGGTGTGGTTTCAACTGTTGATCTAATCATAGGACTCCCACTGACTATGACATGCCTAGCAAGTGTCATATCATTACCCTTGTCTGCTTCGAAAGCTCCCACTGAACTTGAGTTCAAATCAGAAGATTTAGAGAACTCATGTTCGCGCGTGTCAAAGTCTTAAATTTCTTCAATTTCTATCATATCATCTAACCTCTATTCTTCGAGGTATTCTGCTTCTAAAAACTTGACGTTTCTAGATACTATCACTTTGTGATCTTCAGCATGATAGAATTCATAGCCTCTCATCTGACGAGGATAGCGTATGAAATATACTTTTACACCCTTGGCATCTAACTTATCAGTGAGCATCAATTTGACTATCGCAGGATAGCCCCAAGGTCTAAGATAGCCCAGTGAGGGCTTCTTTCCTTTCCATAACTTATAAAGAGTTTTCTCCACTGATTTAGATGGTACACGGTTCAGAATGTAGATTGCAGTTTGTAGTGCATATCCCCATAGATATTTTGGAAGAGTCGAGAAACCAATCATTGATCTCACCATGTCTAACAGGGTTCGATTCCTTCTCTCAGACACACCATTTAGTTGTGGTGTTCCAGGAGGGGTCCATTGCGATTGAATTTCATTCTCCTTCAAGTAGTCGATAAATTCTCCACTAAGGTATTCACCTCCTCGATCTGATCGAAGAGTGACTATCCTTAGGTTCAATTCATTCTCGACCTCATTCCTAAACTCCTTGAATTTCCCAAAGGTCTCAGATTTATTCTTCATAAGATAAATATACCCATACCTTGATAAATCGTCAGTAAAGGTAACGAAGTAAAGATAACCTCCACGTGCTTGGACTTTAAAAGGTCCACATACATCGGTATGTATGAGCTCTAAGCAGCGAGTGGCACGAACACCTTGTCCAACAAAAGGTTTGTTCGTCATCTTACCCTTAACACATGATTCGCATGTACCATATGATTCAAAATCAAATGGTTCTAAGTAGTCCAACTTCCTTAGTCTTTGAATCCGTGTTTCATTGATATGGCCTAGCCGACAATGCCATAGATAAGATGGATTATTCTTCCTACTTGAAGACGGTTGTTTGTTATGTATTTGAAATAAAGGTAGACTACTTTGCAAAATATATAAACCATTCACTAAGCGAGCTTTTCCATAATACTGGTCATTTAATGGAAAATAACAAGTATTATTAGCAAATCGAAAGGAAAAACCCAAATTGTCCAACAATGGAATGGAAATAATATTTCTGACAATGGATGGAACAAAATAAACGGTATCAAGTTCTAAACATTGTCCTGATGGTAAATCTATCTTGCAGCGTCCAACGCGTTTGGCTTCAACTGGATTGTCGTTCCCAACATGCAAGTCAATTTCACCTTGCTTGACTAGCCTGTGTTAAATTAGCCCCTGCACATTTTTACAAATGTGCGAGCCACAAGCAAGCCGTATTTAATACCCAACCATTGGAGTCAAAAGTAGCCATGTTCATTTCAATAACAAACATACCTAAGCTAGAAGCCGGCGGCCTCTTAGCTTGATCTGCCCTTAGCTTAGGGCAATCTTTCTTCCAATGCCCTTCCTACTTACAGAAAAGACATTCATCTGTGCGTACCGTTCCGCTTCTCTTGAACTTCCTTTTCTGGTTCAGACGCTTAGGCCTATCACTCGAAGTGTTAGCCTTGGATCCCGACTTTCCCTTACCCTTAGCACCTTTGTTTCTCGGGTTTGGGTTAGACGGTTGCCCAACATACATGATCGATTTCTCCTTCTTAGGAAGAGTTTGATCATATGTCTTCAGCAGATTATGGAGCTCGGGCAGTGTAACGTCCTTCGCATTCATTGTAGTTAATGATGAACAGCGAATACGAACTCGGCAATGATTGAAGGACAAAGATCACCATGATCTTATTCTCATCTTGAGAACATGTTCAAACATGTTCCCTCCTTCATTGAGCTTGCATCTGTGTATATCTTTGATCAAATCAAATTCAACACTTCTGATTGTCGTCTTAAAGAGCGACTCAAGATGCTTCAGCATCTCATACGGCAACATGCTTTCTTGTTGTCTCTGCAGCTCATTGCTCATTGCCGCCAGCATAATACACTGCGCGGATCTAGCATCCTCTTGATGCTTATCAGCCTTTGCCTTGTTGGCTTGATTCCAAGCATCAACTTGATCGGCAGTCTGATTCTCGGGACACACGGGATTAGCCTCGTCCAAGACGTACTCAATCCTTTCGTACCTCAGCACCAAACGTATATTCTTGATCCTATCTAGGAAGTTTGGTCCGGTCAAAATTTGCTTCTCTAAGACAACACGGAGCGTGTAACGCCCCGTATTTTATTTTATTTTATTTTAATTATTTAATTACCTGAATAAATTAATTTATTTGGTAGTTATTTAATTTCTTTCCCGCGCAATCGAATTCGTCATTTAATAGTTCGCGTAGCAGTAACTCGTTTCGTTGGATCAGCTAGCAATTTGAATTGAGGCACAATTTCATTATCTGGCCAATTTTTTTTCGTGGCCCATCAGTTGGTCCACTAATCTAACCTAAACCTAACCCTAAAATAAAAACCAGTGCCTCCATTCTTCATCTTCTCACACGCCTACACACACAAAGAGAGAAACTGAACAAAAACTCTCTCTACCTCTCCCATTCGACCATCATCAACATCAATTCATCATCTTCATCTCAAGTCACCATCATCACAATTAAAAATAACCACCACCTTTATCACCACCTCCGTCTAGCTCGGTCGCCGTCTCGTCGCCACACCACCGGCCACGTTCTGCCGTCATCCCGGAGCACACGCCGCGCTCCGCCCGTGATCCGCCGTCCGTGCTCCGCCCGTGCGCCGCTTTTTGTTCTGATCCGGCTCCGTTCTGTTCCGTCACGCGCCGCCCAGCTCCGCCGGTTTGAGTCGCTCCGTTCTATCCCGCCGTATCAGCTCCCCGGTTCGTTTCGGTTCCGTTCAGTCCGTGCCATCCCGTGCTGTTCCGCGTGTCCCGTTCCGATCCGTCCCGTCCCGACTCAATTGGTGCGTGTCTGCTGCTCTGCCCGTGGCGATCCGGTTCCGCTCCACACCGTTTCATTCCGTCCAGCTCTGTTCGGTTCCGATTCGCGTTCTCAGTTCGGGCTGGGTTTTCGTTCTGTTTTGTAAGTCTCCGGTAAGCTTCGATTTCTCCTTTTTCTTTCTTTAATTTTCTAATCTTGACAATAACGCCCCTTCTCTCTACTGGAGATTTACTATTGTACCCCTGGATTTGTTTTGACGTTTTTACCCCTGCTGCCTTTGACCTCGTATTTGAACTGAGAACCGGGACCTAGGATAGTTGTTGTTGTTGTTGGACTATTGATTTGTTGTTTGACCTCGTATGATGACCGTGTTGGATTTGTTTGATTTCGAAAAACTGACTGGACCTTAGTGTATTAATCTGAACCTTGAGGATTGGTTTGAGTATTGTGGAATTTGAAAGGACCTTTTTGCAAATTGTCTTGACCGTGTTGACTGAGGACTAGTTTGAAAGACTGATTTATTTTTTAGGACTGTTGTGCTAGTGTAAAGGGCAGTTGGACTTGACTGTACTTTCTGAAAACTAAAAGGACTTTTCTGCTATTACTGTACGAGGGTAGTTTGGTAATTTTACTATGCTGGACTAAAGTGTTAAAACAAGTTTTCTCTAAGGACTGTTCTGGAATTTGTTGAAAGTGTGGTACTGGTTTGCATTTTACCACTGAGGGTATTTCAGTAATTTCCAGAGATCGAAAGAGTGTTTTCTGAAAACGTTTCAAGTTAACTAATTTTTGCTTTGGTACTTTTGTAGTGAGTTATCTTCTAGCTTAGTTGGTTAAGGGTTGTGTGACTAACTTAGAGGTCCCGAGTTCGAACCCCTCCTTTACCACTTCTTTACCGACCTTTTACTTTCCATTCGTTCGACTTCTAGAAGTGTAACTAGTTACTTTCTATTTAGGTTCTTCGTTGTTCGTTAGCTCTTAAGCTCATTGCACGCAGAAGACTTTTGCTTTCAAGTTGAGGTGAGTGTTCACCCCTAAACTTATCTATTTGCGAAAAACTCGAAGGCTATGTGACTATCTGTATCTATTACTATATTCTGTTAAACCGTATGCTTTCGCGTAAAAGTAACTAAGTCCTAAGTATGACTATATACTTTCTTTGTTTATTGCTACTCTGTTCTGGATTAACTTTTCTACAGGAACACTTCTCGGTGTTTGATTGTTCGTATCTGTTTGTTCTGTATTTGTTCTGTCTGTTTCTGTGTGACCGGTCGATTAGGTCGTAATTAGGTAGGCTTGGGTAGTAGAGGACTATCGGGTTTGCTTGATTATTGCCTAGTCTAATCCATTTTAGGCGCGAGGCAGAAGTCGCTGAGGTCTATTAGGGTCGTAGGTTCTGTTTCCCCAAAGTACACGGGGGTTTCTGTTTCTGTCCGAAGTTGTATACCCTCTGGAGGGAGCTATAAGGGCTATTGGGAGTAGGAGCAATAAGGCGGGCTGCACCAACGGACTTCGACTTATCTGTTCTGTCTTTCTGTTCTGTTATCTGTTCTGTTTGCTATTTTATCTGCTGCAAAGGATTTTTGTTTCAAAAACTGTTTACTTTCTTTTGTTAACTTATAACCTCACGGAGATCCTTTATCTCATGCTCTCTTTGTTTTCAAAAATTCCTTCCTTCCAGATACTGATGAGGATGCACGCGAGTAGGATGCCAGCGACTGAGAGAAGGGCCTGGGATGTCTTTGGGGATTTATTTCGAAATAAGAAGATGAAACTTTTTACTGTCTTCACTAGTTGTTATTCTTTTTGATTTCTAAGTTACCGTTGGATTTCTTTACTTGATTCTGTTAGCGCTATGCGCGTCAAATATTGTTATGGCATTTATTGCCGACCGTTGTTTTAAAAAAATATTTCAGATTTTCTCTTTTCAACAAATTATTTTGTTTTTAAAACCGATACCGTTACAGATGGTATCAGAGCTTGAGATCAAACTCGAGCTTGCTAGGATAGGGTCTTCTGGCCTTTGGGGTGCGTGTGAGGGTCCAAGTCGCTGGATTAGATTGAGTAGTCTTCGTTCTGTCTCTTTTAAAGTTTGGTCTTCCACATTAACTCTGAACCATCATGTTCATCTGTTAACTGTCCTATTGTTCTGTCTTCCATCTTCCGAAACTGTCTTGCTGTTCATTCTGTTTAACTTCTACTAGGTTCACAAGCTTCCTATTGCTGCTTTGTTCATTTTCTTTAAGGCGATAATATTGTTTCTTCTAAATGCATGAGTATTTGTTTAAAAGTATTTTTATTTACTATAATGTCATTAGTTGCATGTTTTAAGGTTTAAACACTTATATATGCATTTATTTTACTTGTTGAAGTTCATACATGATCTTTCTTGGATCTGTCATACAGTAATCTATTGTTTAACCAAAGTCGACATAAATCACCGGCAGGCGGCCGACTGTTTGAGGGATTCGTGTTAACCGAGGTCAAATAACCGATCACTTTATGAGAGAACGTTTTTAATGCATGCTTAATGTTTATGAATCTTTTCTACAACATATGAATTTGCTACTTATGCTTTATCATTGCTTCTTCAATTTATGTCTGCCTTGCATGCTAGGTTAGACACACTCGAGGATTTACTTATTGATAAGCTACTATCTTATTTATGTCTCCCTAATTTGATTTTGACCTACGTAATTTCGTTTACTCTCACACGTCTCTTGCTTGTTCACGCTAGATTGACTTAAGTGAGTGCCTTAGTTCACGTTTACGCCTTAAGATAGTTACACTCGAGAACGTTAAGTTACGTTACTGCCCTTAGACTAACTGCGATAGGATGGCTCCGAGGAACAACACCCGCAACGGCAATGGCAATAGCAACACCAATGACGACAGCAACGACAACAATGGAAACAACCAGGACCACGTGGAGCGGATCATTGCAGCTTTGGGAAACTTCAGTGAGAGCATGCGCCAGGCTGGACCGCAAATTGCACAACTGGTTACACCACCACCACCACCGACTCAAACGATCGATCAAGCTGCTGAACATTTCGCTCGTTTCCATCCCGACAGGTTCGATGGGGCACCCAATGCCCGCGAAGCTGAGCTTTGGCTGGAGAGCATGGAGAATCTATTCTCGATCTTACACTACCCTGATGAAAGGAGGATTGAGCTCGCGGCTTTCCAGTTTGAAGGTGCAGCAAGAAATGAGTGGAGGACCGTAGACGCAAAGTGGAGACAAGACCAAGTTGATCGCACATGGGTGAATTTCGAGAGGGAGTTCACTGACAAGTTCGTGCCTCGTATGGTCCAAGAAGGTAGAAGGGGCGAATTTCACAATTTGTTGCAAGGTGGAATGACCATCGCCAAGTTCACTCGGCTGTTGAAGTATGTGCCGCACTTTCAGAATGACGAGAGGGAGAAGGTATGTCACTTTGTGAAGGGTTTGAAGTCGGAAATCCGATACAGCCTGTTTGGGATCGAGTTGTCAACCTACGCGAAAGCCGTGGAAATAGCGAGTGAAGTGGAGAGTGATCTAGGTGAACTTGAGAGCTGTGAACCCCAGCGATCTCGAAAAAGGAGTTCTGATCACATGAGTGGCAAGGATAACAAGGATCGTCCGTTTCCATCCAAGTATCCTCGAAATTAGCGGGAAAGTCGACCTCGTCAACTCGCTGATAATACTGGAGAGTCAACTAGGAGAAATCGCAACTTCTGCTGAGGAACAACTCATGAGGAGGAGAGCTGTTGGAGGAAACAAGGTGTTGTTTGGCTTGTGGTAACAAGAAGTAAAATTAGTGCTTGTCCGAGACGCAACTCTCTGGCTGAAGAAGGAAAATCTGGAGGCATGACATTTACGAGCAAAGGAAGTGGTGCCAAGGCCAAACCAAGAGCTTATAGTACGATCAGACATGAGACTCCCTCGGCAAGTGTGGCTAAAGGATAATTTCACTCGTGGGTTAAGCTATCGACTTTTTATCGAGGATTTATGGTTCGAATGGTTTTGTTGAAGACATGAGCTTTGTTTTCCTTGGGTTAGTTACGACCTTGTTAACTTTTGGGTTTGCGAGTTATTCTTATCATCCGGCGTTTGAAGTTGAAGACTTTCGATTCTCCGTTCCAAGTTCGTTAGCCTCACGCTAGTTAAGTTTCGAGGACGAAACTTCTTGTAAGGGTGGTGGAGTGTAACGCCCCGTATTTTATTTTATTTTATTTTAATTATTTAATTACCTGAATAAATTAATTTATTTGGTAGTTATTTAATTTCTTTCCCGCGCAATCGAATTCGTCATTTAATAGTTCGCGTAGCAGTAACTCGTTTCGTTGGATCAGCTAGCAATTTGAATTGAGGCCCAATTTCATTATCTGGCCCATTTTTTTTCGTGGCCCATCAGCTGGTCCACTAATCTAACCTAAACCTAACCCTAAAATTAAAACCATTGCCTCCATTCTTCATCTTCTCACACGCCTACACACACAAAGAGAAAACTGAACAAAAACTTTCTCTGCCTCTCCCATTCGACCATCATCAACATCAATTCATCATCTTCATCTCAAGTCACCATCATCACAATTAAAAACAACCACCAACTTTATCACCACCTCCGTCTAGCTCGGCCGTCGTCTCGTCGCCACACCACCGGCCACGTTCTGCCGTCATCCCGGAGCACACGCCGCGCTCTGCCGTCCGTGCTCCGCCTGTGCGCCGCTTTTTTTTCCGATCCAGCTCTGTTCTGTTTCGTCACGCGTCGCCCAGCTCCGCCGGTTTGACTCACTCCGTTCCGTCCCGCTGTATCAGCTCCTCCCCGGTTCATTTCGGTTCCGTTCAGTCCGTGCCGTACCGTGCTGTTCCGCGTGTCCCGTTCCGATCCATCCCGTCCTGGCTCAATTGGTGCGTCTGCTGCTGCCCCTGGCGATCCGGTTCCGCTCCACACCGTTTCATCCCGTCCATCTCTGTTCGGTTCCGATTCGCGTTCTCAGTTCGGGTTGGGTTTCCGTTCTGTTTCGTAAGTCTCCGGTAAGCTTCGATTTCTCCTTTTTCTTTCTTTAATTTTCTAATCTGGACAATAACGCCCCTGCTCTCTACTGAAGATTTACTATTGTACCCCTTTATTTGTTTTGACATTTTTACCCCTTCTGCCTTTGACCTCGTATTTGAACTGAGAACCGGGACCTAGGATAGTTGTTGTTGTTTTTGGACTATTGATTTATTGTTTGACCTCGTATGATGACCGTGTTGGATTTGTTTGATTTCGAAAAACTGATTGGACCTTAGTGTATTAATCTGAACCTTGAGGAATGGTTTGAGTACTGTGGAATTTGAAAGGACCTTTTTGCAAATTGTCTTGACCGTGTTGACTGAGGGCTAGTTTGAAAGACTGATTTATTTTTGAGGACTGTTGTGCTAGTGTAAAGGGCAGTTGGACTTGACTGTACTTTCTGAAAATTAAATGAACTTTTCTGCTATTACTGTATGAGGGTAGTTTGGTAATTTTACTGTGCTGGACAAAATTGTTAAAACAAGTTTTGTCTAAGGACTGTTCTGGAATTTGTTGAAAGTGTGGTACTGGTTTGCATTTTACCACTGAGGGTATTTCAGTAATTTCCAGAGATCGAAAGAGTATTTTCCGAAAACGTTTCAAGTTAACTAATTTCTGCTTTGGTACTTTTGTAGTGAGTTACCTTCTAGCTTAGTTGGTTAAGGGTTGTGTGACTAACTTAGAGGTCCCGAGTTCGAACCCCTCCTTTACCACTTCTTTACCGACCTTTTACTTTCCATTCGTTCGACTTCTAGAAGTGTAACAAGTTACTTTCTATTTAGGTTCTCCGTTGTTCGTTAGCTCTTAAGCTCACTGCACGCATGCAGAAGACTTTTGCTTTCAAGTTGAGGTGAGTGTTCACCCCTAAACTTATCTATTTGCGAAAAACTCGAAGGCTATGTGACTATCTGTATCTATTACTATATTCTGTTAAACCGTATGCTTCCGCGTAAAAGTAACTAAGTCCTAAGTATGACTATTTACTTTCTTTGTTTATTGCTTCTCTGTTCTGGATTAACTTTTCTGCAGGAACACTTCTCGGTGTTTGATTGTTCGTATCCGTTTGTTCTGTATCTGTCTGTCTGTTTCTGTGTGACCGGTCGATTAGGTCGTAATTAGGTAGGCTTGGGTAGTAGAGGACTATCGGGTTTGCTTGATTATTGCCTAGTCTCATCCCTTTTAGGCGCGAGGCAGAAGTCGCTGAGGTCTATTAGGGTCGTAGGTTCTGTTTCCCCAAAGTACACGGGGGTTTCTGTTTCTGTCCGGAGTTGTATACCCTCTGGAGGGAGCTATAAGGGCTATTGGGAGTAGGAGCAATAAGGCGGGCTGCACCAACGGACTTTGACTTATCTGTTCTGTTTTTCTGTTCTGTTACCTGTTCTGTTTGCTATTTTATCTGCTGCAAAGGATTTTGATTTCAAAAACTGTTTACTTTTCTTTTGTTAACTTAGAACCTCACTGAGATCCTTTATCTCACGCTCTCTTTGTTTTCAAAAATTCCTTCCTTCCAGATACTCATGAGGATGCACGCGAGTAGGATGCCAGCGACTGAGAGAAGGGTCTGGGATGTCTTTGGGGATTTATTTCAAAATAAGAAGATGAAACTTTTTACTGTCTTTACTAGTTGTTATTATTTTTGATTTCTAAGTTACCGTTGGATTTCTTTACTTGATTCTGTTACCGTTGACATTTATTGCCGACCGTTGTTTTAAAAAAATATTTCAGATTTTCTCTTTTCAAGAAATTATTTTGTTTTTAAAACCGATACCGTTAAAGAGCGAGATACTCGCCATTTCGGTTTTTCTTAGGAGAAATAGTATAGAACGAAAATAATAAATCAACTATTGAAATACTATTTCTAAATACACAGTCAACATAACTAAACAACAAGGTCCTTTAGCTGTTTAGCTCCCACTATTTTCACATATGTTTGCCCCCAAAACAAACATACGGGTAATGTCCAACAAGTTACCGTAGTGGCCAAGATCCAAATCCATACTATGCTATACTCCAACGGGGGCTGGTCGCTAGCATAATATGCCCTGTAGGACTATCCAATTGCGTCACGCAACTCTTGGGTGTTAAATCTAATTTAACCCGATGCTCTACATATTGTACCTATCGAGGTCGCTAGATACAATATGCAGTAAGTTATAACCATAGTCTTACTCTAATCTGACGATCACTGCGAGTCTGCAAGACGAGGTCGCCAATACAGGGAAACGCAATGAAAGTTCAGAATTAAAGCACCCCATGGAAAGCATCTCAGAAACATATACATATACATATTTTTGCACTTATATTGGTTGGGGCTTGTACCTTGAGGGTTGTTATCAGTCATCTACAAACAGATAAGGGCGCCGCCTACCCATCATGCATGAGCGGTCTACACGTAATGGATGCCGCCTATCCATTCTAGTTCTAAACGCGGTCAAGCACATAATGGGCGCCGCCTACCCATACATAAAAATATGCGCTCCGACAAATAAGAGGGCGCCGCCTACCCTCGCATGCATAGCGGTCGAACGGAAAGTAAAATACGTGGTATTTAAACATGCATTGTCAACAATAGCATATTGAGCATACAAACAAATAGTAGCCTATGTGGATGCCAAATGACTTCATAATTTCATTATGAAAATTATAATCCCATACTTATAATCTCTATGAAAAATTGAAAATTTGGACTAGATTGAAAAATCGAAAATTCTATTGACCAGGTAGCAATTTTCGAAACCCGAAGGACTCAATTGTAATTTTCGAAACATTGGAGGTGTTAAATCTAAAATTCAAAAGTAGGACTTATTTGTAATAAACAATAAATTGATAAATCACAAATAAGCCCCTTAACTTTATACTAATTAAATTTAACCCCTCTAGTTAGCAACAATTACAATTAAATCATATTTATATTCCAAATATAAAATTCAATCATCAAAATTTTCAAAAATTTGATTTTGGGTCCAACCCGGGAAAAATATATATATATATATATATATATAAAGATCTATAGAGAACTACATCGTAGGGATCCTATAGAGGACTTGGGTGAAGCGAACTACATCTTAGAGATCAAGATCTATAGAGATAGATCCAAGAGGATGTTAGGGTTGACACAGTCCACCTACACCGACAAAATACTGAAGCGTTATAAGATGGACGACTCAAAGAGAGGCTTTCTCCCAGCTAGGCATGGGATTGTCTTATCAGTTAAGGATAGTCCTAAAACTGATGAAGAAAGAAATGCAATGAGTCGTGTGCCCTATGCTTCGGCAGTAGGGTCTATAATGTATGCAATGAATTTCACAAGGCCCGATGTGGCATATGCGCTTAGTGTCACTTGTCGACACCAACAGAATCCAGGAGTACCTCACTGGACTGCTGTAAAGAACATTCTTAAGTACCTTCGACGGACTAAAGAGATGTTCTTGGTGTTTGGTGGAGAACCAGAATTAAAGATGTCTAGATATGTCGACGCTGGATTTGAATCAGATCCTTAGGACTTTAAGTCACAGACAGGATACGTATTCAAATTGAACAAAGGAGCTATCTGTTGGAAGAGTTCTAAGCAAGCCACGGTTGCTGACTCATCCACAGAAGCCGAGTATATTGCTGCATCAGAAGCATCGAAAGAAGCTGTCTGGATGTCAGAGTTCTTGAAGGAATTAAGGGTTGTTCCTGCTCCTAGTCCAATAACGATTTATTGTGACAATACGGGCGCCGTCGCTCAAGCTAAGGATCCTAGATCTACAAACATGTACTTAGAAAGTATCACGTTATACGTGAGATTATTGATAGAGGAGAAGTTAGTATAGAACGTGTCTCTACCACGGACAACGTGGCAGATCCTTTCACCAAGGTCTTATCAGTGGAAGTCCACTTAAGACATTATGCTAATTTGGGTATTAAGCATAAAGGTGACTGGCTCTAGTCCAAGTGGGAGAGTGATAGTGTATATGTCCTAGAGACAGTCCTTATTAAGGGCATGCAGCCCTTATAAAGGGCATATATGTACTATTACACAGGTCAACGTAATATAATATATGTTTGTTGTTTGACTATTGATTATCGCTTTCATATTTATATTACACCAGGCATGCAGCATGTCATATCTCTATTCCTCTGTGTATTGATATTAAACATGTCCCCTCGGATAGATGACCGATCACACAGTTAGTGGGAGCTATGTGAGTTATCATCTATCCCAAACTCTCCCTATTCGAGGTTCATCTCGGATTTAGGGGTCTGAATGAACCAGCTGAGACTAGTATGCGTGGAGGTTATACTTGTTGGAGCAAGTGTGAGCCGATCCCACGGCCACGAAATGGATTGTTGGACAATCAAGAAACGTTCCCATAACTGCGCATAGTTGTTCGAAGGATGATTACCAAACAATGGAAGTACCCAACGGACACTCCCATCGATGTATACTCTACACCGAAGTGTCTATGGGAACCAGTAAGTTGTCGAAGTGATACATTTGTTGCCCCATATCCTTGGTGGACCCGTCGATGTCAGCTCTGAATAAGCAGCTGACCTAAAAAAAGATCCAGGATTATGGCTACATACAAATGGGGATGATAAGTGATTCTGTGAAACTTTCATCTCTCATGTGTAGCACAGGAGAGCACTGCTCATAGTCGTTCATAGCTGTGATTGGTAAAACCGCTGGCCAGCGTATCAATATTATTATGATGGTCATAATAGATATTGGATTCACCATGCAACTCACTGAAGACGCCCGTGGATGTATTATTTGGATAGACACTTCATCCATCCTAGATGCATTCGAGTCATTCAGATGAAGGGACGTTACCATCGCCGCGTTGAGTGCAACAGACTTCGCAACGAAAGGGTTTGCTTTGAGAAACCTCTCAAACGTCCTCATGTATTAATATTGCAAATGGAACCGTCTAGGAATTCCATTTTGCCTAGTCTAGGACTTGCTTAATACAATGAGGCCCTATGGGTCACACTATGTGTTGACTCAGCTTATTCGAATATTCTTGAAGATGGAATTGTAATTAATTTGGAATCAATTGTGATTGATGGATTATAATTGATTTGGAATTAATTATAATATTTGTGGCTCAATTAATGATTTGGAATTATTAATTGAATTGGCTAATTAATTGTATTTTATGTAAATACAATTAAAGATTATATTTTAGAAATATAATAGAGGTTTGATTTGAAACGATATGTTAATTTAGAATTAATATATGCACATGACCAAAATCTACTTGGAGTTTGAATTGCCTTAGAACTATAAGTGGGTCCCAAAATCGGGATCCACCTATTACCCTTGGGAGCGCGCGTAGACGGTATAGGGGAAGGAGTTCGACTCCTTCCTCTATTAGAAGTCCAAGTGATAAGTTAGATTTTCCTGATTGAGTTTTAATTTGATTGGGAATGAATCTAGACTTGAAATTGGTTTCCTAGTGCGGTAAGAATTAGATTCTTATTCCATTACGAAGTCTAATTGATTATTCATTAGGCTTCTATTGACTACTATATATAGTAGACTATTAGAGAGCTTTTGACATAGTTTTTCACACAGTTGAATACCCAGTTTTCTTAGAGAAAATAAAATCTCTCCCCTACCTCTCCATACTAGCCACGCGCGCCACCCCTCTCACCGGAGGAAAATTGCCGCCCCATCTTGTTGGTCACACAAAGAATATCCTATCATTCTTTCCGATAGACTGTTCATCCGTGGATACCAAGGTTGAGGTTCTAGGAGCTGGAAACTAACTTTTATTGTCTTGCAGATAATCAAAGTATTGCAGATATCTTCAACTTCGACGAAGGAGAAGATTCACCGGATTATTACGAAGACTTGGAAGCTGTGCTTGCTTTTGGAGTACGGTAAGTCTTCTAATTGACGTGTTTAAATATATACGTATACATAATCAATTAACCTGCATGTTAAGAAAATTTTGAAATTCCGCTGCGTACCCTAGGGGTAACTCTGACCGTATTTTCTTACAATTCAGACCCCTACATCCGAGATGAACCTCGACTAGGGAGAGTTTGGGATAGATGATAACTCAAATAGCTCCCACTATCTGTGTGATCGGTCATCTATCTGAGGGGACATGTTTAATATCAATACAGACAGGAATAGAGATATGACATGTTGCATGCCTGGTGTAATATAAATATGAAAGCGATACACAATAGTCAAACAACAAACATACATTATATTACGTTGACCTGTGTAATAGTACATATATGCCCTTTATAAGGGCTGCATGCCCTTAATAAAGACTGTCTCTAGGACATATACACTATCAAAATATACTCTAACACAAAGGGAAAAACACTAAATACTCAAAAAATATGCATGCAATGCAAGAAAGCGATAAAACTCGGGGTTGCCTCCCGGAAAGAGCCATTGTTATTAGTCTCTGACTCGACTTCTTCATCTCCTTCATCTCCTACCAGGACGGGTACTAGCCTTCCCCCTCATGGATCTCTTCCTCATACCTAGTACCTGAGAATGAGAATGAACAAACACAGCAAGGCCAATAAAACATATGGGGTGAGAACATTAAAGCGTGGGCTAGGATCAGAAACGGCCTGAAACACATGTTGCTTGCCATCCACCTCAATAGTGCAAGTTCTCCGATAGATGTCGATTACAGAGCGCAATTTGATCAAGAAAGTTCTTCCCAAGAGAACCACATCACTCATCCCAGGTGTTGATGCCGGCATCACAATGAAATTGGTGTAAACAGAAGCGTCACCAATCTTTATCAACACATTCTTCACTATGCCTTCCGGTCGTACAAAGGTTCCATCTGCCAGCTGCACAATGGCCTTATGTTTCTCGAACTCTCTTAGACCACTCTTCTCGAACACATTCATTGGAAGCACATTAGAGTATGCTCCCGTATCAAGTGTAGCACGGACACCATCGAGGCTACCAATCCCAACCTTAACATCAAAGCTATCAAGAATTGGTTCAGGATCGTTAGGTTCTTCATCACTTACCTCGAATCCCAGCCCTTTAGCTTCCTCCTTGGCCAATGGAGGCTCGTCTTGTGCACCACACTTGCACGCATCAACTTGCTTAATGGTGATTTCCACCGGAAGATCTCCCACCAAGGTGATCGACATGGACCTCTCAGTGTTACTAGGCAACTTCCCCTGCTCCCTACTAGCTCCACGGTCTTTCAACTCTTGCATCTTCTGGTGTGCAAGCTTAGTACTATCTTCCAGCTGATCTAGAGGAGCACTTGTCTTCTCCGAATCATCCTCGAATCTCTTCAGAAATCCTTGGGTGAAATTTACCAATTTCTGTAATTTATCCAAGAGAGTAGCAGAGTTGGATTGAGATGCTTCGGCAGGATTTCCACAATGGTCATTTCCGTAGTTGCAATTACTACGGTCTACCCAATAAACACTATCGTTTGCCAAATCAGATCTACACATATGAGCCCCATGCCCATAGTTCTTGCACACCCTGTAAACTTCATTGGAAAGAGGCTGCCCCATCGAGCTCTTAAGAGCCTGCCTCATCTCATGGGCGAAGCCATCAAACCTATCCCCACTCACACCGTTCAACTGCACCTCGGGTTTTGTTGGAGCTTCAACTACACGCCTCATGTTCATACCCCTTGGATCCTTGAACTGAGATCCCTTCGCGAGCCTTTCAAAACACGCCCACACATCTACGGCGGTTTCCTCCCAGATATTTTCTCGGCATTGGAAATCCACAACCTGTTGGCTCTCATATGTGAGCCCATTGTAGAAGTGTTGGACAAGGTCAGAGAGTTCCATCCCATGGGGTGGGCACTTGTTCATGAGGTCCTTGTACCTCTCGAGAGCACTATAGATGGTCTCATCGTAGTCTTGCTTGAAACAACTGATTTGCGCCTTCAGCGCGGTAGTAAGAGTATGGGGAAAATACTTCTCCATAAAAGCAGAAAACACCTTAGCCCAGGTGTCAAGTGACCCGGATTCCAGAGAGCCTAACCATGCCTTTGCCTTATCTCCAAGACCCATAGCAAAGACCTTCATCCTCAGCTCATCATCCGTAATCCCAGCTCCAGGCCTTGGAAGTTTGTTGATGAAATCCTCAATATCATTCAAGTATCCCATAACATCCTCCCTAGCCAACCCATAGAACCTCGGGAGTTGCTGGAACATGTGATTCTTGATCTTCAAATCACGAGTTGCAGCAGAAAGAACAATAGCCGGACCTCTCATCCGTTCTTGGTTGGGTTGAACCCATGATTTCAAAAGTGGGCGAGCCATCACAAAACCTGAATTTCTGCGACAAGAGTAACTCACAACGAAAAATCAGTCCTGTTAGAAATTGCCAAAATATGGAATTCAACTACTAATCGAGACAAGCTAAATAAACTTATCCTGGAAATTGAATGCTGAAAATATAAACAAGCTAAAGAGTAAAAAGGAGTTATAGTCCCCGGCAACGGCGCCAATTTGATGAACGAGATTGTCAGACTCGAACAATCAAATAAATTTATTTTAAGCCAAAGGGCAACTCACAACCACACAAAACACGTAGTGCAGAGGTAAGATGACCTCGAGTGTCGATCTCTAGGGACTAAACTAGCTTTAACTAAATAACTATAATATAATTTCAAAAAACAAATTTATCTCTAACTTAACTTAACAATATATGGAGAAAGCTAGTGATAGTATGCTCGTTCTAAGTATCAAGTTCCAATTATGCATGAAAGTGCAACTCGTACTGCCTTAAAAGTAATTCGATTTACAAACACCAAAGACATATTTGTAGACGTGTATTTTGAAAGCTTCCTATCTATACTAATACTTGGCTAAGGTTGTCAGTCTTAGTTCAAGCAGTACTTGCAAATTATATATAATTGAATCGATGATCTTGCATTGTCCTAGTGTTTGTAACACTTTTCTACGATGATATATGGCTTAGTCGGATCAAAGAATCGAATTAAGATAATTAAACAAGTAAAAGACTCAGAAACTCAATCATGCATAATACGAACCCTAGCTACGAATTCACATACTATCACCAACTAGATGCTTAGCTACTCATATCAATAACACAATCAACAATCATAATTGAAGCAATAATGAATGAAAACATGTTTAATTGAAAGATAAATAGCAGAATTGTGAGATACAAGGTTACCACCAAAGGTTGTCAATCTCTGGTGAATGGCTAAAACTCACAAAGATCTAGCAAGATGAGATAAAACGGTGTCCAAATCTATCCTCTAGCTTCAAAACCGCTAAGATACAAAGGTTCTAAGAGAAAATATACCCAGAACAAGCTCTAGAGTTTATGCCTGGAAAAATATGATGTAAGATATGAAAATTCGCAGATTTTGGGATATATATATAGAGCTGTCAGAACGCCCCCGGCGCACCGCCGCGTACGGGCAGAATGCGGCCCGTGCGGAGTTCCTCCTTCGGATCTTCGAATTCGGCCCCTTGGACGGTTTTGAGCTCCGAAACTTGATCTCTTGGCCTTGAAACTCGTCTCAGTACTCCTTGACACACCACGGGTGATCTCATTGCACCAAAACATCATTGTTTCGCCATGAATTACTTCCAAAAATGCGATTTCCACCTAAAACCTGAAAAGAACAAAAGAAATGGAAACGTGACACTATTCTAACAAAATGCACTAAAATGCATGCAAGATGATAGCTAAATTGGTGAAAAAAGACTCGAATGATAGTGTAAAAAACACTGTCATCAAGTAGGCCTGACATTCAGTATGCTGTTTGTGTGTGTGCAAGATTTCAATCTGATCCTAGAGAATCACATTACAAGAAAGCACTCAAAACACTGAAATATGTCAAAGGCACAGTCAATGTTGGATTATGGTATCCAAAAGATTCTGGATTAGAATTGGTTGGTTATTCAGATGCTGACCATGGTGGATCAACCCTTGATCGAAAAAGTACCTCTGGAACTTTTCAGTTTCTAGGTACAAGATTAATTTCATGGTTCAGCAAGCAAACCTGTGTGGCCAATTCATCCACTGAATCTGAATACATTTCGGCTGGTTGTTGTACTGCTCAAATCCTATGGATTCAACAACAACTAAGAGATTATGGTATTTCTGCGAAGAAAACACCAATCTTTTGTGATAATACAAGTGGTATTGCTATCACGCAAAATCCTAAGTTTTACTCAAGGACAAAGAACATTGATATTAGACACCATTTCATTAGAGATCATGTGGAAAAAGGAGACATTGAGGTTGTAAAGATAGGTACTGATGATCAACTTGCTGACATCTTTACCAAACCCCTTCCAGATAATAGGTTCGCAATGCTAAGGTATAACCTTGGATTGATTGAACTACCTCAATAAAAAGGGTACATTCGATTGGTTGCTGAAACGGGTATTCAGCAAGCCAACAGTTGCTTAAAGATTTAATTATCCCTTGAAAGTCCCCTTTCGTTTGGTTCTACGAAGAGGTGGTTGTACACAAAGTGTTTGCTGAAACAGACATTCAGCAAGAAAATCCTTCAAATTGGTATTTGTTAGGAAACTTGATCACTTGCTGAAACGGGTATTCAGTAAGAAAAACCACTGGATTGCTGAAACGGGTATTCAGATAATCAGGGATACTGAAACAGGTATTGAAGTATCAAAGATGCATACTGAGACGGGAACTCAGTAAAGAGCTTATGTGTTTTTACTAAAAGACTTTACCTTGATCTCATAAGAAAAAGAACTTACTGAGACGGCAACTCAGAAATTCTTCTGGCCTTAAAGAACAGAGATAAAAAATTTAGGGGTAATTTTCAGCAAGTACAAGGCTTGATTACTGGATAAGTAAGTGCTAAAGTCAGAAAGTTCAACCTTTCGCTGAAAAGATTCTCTTTTACTTCAGCAAGCTATTTTTAACTGAAGTAATGGAGAAAATCCCTTGATTAAAGGTAAACTATTGTGACGTTAATCTTGGCACAAATACACTCGCTAATAATCTTGACATGAAACTTAATCGTGGCAATTGATTAAATTCAGATGTTGATCCAATGGTTAATATCATAAAGTAAAAACACGCTCTGACGGTTTCAAGTTAGTGGACTTGTACGCATTAAATGCAAAGTACACCACTAACTCATTGTTCTCTGTTTTGCCCTTGCTGAGAACTCAAACCCATTGAGCTTCTCACACAAACGGAGATACTATAAATAAGAGGAGTTGAACATAACACAAAATTCTTTAACTCCCAAATTTCCTTTTCTCTGCAAAAGTTTCTAGCCTGTGCTCTGAGAACACTGTACCTCCGGTCAAAAATCATCTTACCCGTACCTTTGCCCCCTTATTATCTTACTATATAAGATGGCTCCCAAAAGACAAACCTCAAGGGTTTCTAAGGCCTCCAACACAGACAGTGCTGGAATAAGCACTATTGCTACTCCGGCTGGAACTCCGGTACAAACTCCGGCTGTAACGATCGTTCTGCCAAACGACAGAATCGCTCAAAGACCCATGCCTCCTACATTTCTAAACGCTGAAAAGTGTAAACAGATGATGCAGTGGGGAGGTTTTTCAAAAGAGAAGTACATTAGACACTTTTATGAAGACGGACTGGCGGCTGAAAACCTTGAAGCCTTGATGTACATAAACCAACAAGGTTTACTTCCATTTATCACTGCTCATCCAAAAAAGGTGAGTATGGTGGATACAATGGAATTCTACAACAATGCTGAGATCCAGTCAGTAACAGATGAACATGGAGTCACTGAAAAAGTGATTTCAACTACTGTTCAAGGAAGACAAATCATCGTGAAATGGATTGATTTAGCTACAATCTTTTAGATTCCAACCACTGGAACAAAAGATGACATCACTGCTACAGGGGATGAAATAAAAACCTTCTACAGTGATGTTAGGAATAATTTCATGAAGAAAAATGAAATTACCCTTGTAAATTGGGATAAATTTACAAAGAGAAAGTATCTATCTTACTCTCTAGGACTAGTAGCCTTGATGCTCATCAAAGTCCTAGATTCTCAAGTCGGAGGAATCGATCAAGTAGGCCTGAAAAGATGGCCCTTGCTGAAACATATCCATGAAAATGGATCAGACATGAATTGGGCAAAATACCTCTTCAACAGACTTGTTGAATGTATTGTTAAGTTCAAGGTCAAGGCAGAAGACAACACTGTCTCACCTATTACCCAGTTATGTATGGATCAAAGATCTGCTATATCTTGACACACTTCAAGATTAAGCTTAGAAACCCACTGCCTATAAACAAGTCAGTATGTAACGTGGGTAGATCTTTCTACAATCTGCACAAGCCCGTGGGTGCTGATGAAAAGAAATCAAAGAAAGCAACAAACTCAAACGTTGCTAAGACTGTTGTGGTTGCTGACACTAAAGCACCTAGCAAGAGATCCAAGAAAAGGAAAGCTGATGATGATACTCAAACTGCAGCTTCATCAGCTGATCCTGTCCCCAAGAAAGCCCGGACGAAGACCTTCCCAAGGAAGAAAACAACGGCTAGGAACTCAGTTCCTGTCATTCATGAAATTCAGGATGACGATACAACAGTGGTTGCTGACTAGCAAACCACTCCAGTAGTTAATGTAGAAGCACCTGCTGAAGCTTCTACAAATCAAATTAATTTGGATATATCTACTGAAGAAAGACCACAAGGCAGTGGAAATACAAATCATGCCTTAGAAAGAATTGACGATGTCTACATTGTAGATAATCTTGAGGATACAACACTTGAGCCGGAAAGTGCTATAGTTGCAGACCTGAGAAAGGTTGCACTTTCTGAACAAGCTGAATCAGAAAATACTAAGGAAAGAAACGTGCAAGTTGTTGAAATAACAAAGAAGACAGTTACTGAGACAGCAACTAGTCAAGAAAAGAAAGTTGCTGAAACATCAACTATTGAAGAACCAGTTGCTGAGACTACAATTGCTCAAAACACAGAGTTTACTGAAACTCGCCAACAAGTATCGTTCGACGACACATCACATGATGCTGAAAATGAAAGACCAAGTTCACCACTCACTTCAATAGACAAAGTCCAACTGGTACTTACTGACCTAAGCCAGAAAATGGACATGGAGATTGATGATAACTCCAACAAGTCAGTGGACCTTTTCATGACAAGTAGTGAACTAAGAGGTCAAGATGCTTTTGCTCAACCTGTCATCTCAGTGACAAGGGAGACTACTGACACTGCACAACTTTCTCATTTAGAGCAAGAAAAGAAGTCTGCTGAAGAAAAAGATCAACACATGGATGAAGCCATTGATGCTGAAAGAATAGAGTCCACTCCTGTTGTTATTCAGCAGGTAGAAAACTCAAAATTTGGCTTATCTTATGTTTTTGATAACTTATCTTTAGCTAATCTGTTTAATTCTTATTAGACTTCTCTTGATACAAGTCAGAAGCATAATGAGGCTTCTGCACCAGAATCCACAATCCCTGCGCAGCAGGTAATTGTCAATATTGGTGAAAATACTAGGTTAGATAAACTTAGTACTTGTATCTAACTTTTTGTTATCTCAGGATGATCAGAATCAGGAAGCAAACACTATTCCTGAAAACATGAATGTAGATAGTGCACAACCTAGTGTGCAACATGAGCTTGCTAGAAACCAGCAGGTAAAACATGTTACAATCTTAGACTCAAAATCTACAATTCATGAACTTCTTGAAAATAACAAAAATGTTCTTTGTCAGGCTCAAAAGGAGATAAAAGAAACAGTTCTCATCACAACAGTCCATGAAATTAGTTCAGATGAACTCTACTCAAACTTCAAAAGTAATACTTTGACCAGAGTTGCTAAGTCTGTCAGCAACTGGCAAACATACAGAAGAATGGACTTCTCAGATCTTCACATCCATCTCTCCAATGAAAAGAAGAGAAATTCCCTCATCAAGCTTGAAACTTTTATTCACTCTATCCTTCCTAAAGAGCTATCATATTCTCAGCAAATGAATGCTAATCTAGTTGCCACAATCAGAGAAAATATGAAGGCTATATTTAAGAGTGCCTCTCCAACTGAACAAGTTGTGATGCTCAAAGGCTCCTTTGTGCCACTGGTGGCTGATCCCCACAAAATCAATGAGGAAGAAGAGGTAACAAGTTAAGCTATGTACAAACATCTTGAGTTGGTTATTCTAACTGATGATGATGAAGAAGAGGAGGATGAGAATATCCCAGAAGATTCTACTGATGATGAATCAAAAGATTCAAAGGACAGTAAGGACGAAGATGATTACAATCAAGGTCCTGGTCCAAATGCTGGTGGAGAGAAATTGACAGTTGCTGATCAAGAAGATCAATCACATGCTGAAACACAAGATGCTGAGCAACCTCCCAGCAAGAAACAAGAATCTTCTACAACTCTTGCTGACCAAAACACTCAGCAACTGAACAAGTTGTTGAGACTTATGAAGAACTTGCCATAAAGCAAGCTGAAATTGCTAAAGCAAAAGAAAGGTTTCTGATGCCGAGACAATTTTGCTCGAAGCTCAGGTCACTGATCCAAACCTAGAGGAAGATGAAATATTCGATGAAGATTATCAAAGAGCAGTGGCAAATAGTCTACAAATTAATGTGGCTGGAACACAACACTTAGACATTGCTCAATCTTCAGGAGTGAAAAGTTTGGAAGAATCCTCCTTTCACCTACTACTGGTGAAACTCTAGTTGTTGAGTCTCAAAAGTTGCTCTCAGCAACCACTCAACTAAAGGAATCTGAGGCAAACAACCTTGGAGTCGAGGTTGCTGGTCTTGATGAACCTGATGAAGAGAAAGATTTATCAGATTTCTCAGCACCTGAGGAAGAAAAAGAAGTGGAAATTCCTCCAGCATCCATCAATTCTGATAAAGGAGATGATGAAAGAAGCAGGTTGCTGAGAAATGATGACCAGTTTTCCACTGAGCTAAAAGTTCACTCACTCGCTCCCTCTATAGTGCCTTTCCCAAACGTTGAGGATTTTACACCAAGAATAAAGGCACTAATGGTTGTTCATAAAGCATGCCAAGAAGAGGATGATGCACTGCTTGCTGAAAGTCCACTCAATATCGAAAAGATACTGACTACTGTGCTGAAACGCACTACTATTGTTACTATAGCTCAGAAAGATATCAGTCTACATCACAAGAGCTATGAAGATGATGTCAGTAAAGCACTCAAGCTTGCTAAAAATGCATTAACAAAGGCTCAGGCAATTATGGAAGATGAAATCAACAATGAGCGAAGACATGAATAGAATCTAGCTTTTATCAAAGAAGAATTGTCAAAGCTTACATCTAATCAGCAAGACATGATTCTTAAGTACAACAGCCTTCATTCTCTTGCTGAAAATTGCAACGAGTTTTTCTCTGCTCACATCAAACCGATGTTGCAATCAATGTCTAAGGGGGAAGATACACAGAAAAAGATGTCAAAAGACATATCATCCACTACTCCCTCTTCTGGTTTGCTGAAACTGCCTGGACCACCACCTAGAGAACCTCTTGCTGACAGAGCAAAGTTCTAAAAGAAAAGCTGATACAGACTCTGAAAGAAGTTTAGAAAATCCAAAAAGGAGAAGAACTGCTGCTGATACTTCAGAGAACTGTCAAACTGAGAGTCATCAAGGAAATAATGATGATGACGATGATGATGACAGAATCATTGGTCAGGTTATCAAAGCAAAACCCATCAATGCCAAGACTCAATCTGGCAACACAAAATTGCTATCTTCTGGTTCTTCAGCAAAGAACAAAGATAGTAATTCCAAGCAAAGAAGAAGTCAAAGAAGGCCATTGAACAAGAAGCAAACAGAAGAAAATCTCGAGAAGTTGTTGGCTTGGGTGTACAATACACCAAAACAAGCAACAAAGACACTACTCAGAGTGTAATCAGAAAAAGATAAGGCTTTTTCATTCTAAAGCTTGAAGATCTCCTTGCAAATGATCACTTTCCAAGACCAGTCCTTGAACAAATGGACAAATGGAATGTGATGAAGGTTGCACCCAAAGAAAGAGATCCTTGTCCACTGAATACCATTGATGACAGAAAACTTAAGATTGATGTTGAGGTTAAAACTAGAAGGATGGATTTGTCAAAAGACATGAGAGATACGCCACCTTATTTAAGGCCATTAGATTGATAGTGTATATGTCCTAGAGACAGTCTTTATTAATGGCATGCAGCCCTTATTAAGGGCATATATGTACTATTACACAGGTCAACGTAATATAATATATGTTTGTTGTTTGACTATTGAGTATCGCTTTCATATTTATATTACACCAGGCATACAGCATGTCATATCTCTATTCCTGTCTGTATTGATATTAAACATGTCCCCTCAGATAGATGACCGATCACACAGATAGTGGGAGCTATGTGAGTTATCATCTATCCCAAACTCTCCCTAGTCGAGGTTCATCTCGGATGTAGGGGTCTGAATGAACCAACTGAGACTAGTATGCGTGTAGATTATACTTGTTAGAGCAAGTGTGAGCCGATCCCACGGCCACGGAATGAAGTGTCTATGGGAATCGGATAGTTGTCGAAGTGATGCCAGTCGTCCTTTGGACTTACAGGACTTTATCATCACATTTGTTGCCCCATATCCTTGGTGGACCCGTCGATGTCAGCTCTGAATAAGCAGTTGACCCAAGACACGATCCAGGATTATGGCTACATACAAATGGGGATGATAAGTGATTCTGTGAAGGATTCATCTCTCATGTGTAGCACAGGAGAGCACTGCTCATAGTCGTCATAGTTATGATTGGTAAAACCGCTGGCCAGCGTATCAATATTATTATGATAGTCATAATAGATATTGGATTCACCAAGCAACTCCCTGAAGACGCCCATGGATGTATTATTGGGATAGACACTTCATCGATCCTAGATGCATTCGAGTCAGTCAGATGAAGGGACGTTACCATCGCCGCGTTGAGCGCAACAGACTTCACAACGAAAGGGTTTGCTTTGAGAAACCTCTCAAACGTCCTCATGTATTAATATTGCAAATGGAACCGTCTAGGAATTCCATTTTGCCTAGTCTAGGACTTGCTTAATACAATGAGGCCCTATGGGTCACACTATGTGGTGATTCAGCTTATCCGAATATCCTTGAAGATGGAATCGCAATTAATTTAGAATTAATTGTGATTGATGGATTATAATTGATATGGAATTAATTATAATAATTTGTGGCTCAATTAATGATTTGGAATTATTAATTGAATTGGCTGATTAATTGTATTTTATGTAAATACAATTAAAGATTATATTTTAGAAATATAATAGAGGTTTGATTTGAAAGGATATGTTAATTTAGAATTAATATATGCACATGGGCAAAATCTACTTGGAGTTTGAATTGCCTTAGAATTATAAGTGGGTCCCAAAATTGGGACCCACCTAACCTCCCTTGGACGTGCGCTCGCGCAGCTGGAGTAGGGGAAGGAGTTCGACTCCTTCCTCTATTAGAAGTCAAGGGATAAGTTAGATTTTCCTAATTGAATTTTAATTTGATTGGGAATGAATCTAGACTTGAATTGGTTTCCTAGTGCGATAAGAATTAGATTCTTATTCCTTTATGAAGTTTAATTGATTTAGGCTTCAATTGACTACTATATATAGTAGACTATTAGAGAGCTTTTGACACACAGTTATACAGTTAGTCTACCAGTTTTCTTAGAGAAAATAAAAGCTCTCCCCTACCTCTTACAAGCCACGCGCGCACCACCCTCACCGGAGGAAAACCACCGCCCCATCTTCTTGGCCACACAAAGAATATCCTAGCATTCTTTCCTATAAGCTGTCCATCCATGGATACCAAGGTTGAGGTTCAAGGAGCTGGAAACTAACTTTTATTGTCTTGCAGATAATCAAAGTATTGCAGATATCTTCGACTTCGACGAAGGAGAAGATTCACCGGATTATTACGAAGACTTGGTACCTGTGCTTGCTTTTGAAGTATTGTGAGTCTTCTAATTAACGTGTTTAATATATATGCTATATACATGATCAATTAACCTGCATGTTAAAAAAAAATTGAAATTCCGCTGCGTACCCTAGGGGTAACGCTGACCATATTTTCTTACAGTGGTATCAGAGCCGAGGTTAATTTATTACGTATATACGTATATATGTTATGTGATTTATTAGTGTATGTGGATGCAATTGATTCTATGATTAATTCGATTTTCAAAAGTTTTGTTTTTATATAATTTTTTTTTTTTTTTTTTTTATATTTTTTTTTTTTATAATTTTTTTTTATATATATATAATTACCGCCAGCGTGACGCAGGCGGCCCGGGTGCCTGCGGCCGCCGTACGCACGCTAGGGGACGGGACTCGGTCCCGTCCCCGTATATTATATTATATATATATATATATATATGTATATATATACATATATAGATATATATATATACACACATATATATATATATATGTATCTATAGATATATATATATATATATATATATATATATATATATATATATATATATATATATATATATATCTATATATATGTATGTAGTCTAGATATGTATGTATATATATAGATGTATATATATCTTATATCTATATATATATCTATATATATATATATATCTATCATCTCTATCTATATATATATCCTATCTATCTCTATCTATATATATCTAATATATATATATCTATCTCTATATATATATATATCTATATATACTATATATATATATTTTATTTTTTTTATATTTATTTTTTTCGGGTTGGACCCAAATCGAATTTTGGAAATTTTTGAGGATTGATTTTATATTTGGAATATAAATATGATTTAATTGTAATTATTGTTAACTAGAGGGGTTAAATTTAATTAGTATAAAGTTAATGGGCTTATTTGTGATTTATCAATACCTCCAAGGTTTTGAAAATAACAATTGAGTCCTTCGGGTTTTTGAAAATTGCTACCTGGTCAATAGAACTTTCGATTTTTCAATCTAGTCCAAATTTCAATTTTTCATAGAGATTATAAGTATGGGATTATAATTTTCATAATGAAATTATGAAGTCATTTGGCATCCACATAGGCTACTATTTGTTTGTATGCTAATATGCTATTGTTTGACAATGCATGTTTAAATACCACGTATTTTACTTTCCGTTCGACCGCTATGCATGCGAGGGTAGGCGGTGCCCTCTTATTTGTCGGACCGCATATTTTTATGTATAGGTAGGCGGCGCCCATTATGTGCTTGACCGCGTTTAGAACTAGAATGGATTGGCGACATCCGTTACGTGTAGACCGCTCATGCATGATGGGTAGGCGGCGCCCTTATTTGTTTGTAGATGATTGATAACAACCCTCAAACTACAAGCCCCAACCAATGTAAGTGCAGAAATATGTACACGTATGTGTTTCTGAGATGCTTTCCATGGGGTGCTTTAATTCTGAACTTTCATTGCGTTTCCCTGTATTGGCGACTTCGTCTTGCAGACTCGCAGTGATCGTCAGATTAGAGTAAGCCTACGGTAACTTGTTGGACATTACCCGTATGTTTGTTTTGGGGGCAATCATATGTGAAAATTGTTAGGGTTGAAATATGTCCAGTCCGCATGTACGAACTGGAGCGGTCTAAGAGCGCGACAAAGCATCATAGGCCGTCCCTCAAGGGGCACAACCACACCCAAGTATGTCACTAAGGTGTGGATCGACCAACATAGGGTCCGACCATCACTGGGAGGACAACCCTCAAAATAAGCTCCTCTTAAGGACAAAGCTGCCAGTGGGCTCGAGGAGCATCTCTCTCGGGCTCGAGGAGACCTTACGTCAAGGTAACGCTCCTTGACAGAAAACTGAGCAGGACACTACTCGCATCACCCACGCACAAGGAAGGCACGAGGACCACAGAGCGACCAGCCATGGTTACTCTCCTGGGCCAAGGCCCACGGACCTCCTTAATGGGCCTGGGCCGAGGAAGGCCTCAATCCTAGCCGTACACGTGGCGTGATCCTACATGACCGGAAGCTGAAGGGTCTCAAGTATAAAAGGGCCTCATTTACTCCTCAACAGTAGGCATTTAACTACGTCACCCGAGCACCACTTTCACTACTCTTACTAGGGAAGCCTCACAACTCCCTACTCGTAAAGTCGCCTCTCCGGTCTGATACCATACAGACCGGGCAAGAGACACTAACCCCCCCCCCTCTAGTTTATTTCAGGTACGAGGAAGCTACAAGAGGCTCTCTTCCTATCTTAGAGGAACACTACAAGAAGAAGAACTAGAAAGACTTAGATTAGTGACTCTTTGCGAACTTAGAAAGAAACACGAATTACCCTTCAACATTTGGCGCCGTCTGTGGGAAACGACACGAAAGGTCATTCCTTGCCCTACTGGTCGAGCCACTTTCCTCCTCGTGACACTTCACGAATATGCCTCCCAGAAGAAGCAACGTCTTGCTAATGCACCACCCGCAAATCCTCCTCGACCTAGAGGCCGTCCCTCTAATAACGGTCGCGGAGGAGGACGGAGGGTGTTCCGAGGGAGCCAAGAAATAACAATGTTGCAAGGAACCCGGGATTACACGGAGGGGGCATTTACTAATGTCACTCACTCCCAAATGAGACATCGGGGGAAAATAACCCGCAAGGAGTCCCGGTAGGGAACGCCTATGGAGCTTTGAGAGTCGCAAACAACGCCGAGTCCAGGGGGCAGCCTCATCCGGTAGCAATTAACCAACCTCCGTGGCAGTGAATCCTCCTCAACCGGCCGCATTGACCTTCACCCTTCCTGATGGACGTGTCGTCCGACCGTCAGATTTCGGGATGGGCGAAGCTCAATACGGTCTATTCCTTCTTACTTTACAAGGATATGTCGGAGGTAATGAGGCTATTAGGGTTAATACCGAGATACAAGCCCCAGGAGAACCACAAGCACCGGTGCAAGAGCAACCTCGGGCCACCTTGGTCGCTCCTCGCCAATCCCAAGGAAGAGCATCTGTTGCACAAGATGAAGCACATTCGAGAGCAACACCAGGCCGATCCAATCTCGACTTGGACCATCAAGAATCCAATCGAGGTTAGGACCACAAGGTGCCCCGGATGATTTGAGAGACCTGATTGATAGAAGAATACGGGCGTCATTGCAAAATGTAGCGCAACAAGAAAATAGAGCTCAGGTGGTCGCTACACCACCCGCTCTCCCCAATCAAGTTACCCCCAACCAGGTAACTCCTCAAAACCAACAAGAAGCGGTGGAAGAGAATCAAGCATTGAGAACAGTAGCTGAGGTAACCCCCCTGGTCGATCCGATCACGGGGAGGAGGCTCACTCTGGAGGAACTCAACGCGAGGAAATCCGCACTTGACGCTCAGATAGAGACTCTTCGTGGAACTGTCCAAGAGAGAGAGCAAGACCAAGATCCGAGCCCTTTGTGCGACGAGATCAGGAACCACCAAGCCAAAATTGAAAGAGGCTTTCCCACCTTCGAAAGCTATGATGGAACAAGTTGTCCGAAGGACTACTTGGTAAGATTTGGCACTAAATGGATGCCTACGGTCATGACTCAAGGACTAAAGCACTCCTCTTCCCCGGCTAACCTTTCCGGGAAGCATGAAATGGTGGTCGCGCCTCCCTCACCGATCCATCAAGTCATATAGAGATCTCTGTAAGGAGTTTTCTAAGCGTTTCGAGAAAGTGATGAACGCCAAGAGACGGTGAGGTACTTGGCCGAAATTGTCCAGAGAAACAACGAAGACTTGAGGGACTTCATCAACGCTTTCATGAAGCAGCCCTCCAAGTCGAGGATCACTCGATCAATGAGAGGAAGGAATACTTGTATGGAAACACTACCAACATCAGATTCCAAGATGTACTCTCAGCATCGTGTATAGAGAATGAAGCACAACTTGCCAAAGTTTGCAAGGACTTCCTCGAAGCCGAGGAATTCCGAAGAACGGTCACAGTAAGAACCATCTTCCAAGGAAAAAGGGAAAGAAAAGAGAAAGAGAAAGAGTACCCTCCTCGCCCACAAAATCCCGGGAAGCAGAGGAAAGAGCAAAAGTTGGGTGATCAAGAGGGCAACTCAAGAAATGACTTCAGAGACAGGAGGTCTCCTCCCAGAAGGTCACTCCAAGACGATATAGCAACTACACAGACTTGAATAGGCCAAGATCCGACATCTTGAACTATATAGTCTCGAGGAAGCTAGACGTCTCGTGGCCACCCCCGATTAAGGAAAATCAGAGGAACAAGAACTCGGAAAATTTTGCAAATTTCACAAGGGGAAAGGGCACACTCAGATGAGTGCGTCGAGAGCTCAAGAACGAAATGAGAGGATGATACGTAACGGTCAATTGGTTAACTACATCCGGAAGGAGGAACCCCTGGCACTACTTCCCACCCACCTCCTCAAGACGGGAGAGAGCACCCCTACCCAGGAAACCCTCAGGACGACGACATCCATAATTACAACAATTATGAGAACCGCCCTGTAAATGAAGCATCATCCGCACTCTCTCACAATTGCGGGAGGGCCCGCCGGCGGCGACACTCGCAATCAAAGGGAAATTACGGCGGACAACCTCAGGGTCCGAGATGTAAAGTATGCTCAAGCCGCGAGACCGGGAACCAACGTTATCTCTTTCGATGATAGCGAGATACCTCTGAAGCATGCTGGAGGAGGCAACATCTATGATCCTTGCGTCCCACTTGTAGTGTCCTTGGATGTTCAATCCTACAAGTTGGGTAGAATCCTCGTCGATACTGGATGCTCGGCAAACTTGATCTTCACGGAACCTTGAAGAGGATGCACATGAACCCAAGGGAAGGGCTCAGAGAAGTGAGGAGCGCATTGGTAGGATTCGGAGGACAACCTGTCATGCCGCTCGGAATGATCAACCTCACAGTATCAATGGGCAGCGCTCCTAGAAGGGTAACCCAACGGTTCCTTTTGTGGTGGTCGATATGCCATTTGATTATCTTCGCAGTCCTAGGCCGACCCGCTCTCTCTCAATTTCCGAGCCGTGGTCCACAGTCCACAAAGTGAAATTCCCCATTCCCACATCCTTTGGGAATCGGACAAGAAGTAGGAGACATACGAGAAGCATGGGAATGCTACACCTTGTCAGCCAAGTTCACTTCAAGGGTTCCATTGGAGAAACCAACCCCGGACAATCGTCCGAGGAGACTCCCCTTGTCACATGCACCTTATCGTTTCTGACAAACGGTTCGGCGTGAAGAAAAATCAAAAAGCCAAGTCCGTCACTTAGGCGAAGAAAAGCAACCATGAAGAAAGACGAAGATACTCTAGTAGGAGCTGTTAAGGAGCTCGAGGTATCAAGTGATTCCACCACCAGTCCCACCCTCTTCCAAAAAAAGAAATTCTTTGAGGAAAACAAAATTGAAGCAAGAGAAGCCCTAGAAGAAATCCAAATTGTCGAAGGAAGTGCCGACAAGGTCACAAAAATTGGCACAGAGATGGCCACTGAGTCAGGATGAAACTCATCCAATGTTTGAAAGATAACACGAGGTCTTTCGCATGGAGTACCGAGGACCTGAAGGGGATCGACCCACGTGTCGCCGTTCACCGTCTGAACGTAGACCCCATAGATCACCCACATCAGAGAAAAGCGAAGAGACTTCATTGCGAGAAGATAAGCCATCATAGAAGGCGGAAGTACAAAGGCTTCTTAAGCTGGCCACATCAAAGAAGTGAATACTCAGACGGGTATGCAATGGGGTCCTCGTGGAAAAGGGTCCGGGAAAATGGCGGATGTGCAACAATTTCACAAGGCGCAACAAATTTTGCCCGAAGGATCCATACCCTCTCCCCGGATCGCCAGCTTGTTGATTCCACCGCTGGATGCGCCCTCCTGAGTTTTCAGGATGCATACCAGGCGTCTACCACAGGTCAAAATGGCCAAAGATGATGTGCCTAAAACCGCCTTCTTCGCTACGGCAATGTGTATTGCTTCAACGTGATGCCATTGGCCTTAAGAACGCCGGAGCGACCTAACCAAG
>CM051458.1:67999609-68038408 GCA_028274465.1 Plantago ovata | reverse complement strand
TTGTTTGACTATTGAGTATCGCTTTCATATTTATATTACACCAGGCATACAACATGTCATATCTCTATTCCTGTCTGTATTGATATTAAACATGTCCCCTCGGATAGATGACCGATCACACAGATAGTGGGAGCTATGTGAGTTATCATCTATCCCAAACTCTCCCTAGTCGAGGTTCATCTCGGATGTAGGGGTCTGAATGAACCAGCTGAGTCTAGTATGTGTGGAGGTTATACTTGTTAGAGCAAGTGTGAGCCTATCCCACGGCCACGGAACGGCTTGTTGGACAATCAAGAAACGTTCCCATAACTTCGCATAGTTGTTCGAAGGGTGATTACCGAACAATGGAAGTACCCACCGGAAACTCCCATCGATGTATATTCTACATCGAAGTGTCTATGGGAACCGGATAGTTGTCGAAGTGATGCCAGTCGTCCTTTGGACTTACAGGACTTTATCATCACATTTGTTGCCACATATCCTTGGTGGACCCGTCGATGTCAGCTCTGAATAAGCAGTTGACCCAAGACACGATCCAGGATTATGGCTACATACAAATGGGCATGATAAGTGATTCTGTGAAGGATTCATCTCTCATGTGTAGCACAGGAGAGCACTGCTCATAGTCGTTCATAGTTGTGATTGGTAAAACCGCTGGCCAGCGTATCGGTATTATTACGATAGTCATAATAGATATTGAATTCACCATGCAACTCACTAAAGACGCCCGTTGATGTATTATTGGGATAGACGCCTCATCGATCCTAGATGCATTCGAGCCAGTCAGATGAAGGGACGTTACCATCGCCGCGTTGAGCGCAACAGACTTCCCAACGAAAGGGTTTGCTTTGAGAAACCTCTCAAACGTCCTCATGTATTAATATTGCAAATGGAACTGTCTAGGAATTCTATTTTGCCTAGTCTAGGACTTGCTTAATACAATGAGGCCCTATGGGTCACACTATGTGGTGATTCAGCTTATCCGAATATCCTTGAAGATGGAATCGCAATTAATTTAGAATTAATTGTGATTGATGGATTATAATTGATTTGGAATTAATTATAATAATTTGTGGCTCAATTAATAATTTGGAATTATTAATTGAATTGGCTGATTAATTGTATTTTATATAAATACAATTAAGGATTATATTTTAGAAATATAATAGAGGTTTGATTTGAAAGGATATATTAATTTAGAATTAATATATGCACATGGGCAAAATCTACTTGGAGTTTGAATTGCTTTAGAACATAAGTGGGTCCCAAAATCGGGACCCACCTATCACCCTTGGGACGCGCGCGCGTGCGCAGATGGAGTAGGGGAAGGAGTTCGACTCCTTCCTCTATTAGAAGTCAAGGGATAAGTTAGATTTTCCTGATTGAGTTCTAGCTTGATTTGGAATGAATCTAGACTTGAATTGGTTTCCTAGTGCGATAAGAATTAGATTCTTATTCCTTTATGAAGTCTAATTGATTATTCATTAAGCTTCTATTGACTACTATATATAGTAGACTATTAGAGAGATTTTACATGGTTGATTCAACAGACAGATTTTAGATCATTTTTTCTACCAGTTTTCTTGGAGAAAATAAAAGCTCTCCCCTACCTCATACCAAGCCACGCGCGCGCCACCCCTCACCGGAGGAAAACCGCCGCCCATCTTCTTGGCCACACAAAGAATATCCTAGAATTCTTTTCGATAAGCTGTTCATCCGTGGATACCAAGGTTGAGGTTCAAGGAGCTGGAAACTGACTTTCATTGTCTTGCAAATAATCAAAGTATTGCAGGTATCTTCGACTTCGGCGAAGGAGAAGATTCACCGGACTATTACGAAGAGTTGGTACCTGTGCTTGCTTTTGGAGTATTGTAAGTCTTCTAATTGACGTGTTTAATATATACGCTATATACATGATCAATTAACCTGCATGTTAAGAAAAAATTTGAAATTCCGCTGCGTACCCTATGGGTAACTCTGACCGTATTTTCTTACAATGATATGACACTTGCTAGGCATGTGATAGTCAGTGGGAGTCCTGTGATTAGATCAACAGTTGAAACCACACCAATAGAACCTGTTGTCAATCAACCTGTGCAACAAGTTGCACAAGAGAAGCCTCCCGCAAGGGAACGGGGTCGCAGCATGCGACCGGCTGCATCAGTGCCCACTGATAATGTTCGTGTTACACGACGCCAGAAAAGAAAAGCACCAGAAACGACGACAGAATCACCAGTCGAGCTTCGTAGGTCGAAGAGGATCCCAAAAGGACCTCAGAAGCAAAGCCTTATGATAGAAGACATCAGTGAACTTGATGTTGGCTTATCAGATCGGAAAGATCCCGAGAACTACAAAGAGGCGATAAATGATATTGACTCAGACAAATGGCAAGAGGCCATGGAATTGGAAATGGACTCCATGTACCTGAACCAAGTTTGGAGCTTGGTAGACTTGCCCCAAGGGGTTAGACCTATTGGGTGCAAATGGGTCTTTAAACGAAAGACAGATGCCGATGGCAAGGTACAAACGCACAAGGCTAGACTTGTGGCGAAAGGCTACACGCAAAGGTATGGCATCGATTACGATGAAACCTTTTCACTAGTAGTAACGTTGAAGTCTATTCGAATTCTACTTGCGATAGCTGCCTACTATGATTATGAGATCTGGTAGATGGATGTAAAGACTGCCTTCCGCAATGGCAACCTTGAGGAAGAGGTCTACATGGTACAGCCGGAAGGTTTTATTAGTAAAACCAGGCCAACTGTTGTATGCAAATTACAGAGATCCATCTATGGGCTAAAGAAAGCGTCTAGGAGCTGGAATATCCACTTTGATGAAGCTGTCAAATCGTTTGACTTCGTCAGAAGCGTAGAAGATCCCTGTGTCTACACTAGGCATAGCGACAAGGGAGTCGTTTTCATGATCATTTATGTTGATGACATTTTGATCATGGGAAACAATGTCTCTATGCTAGAAGAGACTAAAGTTTGGTTATCAAGTACCTTCTCAATGAAGGACTTGGGTGAAGCGAACTACATCCTAGGGATAAAGATCTATAGAGATCGGTCCAAGAGGATGTTAGGATTGACACAGTCCACCTACATCAACAAAATACTGAAGCGTTATAAGATGGACGACTCAAAGAGAGGCTTTCTACCAGCTAGGCATGGGATCGTGCTATCAGTTAAGGATAGTCCTAAAACTGATGAAGACAGAAAGGCAATGAGTCGTGTGCCCTATGCTTCGGCAGTAGGGTCTATAATGTATGCAATGAATTGCACAAGGCCAGATGTGGCATATGCGCTTAGTGTTACTTGTCGACACCAACAGAATCCAGGAGTACCTCACTGGACTGTTGTAAAGAACATTCTTAAGTACCTTTGACGGACTAAGGAAATGTTCTTGGTGTTTGGTGGAGAACCAGAATTAAAGATGTTTGGTTATGTCGACGCTGGATTTGAATCAGATCCTGATGATTTTAAGTCACAAACAGGATACGTATTCAAATTGAACGGAGGAGCTATCTGTTGGAAGAGTTCTAAGCAAGCCACGATTGCTGACTCATCCACAGAAGCCGAGTACATTGCTGCATCAGAAGCATCGAAAGAAGCTGTCTGGATTTCAGAGTTCTTGAAGGAATTGAGGGTTGTTCCTGCTCCTAGTCCAATAACGATTTATTGTGACAACACGGGCGCCGTCGCTCAAGACAAGGAGCCTAGATCTACAAACAAGAACAAACATGTACTTAGAAAGTATCACGTTATACGTGAGATTATTGATAGAGGAGAAGTTAGTATAGAACGTGTCTCGACCACGAACAACGTGGCAGATCCTTTCACCAAGGTCTTATCAGTGGATACCCACTTAAGACATTATGTTAATCTAGGCATTAAGCATAAAGGTGACTAACTCTAGTCCAAGTGGGAGATTGATAGTGTATATGTCCTAGAGACAGCCCTTATTAAGGGCATGCAGCCCTTATTAAGGGCATATATGTACTATTACACAGGTCAACGTAATATAATATATGTTTGTTGTTTGACTATTGAGTATCGCTTTCATATTTATATTACACCAGGCATACAACATGTCATATCTCTATTCCTGTCTGTATTGATATTAAACATGTCCCCTCGGATAGATGACCGATCACACATATAGTGGGAGCTATGTGAGTTATCATCTATCCCAAACTCTCCCTAGTCGAGGTTCATCTCGGATGTAGGGGCCTGAATGAACCAACTGAGACTATTATGCGTGGAGGTTATACTTGTTAGAGCAAGTGTGAGCCGATCCCGCGACCACGGAACGGATTGTTCGACAATCAAAAAACGTTCCCACAACTCCGCATAGTTGTTCGAAGGGTGATTACCGAACAATGGAAGTACCCTACCGAAAACTCCCATCGATGTATACTCTACACCGAAGTGTCTATGGGAACCGGATAGTTGTCGAAGTGATGTCAGTCGTCCTTTGGACTTACAGGACTTTATCATCACATTTGCTGCCCCATATCCTTGGTGGACCCGTCGATGTCAGCTCTGAATAAGCAGTTGACCCATGACACGATCCAGGATTATGGCTACATACAAATGGGGATGATAAGTGATTCTGTGAAGGATTCATCTCTCATGTGTAGCACAGGAGAGCACTGCTCATCATCGTTCATAGTTGTGATTGGTAAAACCGTTGGCCAGCGTATCAATATTATTATGATAGTCATAATAGATATTGGATTCACCAAGCAACTCACTGAAGACGCCCATGGATGTATTATTGGGATACACACTTCATCGATCCTAGATGCATTCGAGTCAGTCAGATGAAGGGACGTTACCATCGCCGCGTTGAGCGCAACAGACTTCACAACGAAAGGGTTTGCTTTGAGAAACCTCTCAAACGTCCTCATGTATTAATATTACAAATGGAACCGTCTAGGAATTCCATTTTGCCTAGTCTAGGACTTGCTTAATACAATGAGGCCCTATGGGTCACACTATGTGGTGATTCAACTTATCCGAATATCCTTGAAGATGGAATCGCAATTAATTTAGAATTAATTGTGATTGATGGATTATAATTGATTTGGAATTAATTATAATAATTTGTGGCTCAATTAATGATTTGGAATTATTAATTGAATTGGCTGATTAATTGTATTTTATGTAAATACAATTAAAGATTATATTTTAGAAATATAATAGAGGTTTGATTTGAAAGGATATGTTAATTTAGGATTAATATATGCACATGGGCAAAATCTACTTGGAGTTTGAATTGCCTTAGAATTATAAGTGGGTCCCAAAATTGGGACCCACCTAACCTCCCTTGGACGTGCGCGTGCGCAGCTGGAGTAGGGGAAAGAGTTCAACTCCTTCCTCTATTAGAAGTCAAGGGATAAGTTAGATTTTCCTGATTGAGTTTTAATTTGATTGGGAATGAATCTAGACTTGAATTGGTTTCCTAGTGCGATAAGAATTAGATTCTTATTCCTTTATGAAGTCTAATTGATTATTCTTTAGGCTTCAATTGACTACTATATATAGTAGTCTATTAGAGAGCTTTTGACACACAGTTATACAGTTAGTCTACCAGTTTTCTTAGAGAAAATAAAAGCTCTCCCCTACCTCTTACAAGCCACGTGCGCGCCACCCTCACCAGAGGAAAACCACCGCCCCATCTTCTTGGCCACACAAAGAATATCCTAGCATTCTTTCCTATAAGCTGTCCATCCGTGGATACCAAGGTTGAGGTTCAAGGAGCTGGAAACTAACTTTTATTGTCTTGCAGATAATCAAAGTATTGCAGATATCTTCGACTTCGACGAAGGAGAAGATTCACCGGATTATTACGAAGACTTGGTACCTGTGCTTGCTTTTGGAGTATTGTAAGTCTTCTAATTAACGTGTTTAATATATATGCTATATACAAGATCAATTAACCTGCATGTTAAGAATTTTTTTTGAAATTCCGCTGCGTACCCTAGGGGTAACTCTGACCATATTTTCTTACATAGATGTCACTCATTACTATGATAATATCCTTGAAAAGGCAAGACCAAAGTTGATGGTGACTCCATATGAGCTCTTTTATCTGACAAAAGAAGATGTTGATGAAGACGTTAGATATCTGGAGAAAATCTATAAGAAGTACTATCTAAGTCATCTCCAAATCCGACATGCATGCTACTGGGGACTTCACATTTGGACTGAAGTTTTGAAAAGACAAGATCCCTCAGCAGACCACAAGCTAATTTGCAAACTTGCAAGGGATATGCAACTTCAAGTCAGAAAGCTTCTTGAAGATTATGAAGCTGACTGTGAAGAATTTCCTAAGCTTGTTGATGAAAGCTTGAAGGATGTTTACCAAGATTGCTTCTAGATTTCTCTCAGATAGTCTAGTCTTTACTTTTGATTGTTGTTTGCTAAGTTATCTCATGCTTTCATGTAAAATTACATTGAAAGATAACTTTCAGCAGTCAATTGCTTTTGGTCAACTTTATTCGTTTTTCTGATTATGCAAGTTATATATGCTTAATGTTTGATTAATTCAAGTATAATTTGAATTACTCAACTGATTTATTCAACATCAGAAACTTATAAAAAGTTATAATTAATTTAGCCATGGATTGCTAACATCAAAAAGGGGAAATTTGTTAGGAAACTTGTAATTTTGATGAGCAATTAACCATGCTAAATTAAGTAAAGTCCAGCAACTAGTACTCTTAAGGTCCATAGGAATTTAGAATTTTAAGGCATTGTAAAAGAGGAACGTTTGCTGAAAGACTTAGTGTAGGTACTAGTTAGGTTCTTAAGCTTGTTGATGATGTACTTTGTTTTTACAAACAAAGTATTGAAGACCTAGAACCGCTCAGAAAGTTGAAGATTCGAAGACTGAAGACTTAGAAGATTTCTGAGAAAGGTATTTACAAAGGCACATGTTGCTTTAGAAAGTGAGAATTTCAGCATCAGCTTGCATAAGTGAAAATCTACATGACAGAGTAGGTTGTGCTTGCTGAAACTGAGACTGACCACTTGCTGACAACATATGTGACCTCCATTCTGAAGAAGTACTTGAATTTTGGTTCCAACGTTCATATTTGAATTTGATTCAAAAGAACATTAAATGCAAAGTTAGCACGCGAAGAACATGAAGACAAGAAGACAAATAAAGAGCGCTGCTGAAAGTACAAAAGCAAGATAGTGACATCTTAAGGTACAAGCCTTAGAATTTGAAATTCAAACGGCTCCCTTGAGACACTATAAATAGAAGACCTTAGGCCGAGTAGAAGGGTGTGTCAACAACATGATCAAACTCTCACTTGTGCTTTAAACACTCAAATCTTTCTCTACTCTTTACTGCCTATTGATCCGTTCCAAGACTTAAGCTTGAAACAAAACCTACTTGTGAAGAAGTAGAACATCGACATCTAAGAAATTAGTTAAGTGTTCTTTCTTCTAAACAAGAACAAGTCTTGACACCAGAAACAACAAACTTGCTTACTACAAAGTATTGCAAGTTGTGTTTCTTTAGATCACTTGTTATAGCTGCAAAGTTATATTCAAGTCATCTCACCCCAAACCTCTCTAACTGATAAACACCCTTATTCAGACGTGGAATTCAGGGGGAATTAATCAAGCATAGTTTTGCTGATTAAGTGTCCCAAGTTTGGTGGAGAACAAGGTTTAGTTCTCTAGTTGAGGTTGGAAACAAGGCAAGTGTCCTTTGGTTTCTGAGAATCATTAGTGATAGGATTTGTAAGGAACCTCATATCTTATCATAGTGGATTCAGTCCTAGAAAAGGCAAAGTGGATTAGTTGAGAGATTACGCCACTCTCAGATACCACTATAAAAGTGTTTGTGTGATTTACATTCCTGCAGTTATCTTTCAGCAAGCTACATTGTTTTACACCGTCAATATGTTTACTTGCTGAAACTAGCTTTCTGACAAAAACACTTATTGTAAAAGACTTCCGCACTCTGTTTTTAAGTATTAGCAAACTCATTACTGAAAAGTAATAAGCACTTGCTGAGAAAGTTAAGTACCAGCAAACTCATTACTGAAAAGTAATAAGTACTTGCTGAGAAAGTATTAAACGACGAAAAGTTTGAAAAGACTATTCACCCCCCCCCTCCTAGTCTTTTCTTGTTTTTTAAAGGGACCAACAAGAATTATAAAGAAAAAACTACGGAAAACGAAAGGAATACCTGGATTCTCCTAGCCGATCATGGTTAGGCGAAGAAAAGCTACTAAAGAGTAGTCTTCCCTTCTGTTACTATCTCCCCGGTAACACGGTTCTATAAGACTATCTCCCCTGTCGCAAGGTTCTATGAAGACACAACGCCGCAATCTAAAGATGAACTCACAAGTTTATTGACTGAATGAAAAATAATGAAGTCTTACATGTGTATTTATACTAGAAAAATTAACAGGCTTTAACCCACTAAGCTACGGGCTTAGCCCAACTAATGGAATATTCTAGAGCATAAACTAAGTAAAACCCTAATACTACTCAACCCTAGCCGCCGCCTACGGGCTTGGATCCGCTCCTTCTTGGGCCAAAACGTGAGTGTCCATCACATCGATAAATCTGCTGCTACTTTTTGGCGAGCCCAAGCTAAAATCAGACTAGTATGATATGTAATTACTGCTGCAATGCTCCCTAACCTTTTTTGTCGTGGAACAACCGCATCAAAGTTAGCTTTCACCATCCCTATTGGTGGCAATTCCCAGGGGCCCTGTCTATCGGCTTGTGCTGAAATTTGCGCAGTCGGCTGCCAGATCTGATTTGTCTGAGTGAATTCTGCATAGTGTCGGATGCACTGGATTGTTTTCATAGGGTCCTGCACTCCTGTTGCTCTTGTTCAAAATACAATTTGTTCCTTGCGTGCCATATACTCCAACAGGCTATTATAAACAGAGTGAAATCAGTAATATCAAGTCGTATATATATGCCTTGGACCCATTCCCACTGAGTAGCAGAACCAAGTTAATTACATCAACTGGGATATTTCAGCTAGCCATGCCATAGAACCTTGGAAATTGTTGATACATATAGCTCTTGATTTCTAGATTCCTAGTTGGTGGGTTCAACACAATCGGAGACCTCCTGGCACCAATGGTAGGCTTAGATAAATCTCGAAGAGACCTTTCTCCCATGTTTGGCTTTGGAAACCACCTAAATCAGGATACTAAACAGTCATAACACCACAACCAAGCAACTTATCAGTACCCTTCTGTAGGGCTAAGCACCGGGTCAAACTCGGACCGACCGGATTATTCGGGTCAGTTTTTGCATAACCCACAGACCGGACCGAATATGCCCGGGTCTAGCCCGGTCCGGACCGTAAATTCCGGTCTGGGTCCGAGCTAGACCCGGACAGTCCAGATCTTAATAAAAAATAAAAAAAACAAGAAAATTAGGAATACGAGAGAGGTAGAAGGCAGAATCTTGCAAACCCCAATCCATTAAAACACCCAGCAAACAAAAACTAACAAACCCAACACCAATTTCTCAATTCAAGCCTCCAATTATGTCCAATCTAATTTCAACCCACATTATAAATCCTCTCTTTCTGATGCTCAATCTCTCTTTCAATAATTCATCATAAACCTCAAAACCCAATCTCAGATCTAGTGAAAAGATGAGAGATGAAGATGCTTTGGTGGTCTTGGTCTCTTGGATGAAGGTGGCCTTGTGATGAAGAGAGGAGGGAGAATCCAAACTAACATCCAGTGGAGTGGAGAGATGAAGATGTCGGAGATCTTAGTCTCTTCGATGAAGGTGGCGTTGTGGTGAAAAGAGGTAGTGGCGAGCTGTGCTTGGGAGGAGAAGAGCCGGTATGTGCGTTGTGTAAATGGAAATGGATGAAGTATGAATTAGATTTTTTATTTGAGGTAAACTAATATAGGATATGTAAATAAATTTTATTCTTTATTAAAAAAAAGCATAACTACCGGGTCATCAGGGCCAAACTCAGAAATTTCCGGGTTTGACCCGGACCGTATCGGACCCAGAATTTGGGGAAATGCATGGCCCGGGGTCCGAACCGTATGGGACGGTCCGGGTCCGGTCCGGACTTCGGGTTCGGTGGATCTGCTAAGTCCTACCCTTCAGTATAATCAAATATTTTGACAGAAAAATCACAAGAACATAAAAGAAAAGGCGAAAAGGAAGAGATGACTAAAAGCAAAAGATAAACACTAAACCAGAGGAGTTAAGTCCCCGACAACGACGCCCATTTGATGAGGGAAAAAGTGTCGTGTCTTAAACAAACACCAAATAAATTTATAACATGCCAAGCTAACTCTAATCACACAGAACTTAGTGTAATGACAAGTTAACTCGAATGCCGACCTCTAGGGACTTAACTAGGTTGAGGTTTAATATCAATCAATTGCAATCAATCGTAATCAAGTAATATATGTGAATGGATATAACTTTATGTAGACTAGAACTATTGAGAGCATGCAAATAAGAAAATACCAAGAAACAAGATATAATCAATAAGAGAAAGATGTTGGGGGTAGCTTAGTAGAATTCATAAGCCATGGATTACAACTAGCAAGCTTCTCGAACATTAATCGCGCAGATTAGGAGCATGAGTTGACCACAAAAGTTGTCACTGCTTTTATATTCGAAGGTTCGGTGTTAATACTCCTAATTGTACGGATCTAATAGTGTGACGTGACCACAAGGGCTGTCACCATCTTGTAATTCGAAGATATAGAATGAGCTACTTCAGATCTTACATAATAATTCATGAACAACAAGCATAATGATAATCCAAGCTATCAATTCTACATCTACCACCAATACGCGTGAATTAGCTACGCATAATGAATAATGCATAAAAAATACTCATAATCATAATAGCAATAGCAGGAAACATCACAAACATAATCAAATATCAGATTTGAAGAGAAGAAACAACTATCCAATCTGTCACTAATCGGTGGAAGGCAAAAGTCTCACAAATCAAGATGCATAGGATATGAATAAGAATAGAATCACGTGTCTCTTGATCAAAATCGAGTCTCCAAAGGTAGAATACTGAAAATGAGGCACACAAACGAGTAATAGGGTTTTTACGAAAGTGAAATACGATATATAATGAAGGAGATATGGCCTATTAAGTAAAAACCCAGAATCTGCGATAACGTAACTTTGCGGGGTGCCACCCCTCACTGGCGGGACGCGAATGTGCTCCAGGAAATTTTGCCGATTCTGGTCTTCACTAAAACATTAATTACTGGATCATCTCTCATTGGATCAGGGGGTGTGACCTGTCGGTAGAAAGAACTTTGAGTTGTCTACGTGTGGATGTTGGTTTCAGGTAAATCGGATATCATATGAATTACTGGTGATCAAAATGGCCAGACTGCGCTACTTTACACACTTGAATGACTACGGAATCTTCACTCGAACTCTGAATTCACCACCGTCTTCACCTCGTACAAGCTATTCTGAACATCTTATTGTTGTTCATTGACACCAAGACTCTAATACGACCGTATTTTGTACTCCTCGAGCCTCGGGAACCTCCGGTTACTCGAAAAGTCAAGTCTACAAGTAAACTCAATTTGCACAAAAATAAGCCTATTTTGCGCTATTTTCTTCCTTATGCATCCGGGGACCCTGTGACACAAAACATATCAAAAGTAACTAATTCTAGTTAAAATATAAAGTAAAAGAACAATAAAAGGTTGAAAAAGAGCCTTGATGACGGGTACTAATTTATCATCATCACCCATCTCTAAGGTTAAGATGAGCCCTATCCCATCCTTAAGGTTAGGATGACCCCCAACCCCTTTCGAGTATTTGAACGTTGTTCATCAAAACAAATTGTACTCCGGGTACCATTACCACACTACCACAATCCTTCATAGTTGTAATATTTGTCGTTTAAAAAAAATCATAATGAACCTGTTCAAAACCTTCAATGAACAACTAGATTGAAATAGAAACAAGCTCACCTCTAACGAATCCTTGAAAATATCAGTTCCCAAGATTCTTTGAGTTGTCCCCATGTCCTTCACTAAGACATCTTCCTAAAACTCATCGTCCAGAGCTTCATATTCATCATCCGAGTGATCGGAGACTTGATTTACGACCTGTTGTATTGTAGTTCTGGCTGAAGGTAACTCAACTATTTGCTCAACACCCTGTATATCAACCTAGTACACATTATCAACAACATCTACTAGTGTTACATCAGTATCATCCACAAACTCCACCTCCACTGAAATATCCTTCTCGGTCGATGTTCTCTCCTTTTACGCAACTAACACTTGACCAACAAGAGTAGTTCCTTCTAACACATACAAACCATTGTGTTCTTTCCCTTCAACACCACCTTGTCCTCTTTCCTCATAGATAGAACTCCACCTTCACAACCCAAACTACAACCCCTATTGTCCAACATGCCTAGAGATAACAAATTTCTCTTAAGATTTGGAACATACCTATCATCCTCAAGTGTTCTAACAGCACCATCAAACATCTTATTGTTAACTGAACTTATTTCCTTTCACACCGCATGCATGATTATTGCCCGATTTCACAAAACCACCATCTTCATACTTAAGAGAACAAAATCATGCTTTAACAGAAGTCATATGAAATAAACAAACAAAATCTAGTACCCAAGAGTTATCACTATTAAATGTACTGATATTTAAAGTTTCACATATAGTGAAATTATCAATTCTTTCTGCAATATCAGCATTTTCAATCTCCTTGTTTCTCAACTGCGGGTAGTATTTCTTTAAGTGATCCACCATCTTGCAGTGATAGCATTTCCTATTCTCTGTACCATCTTAATGATATGATTCTCCCCTGGCTTGCCACTTCTTTTTGTCCTTATGTTGGCAATTAACCCTTCCCTAGTAGATTTATCATGTTGTGAATCAATATTCTTCTTCTGATCTTTGGACCTTAAGGCAGATGTAATCACCACCATGGTTAGTGTTGTTGACCTTCCAAACACCAATGCATCCTGCTGATGTTCATAAGATTTAGGCAATAAATTCAACATCAAAGCCTTGTCGTCATCATCTAGCGTGATGTCTAGATTCTCCAAATCATCTACTGCTTTATTGAACTCACCAATCTGATCACTCACAGGCCTATCCTCTGTCATATTAAACCAATACAACCGTTGTTTGGCATACAACCGATTTGCAACAGATTTTGTCAAATAGATCTGATCAAGTTTCTTCAAGATATCAAGAGTTGTAGCTTCCTGGCCAACTTCTCTGAGTACTTGATCACTAGACAAAAAATCAGTGCATTACGAGCTCTGGCATTCATCTCCTTCTTGGCATACGCTGATAAATTTGGAGTGACTTCCCCTGGATCGATGGTTCCAACCAAACCATGCGAGATCAGGACCAATTCCATCTTCATCTTCCAGAGTCCGAAATGATTCTTCCCATTGCATTTTTCGATTTCCTACTTGATTGTCATACGTCTAAGATTTCTTGCTTTCCAATTTTCCCACAGACGGTGCCAATTGTTAGAACCTTAGGCTAAATCAATGAACATATAACAAACAATCAACGAACTCAAAATGCAACAATAATCAGACAACTATTATAAACGTTAAAGCATTAAAGCACATAATTTAACGTGTTCGAATGTGAATATCCTACGTCCACGAGCGGCCCGAGATCTGCCCACTATCACAAAAAGAATACAAAAATTTACAAGTAACTCCTCAACCGTCAATGGCGAAACGGAGCCTCGTTCTCTCCTATCTATCAAATTTCACCTTTTGTGACTCTCTGTATTTTCACTCTATTCTCTAAGCATACAAATGGCTAATTGTCTTACAGAAGTCTATAGAAGAAAACCTAACATCTACAGAAGAAACCCTAGAATAATCCTTATATACTAGAGAAGTCATAGCATACAATACTCTATCTGCCATAAACATATCGAACTGGGCCAAACATGGGCCTGACTGGGCTATCCAGGCGTACGCTACCAAGGCTCAGGCGTACGTGAAGACTTCTTGGGCGTACGCCCCAAGTAGCAGGCATATGTCTGTCTGCCATAGGTGTACGCCTCTTATTCCCAGGCGTACGCCTTGAACCTCTAGAAAATTCTTCCCGGTTTCTTCTTTATCTGGCGTACGTCAAATTCCTTGACGCGTACGCTCAAATCTACAAACTCAATCTCCAAAATTCATACTAATTCTCACAATTGTGATGGAAAGTGATATTTTGATGGGAAATGGATACAATGGTACTTGGATTTTTGTTCTGATGGTTGAGAAATGCGTTACTGACTGACTCTCTAGTAATATTTGATGAATATATTTTACATGGGTGTTGAGAAGCATGGAAAGGCCTGATTGCTATAGATACTCGAAGGTGGGATGGATTGAGTATAAATTGGAGTTTCCTTTGAGGCCATACTTTTGAGATAGGGCCACTGGTTTTTAATTGTGATTAGTAGCTGGAAGTTAATATCATGTAATTATGGAACCTTAGAAGGTGCAGAAGGTTGGGTTCTGTCATGAGTATAATTTGTGATCCGGAGGTTTGTTCCGTATATTTTCATTGTGAGTTTATTTTCGGAGCATTCTTTATGCTCTCGTAATAATAAACATTTTTTGCCGTTTAAAAAAAAGAAAGAATACTTTTCTAACAATTGTTCTAATCAGGTCAAGTACTCCATCAGGAGCAGCCATAGTCGTATGGTGCCTCAAACATGGAATAGCTCATGCCCGATTCTTAGGGGTGTTAGTTAACAAATTAAGTCGATCGTGAGAAATTCAAACTACAAACGCACTTAAAGACACTACTACAAGAAATCAGGCATTTAGCGACGGATAAGTAGATACGGATACTATCCGTCGCTAATTAACGACGGATCGCTACGGTTAGCGACGGATAAGGACGAATTGCGCTCTAAGCCCAGTTCGTCATTGGGAAGGGTCAATCCGGCATCTACCTAGCGACGGATACACATCATCCGTCGCTAAATTAGTGACGGATAAGTCTATGCGTCGCTAACTCTGTTGACCAGAATAAAGAAAATTGAAAAAAAAAATAATGAACACCTAGCGACGGAGAAGTCTATCCGTCGCTAAGTACCGACTATACAGACGATGGCGTCTGTTACAGATTCATTCTCCATTCTCAACCCTAACTCCTTTCATTTCTTCTCTTCTTCTTCCCCAATTGTAAGCCCCGCATCCACCACCGGAGACCGCCCACCGCCTTCTCTTCTCCGATTCGATCTCTGCCCAGTAAGTTTCTCTCATTATATATTACATTTCAATTTTAATTTCATTTCTTAATTCCTCTCTGTTAGGAAACTTGTAATTTTGATTAGCAATTAACCATGCTAAATTAAGGAAAGTCCAGTAACTAGTACTCTTAAGGTCCATAGGAATTTAGAATTTTAAGGACATTTTAAAAGAGGAACGTTTGCTGAAGACTTAGATTAGGTGCTAGATAGGTTTGTTTTACCGCTTATGATGTATCTTGTTTTCCGAAAAGAAAAACAACCTATTGAAGCATTTGTTGATGATGTACTTTGTTTACACAAACAAACTATTGAAGCATTTAGAACCGTTCAGAAACTTGAAGAATTCGAAGACTGAAGACTAGAAGATTTCTGAATACTGGTATCTACAAAGGCACATGTTCCTCAGAAAGTGGAAACTTCAGCAACAGCTTGCATAAGTGAAAATCTAAACGACAGAGTAGGTTGTGCTTGCTGAAACTGAGACTGACCACTTGCTGAAAAACATTTGTGACCTCCTTGCTGATAGTACTTGCATTTGCGCTCCAACGTTCATGTTTGAATCTCATTCAGATGAACAATAAATGCAAAGCATGCACGCGAAGAACATGAAGACTAGAAGACAAACAAAGGACGCTGCTGAAAGTACAAAAGCAAGATAGTGACATCTTAAGGAACAAAGCCTTAGAATTTGAAATTCAAACGGCTCCCTTGATTCACTATAAATAGAGGTCATCCGGCAAAGAGTTGAAGTGTGTCAACAACGTGATCAAACTCTCACTTGTGCTTTAAACTCACATACCCTTCAAACACTCTTTACTGACATTGATCCGTTCCAAGACTTAAAGCTTGAAAAAGCTACTTGTGAAGAAGTAGAACATACACGGCTAAGAAATTAATTAAGTGTTCTTTCTTTCGAACAATAACAAGTCTTGACGCCAGAAACATTCAAACTTATTTACTGCAAAGTATTCAAAGTTTTGTTTCTTAGATTACTTGTTGTAGCTGAATAAGTTATTATCAAGTTATCTCATCCCAAACCTCTGTAACTGAAAATACACCCTTTCAGTCGTGAAATTCAGGGGGAACTTAATCGAGCATAGAGTTGCTGATTAAAAGTCCCAAGTTTGGTGAAGAACAAGGTTTCGTTCTCTAGTTAGGTTGGAAACAAGCAAGTGTGCTTTGGTTTATGTTTGAATCGCTCTAGATAGGTGTTGTAAGGAACCTCAAACTTGTCTTATTGGATTCAGTCCTAGAAAGGACAAAGTGGATTAGTTGAGAGATTACGCCACTCTCAGATACCTGATGAATGTGTATTTTACACTTTCATTTGAGTCTTTTTCACCTATTTTAGCTATCCTCTATGTTAATTTAGCTATATTTTAGTGCATTTTATTAGAATAGTGTCACGTTTCCCTTTAGTTTTTATTTTACAGGTTTTGGTTGAAAAACGAGGATTTCCGGGCAATTATATTGAAGTTGACAAGGAATTGGTGTTCCAGAAGCCTATTTAGAGTATCTGAAGGTTTCCGGATAGGATTTGAAGTCTAGGGGTCGAATCTGGAGGTTAGAAAGTCACTAGAAGTCAGAAACCGAGTCCGAAAAGGGGAAGTAATCCAAAAACGCGTCGAAAACGCGTAAATTCCCGAAAAATACTCCCGGGCGAATCGCCCGGGATGTGGGGCGAATCGCCCCACACCAGGCGACTCGCCCGGTGTGTGGGGCCCTTCGCCCCACACTAATTCGAAGCCTATATATAGTTGCTCAGTTTTTCTCCGTTTTTCATACTTTTCCAGACCTATTCTCTCACCTTTCTCTGTAGGTTTAGGTAGGAACTTCCCATAGCTTGTTCTAGGGGTTCATAGCTTAGGAGATACTTTTTCATAGCAGTTTGGAGCTTGTAAGATCGCGATTCTTCGGAGACTGACAATCTTCGGTAACATTGTATCTTACATATTTTCTTCTTATTTTTATATATCTTTCAACATGTTTTCTTCTATGATTTTTGTTGATTGCATGACAACTATGAGTAGCTAAACTTCTCGTTGGTGATAGTATGTGAATTCTTAGCGAAGGGTTGATAATTATGTTAATTGCTATATTGCGCATTATACTCCGTGTTATTGCTTTATTTCTTTGATCTATCTAAATCTATATCTTCGTATTGTTGATTAATTATTGCACACAATTGGACAATTCATTGGTCTTTGACCTATCTAGATCTTTATCTTCGTAGTGTTTGATAATTACAATAGGACAATTCATTGATCACAGATCTCCATGCAAAACCGAGGAATTTACGCATGATTATTAACCCGTTATACTTTGAAGGACCATACTATCATCAATCTCCATTATCTGTTAAGAAAAACCTTTGCTAAACCGTCTGCTAATTTATATTCTAAATTAGATTAGATAAAGCTAGTTATAGTCCTTAGAGATCGACACTCGAGGTTATTCTGCTGCTACACTACGGTTTTTGTTGTAGTTGTGAATTGCCTTTGGCTAAATAACAAATTTATTTGAGAATCCGGAACTGACAATCCGCGCATCATCAAATTGGCGCCGCTGCCGGGGACTATACTCCTTTTTTCTGTTTAATTTGTTTATATTTTTAGCATTCAATTCCTAGTTCTAGTAGTTTTAGTTTTCCTTTTTAATCTCTATCTGATACTCCTTTCCTAGTTTGTTACAGATAGTGTATGCCACATACACGATCTAGAGGAACACCGCTTGCTGATTCAATTGCTGAGATCGACAGAGTCTACCACCAAAGAAGGCGACTACTTCAAAGGCGTGAACTAGAGGAAATAGAGGATACCGATTTCTCTGAATCTCTACACAGTCTTTTCAAGGAAATCGGCAGAATGGCATAAGCTAGACCACTGAAAGCATGGGTTCAACCCTCCAAGGATCGTATGAGGGGACCGGCGATTGTTCTTTCGTCTGCAACTCGAAATCTGGAAATCAAGAACCACGCATTCCAACAACTTCTGAGGTTCTATGGCTTATCAAGGGAAGATGTGATGGGTTACTTGCACGACATCAATGATTTCGTCAACCAACTCCCGCGACCCGGAGCTGAAATAACAACGGATGAGTTGAGGATGAAGGTTTTTGCTATGGGACTTGGCGACAGAGCCAATTCATGGTTAAGTTCTCTACCAGCAGGCTCGCTGGACACTTGGGAGAAGGTTTTTTCAGCTTTCATGGAAAAATACTTCCCTCACACCTTGACTACCGCGCTCAAGGCGCAAATCACTGGATTCAAACAGGACTATGATGAGACCATCTACACCGTGTTTGAGAGGTTCCAAGATCTCACGAACAAGTGCCCTCACCATGGTTTTGAGCTTTCTGACCTAGTCCAACACTTCTACAATGGACTAACCTTCGAGAACCAACAAGTGGTGGATTTCTAATGCCGAGGCAATATTTGGGAGGAAACCGCAGAAGCCGTCTGGGCAGTTTTCGAAAGGCTTGCTAAGGGTTCGCAGTTCAAGGACCCAAGAGCGATGGTTAGGAGACGTGGACCTGAAGCTCCACCGACTCAAGAAGCCCGTATGTATAGGTGGAATGGGGATCAATTCGTGTGCTTTACCAACGAATTGAAGCAAGTCCTCAAGAGCGCCGATGGAACAATTGTTTCGAACGAAGTTTGCCGAATATGCAAGAACTATGGGCATGGGGCTCATATGTGTAGATCGGAGCTTGCGTATGATGATGGCAACTGGGCTCAAGGAGGCGAAGAGGAAGCCTTTGCTACGGAGTTTGGTACTCAAGAAGCTAGCTACGGACAAGACGGTAGGAATCCTCGAGGTGGATTTTGGAGAAGAGGGTTCCGAAACAATCAAGGATATGCACCAGCTAGCCAAACTTATGGCCCTAACCAAGACCGTAGTAGGCTTAACTATGGTAATGACCACTGCGAAAACCCCGCTCCGAAAGAGCAACCGAAGTCGAAGTCGGATCAACTGATGGAGAACTTGCAAAAGATGGTTGATCACACCCAAAGTTTTCTCAAACGTTATGAAGAAGATTCTGAGAAGACTAGAGCGAGACTTGATAGGTTAGAAGAGAGCACTAGGCTTGCCCAACAAAAGATGCAAGAGTTGATCGACCGAGGAGCAAGTAGGGAACAAGGCAAGCTGCCTAGCAACACTGAGAAGTCGATGTCCATTACCTTGGCTGGTGATCTGCCTGTCGAAATCACCATCAAGAAGGTTGCTAAGTGCGAGTGTTGCAAGAAGGAAGAACCTCCACAGGCTAAGGAAGAAGAGAAGGACCTTAGTTCTGACGAGAGTGAAGAGGAGCAAGAGGATCCCGAGCCACTCCCTCAAAGCTTCGATATTAAGGTCGGGATTGGTGAGCTTGAAGATGTCCATGCCACACTAGACACGGGATCCTACTATAATGTGCTCCCTTTGAATGTGTTTGAGAAGAGTAGCCTTGGAAAACTATTTGAGCATAAGGCTATTGTGCAACTGGCGGATGGATCCTTTGTGAGACCCGAAGGCGTTGTGAAAAATGTATTGGTCAAGATTGGTGAAGCTTCTGTATACACCAATTTTGTAGTTATGCCGGCGTCTACACCTGGGAAGGGGGATGTCATTCTCTTGGGGCGAACGTTCTTGACTAAGCTACGCTCCGTGATGGACATCTACCGAAGGACTTGCACTATTGAAGTGGATGGCAAGCGACATGTGTTGCAAGCCATATCTGATCCACCTGATCCACCTGATACTTCTCACACTGTTGACTATCGTGGTCTTGATGTCTATGTTCATTATTATTCACAGGTTCGAGGCATGAGGAGGAGATCCATGAAGGGGAAGTCTAGTACCCTCAAAGAGAAGAGCTAGGCACAAACAGGAGTCGAGTCAAAGACTTTAAACAATGGCGCTATCCGGGAGGCAACCCGGAGTTCTTATCACTTTCTTTACCGCTTTATTGCATGCATTCATACTTGAACAATTTGCTTTTCGTATGTGAATTTGTTCGTCTATGTGTCATATGTGCTTATGTTATGTTTGAGTGAGATTTTTCGAGTGTTTTGTGAGAAAAATGGTTTTCGGGGACTTTAAAACCTCATTTTTTCGAAAAGTTCGTCTCCCCGTCTCAGGAGGTGGGGGGCGAATCGCCCTACGAGTCCAGAGCGCGCGCGTGCTCTGGACGCGCGGGGCGACTCGCCCCGCGTTCTGCAGAAGTTAAAATCGGGGTTCTTCCCCAATTTCACTCATTTTTCTCCATCTTCATCATCTAAACTCCAAAAATTCCCCCATTTTCAAAATATCTTCAAACCTTCATAACTTCTTCATATTTTCATCAAATTGTGTGTTATTTAGCTTCAATCGAAGCCCGTTAAGTGCTCTTTCTTTTCATCCGAACAAATCTCTTCCTAGTTCATTCAATCTTCAGATTTGAGGTAATCTCACATGAACCCTAATTTTTCAAATTTGGGGGTTTATTGATTTATGCTTCAATTAAGCTTGTATGATGTATGGGTTGATGATTTATGTGATTAGAAACGTTATTCATTATCAATTGCATGTTCAATTAGGCTTGGTTTGTTGGTTTGAGATTTTTTGCTATTAGATGATATATCTTGTTAGGAAATGTATCTTTTACTTTCATTCCATGATTAAACATGTGTTTGTTGATATGATAATGATGGATGTAATGGTAGAATGCATGATTGGTGAAGTTGAGGATTTATGTTGTTAGATTTTTGTTACTATGGTATGAATTGAACCTTGTGATTCAAGGTATTTGTTGTTTAGCAAGAGCATAATGTGATATGTTATTGTAGTAGTTACATTGATATGTTGCGTGATGAAATAGATAGACTAGACATTGGGTTTTTGAGGAGTTCGATTATTGTAGATATCGCTCATTTGTTCGCTCATACATTTACATATGCATAAGTTTGTTTTGTGTCATACAAGATACTAATTGCTGTTTGTAGGAATCATGGCTCCAAAAGGATCGAGGAGAGCTGGCTCGAGCAGGAGGGGAAAGGGAGTAGCATCAAGCTCCCAACCTTCTCACAACATGTACGAATTGTCTTTAGCTGCGATAGATGTCCGACAAAGGCTCGAAGCGAAGCTAGCCGAAGGGGGAAGATCGATCATACCCGATAGGAGGATTGATATCCCGGAGGCAGTAGCTGGAACGGCGGGGTATAGGACGCTCTCCAGATTGGCATCAAGAAGGAATTGGGTTTGGTATAGTTCCAACAGGTTCAAGGGGTACGACGTGAGCCTCCTCCAAGAGTTCTACACTAGATTCACTGATCTCGAGGAGAAGAATGGGGTACTAGTTCGAGGCCTGATAATAACATGGACACCAGAGTCAATTTCTTCATTCATCCATTTTGGGCAACAGGAGTTCACAGGGAGCAACCATGCCTACCTATATTCGAGGGCCTCTAGGGGGATAGGAAGACATATTACGGACGTGATCTGCAACAGGGAGTACAGATATCTAGAAATCGGAGCACAACCTGCACGGATCCGTCAGAGCGACCTTAGCATTGAGGCTAAGGTGATGATGAAATTCTGCATCTTCAACTTGATCCCTAGGAAGAATGACACTTGGATACAGCCCAATTACGCCGAGCTCCTCTACTGCTTGATAGACAGACATCGGATCGACATCGGGCACATCATGTATGAAGAGTATGAGAGCCACTGGGAAAAGAAGAAGAAGCCCTTCATCTTTCCGAGCTTCATCACTGCCTACTGCAAATATCATGGGGTTGAGAACATTGACGAGTGGGATTGCGAGGTCGCTGCCCTTTCACCCTCGACTATTGAGGTGCAGCTTGCTAGGTATCAGATGAAGAACCCCACGGCTGCCGCTGCTGATGTGGAAGCACCCTTCCAACCGAGCGATTCCGATAATGAGAATGATTATGAGGATGCTATGGAGGCTGATGATGGCCAAGCCCCTATCCCGGATATTCCATTTGTCCATAGAGCACCGCATGCACCGCCTCGAGCACCACAGGGGTCTAGAGGATTTGACTTCTCTGAATTCCGAGCCTACCTCGACGATCGTTTCGATAGAGTTGATGCCAGTACCGCGGCCTTGCGACAGGACCTCGACGGGCACATTGCCCAGCGCAACCGCGATTGGGAGACATTCGAGGAGCATCGCCGAGAGGATAGGCAACAAAGGTGGGAGCAGCAACAGCTCATCCAGCTGCAACAGGAGGCTCTACAGCAGTCCAACGATCTCCTGTCTGACATGTGGAGGGACTTTTATGGGGATTACCATCCCGATGATTAGTCTTTTCACATGTCCACTCTCAGCCAACCGAGGCCAAACCGTTCGGTAACATCAAGTATCACTTCTTATTACTCATTCTCTTTTGCTAGGGGCTAGCTTAAGAATCATAAGGGGGATGGGATGTGAACCGCGATGTTAAGTATTGTTTGGCTTTGTGTTGATTAGTATCTTGTTCTTGGTTTGCATTTGCATTTGCACGTTTACTGCTTTCTTAGTTTTTTAGGTTGCATTCACTGCATTCATCCATCCTAGGATAGTCTTGCATGTTTTATATGGAGTTTATTGCCGAATTTTTTGAACTTTTTTATTGGGTAGATCAACTAACTATGTCATTAATCATATGCTTCATCTCTATGAATTTGTTTGAGGTTTTTCTCGCTTGGCTCGTCACATTTATGTATTGCACTTAGTTAAGCTTGGTGGTCTCGACATCACTTAGTGGTGTTTTCTCTACTGCGGTTCACGAAGGCCTTTATAATAGGATGATGCATGTTAGGATCTTATGGTTGTTTCCCGAGTAATTATGTACCTAAGAGGCAACAAGTCTTCACCATGCTTTGAGATTGCTAAATGCCTAGGAAGGAGGTAGTGTGAGGTTGTGTGATCCTTTGTTTATAACCTATTCTTCCGAATAGGTTTGGGGAGGGGGTTACACCATCATTAGACTTGTTTTTCGTTTTTCATTTCTGTGCTGTGAGTTTATTTTTCCTTTTCCGTAAATTTTGTACTCCAACCTATTCTTTCGAATAGGTTTGGGGAAGTCATTGTGAGTCATTTTGTTTCTCTTTTCGTTATGCTACTGCTGGCTAAAAAAAAAATCGAAAAAAAAAAGAAAAATTCCAGGAAAAAAGAAAAAAAAGGAACTGGAAAGAAAAAAAGAAAAAAAAAATAAGAAAAGACCCCAAAAAAAGCAAAGAAGGGTCCAAAAAAAGAAAGCCAAATAGCAGTTTAGCAAAGTGTTGTGTCTCATTTTCCAATTCTTGTAATGTTCGTAATCGTGTTGTAATTTTCTATTTTTTGTCTTTTGTTTTTGAGTGTCATCTGTTCTAGACCACCCTCGTCCTGCCATTCAGGAAGTGGTGAATAGCTTAAGACTTTGCTTGAGAGATGGGTAGAATAGGGGAGTGTTATCTTTTATAGGGAACCCTCATTCGTTTGATGAGAGCCGGTACTGGTTCGACCTCTTTGAGGGAAAGTCTTAAACTTGGTGAACAGTAGTAAGTCCTCAGTTTCATAGGCACGGGACAACCATTCGTATCTTAACATGTTTCATTACGTCGTCACTGACTAGGTCCAGGTAGAGAATGTTACGAGAGACTATCTTGTCTCGACATAAGTGCTTATGTGGATGTGTATGAGTCAATCGAGGCATTCTTCAACCTATATTCATGTTTTAATTTATATGGTTTTTGTTCATATGTTATTTGATAGATTCAGTAGATTAGTTCATTTTATTTGGCATGAGACTCCATTTTATGTGTTGCATTGTTTTTTGCATTAGAGTCTAGCTTAGTTGCTTGAGGACAAGCAAAGGTTCGGTTTGGGGAGTTTGATGAATGTGTATTTTACACTTTCATTTGAGTCCTTTTCACCTATTTTAGCTATCATCTATGTTAATTTAGCTATATTTTAGTGCATTTTATTAGAATAGTGTCACGTTTCCCTTTAGTTTTTATTTTACAGGTTTTTGTTGAAAAAGGAGGTTTTCCGGGCAATTATATTGAAGTTGACAAGGAATTGGTGTTCCATAAGCCTCTTTGGAGTATCTGGAGGTTTCCGGATAGGATTTGAAGTCTAGGGGTCGAATCTGGAGGTTAGAAGGTCACTAGAAGTCAGAAACCGAGTTCGAAAAGGGGAAGAAATCCAAAAACGCGTAAATTCCCGAAAAATACTCCCGGGCGATTCGCCCGGGATGTGGGGCGAATCGCCCCACACCAGGCGACTCGCCCGGTGTGTGGGGCCCTTCACCCCACACTAATTCGAAGCATATATATAGTTGCTCAGTTTTTCTCCGTTTTTCATACTTTTCCAGACCTATTCTCTCACCTTTCTCTGTAGTTTTAGGTAGGAACTTCCCAGAGCCTGTTCTGGGGGTTCATAGCTTAGGAGATACTTTTTCATAGAAGTTTGGAGCTTGTAAGATCGCGATTCTTCGGAGACTAACAACCTTCGGTAACATTGTATCTTACAGATTTTCTTCTTATTTTTATATATCTTTCAACATGTTTTCTTCTATGATTTCTGTTGATTGCATGACAACTATGAGTAGTTAAACTTCTCGTTGGTGATAGTATGTGAATTCTTAGCGAAGGGTTGATAATTATGCTAATGGCTATATCGCACATTATACTCCGTGTTATTCCTTTATTTCTTTGATCTATCTAAATCTATATCTTCGTATTGTTGATTAATTATTGCACACAATTGGACAATTCATTGGTCTTTGACCTATCTAGATCTTTATCTTCGTAGTGTTTGATAATTACAACAGGACAATTCATTGATCAAAGATCTCCATGCAAAACCGAGGAATTTACGCATGATTATTAACCCGTTATGCTTTGAAGGACCATACTATCACCAATCTCCATTATCTGTTAAGAAAAACCTTTGCTAAACCGTCTGCTGATTTATATTCTAAATTAGATTAGATAAAGCTAGTTATAGTCCTTAGAGATCGACACTCGAGGTTATTCTGCTGCTACACTACGGTTTTCGTTGTAGTTGTGAATTGCCTTTGGCTAAATAACAAATTTATTTGATAATCCGGAACTGACAATCCGCGCATCATCAATACCACTATAAAAGTGTTTGTGTGATTTACTTACTGCATTTAGTTTTCAGCAAAGCATATCTTTCTGTACACAGTCACTCTGTTCACTTGTTGAAACTATCACTTACTGAAAAACCACTTATTGTATCAAAGACTTCAGCTCTCTGATTTTAAGTATCAGCAAAACTCGTTACTGAAAAGTAACTTGCGCTTGCTGAGAAAGTTAAGTATCTGCAAACTCATTACTGAAAAGTAATAAGTCCTTGCTGAGAAAGTTTTAAACGACGAAAGTTTGAAAAGACTATTCACCCCCCCCGCCCCCAGTCTTTTCTTGTTGTTCAAAAGGGACCAACAAGTGGTATCAGAGCTGGAGGTTCTTTAACCTTCAGCACTGAACCTAGATCCCCTTAGGTGTTTTCCGTAAATCACTCTCACTTGATCAGTTTGGTAGTCTTTTGCTGACAGGATGTCTTTAGGAGACGCTCCCTTGCTGAAGCTGGAAAACTACGAAAAATGACGAAACAACATGATGCTACATCTTGAGGCCGTTAGTGATGAGATGGTTACTGTTATTAATGATGGACCTATCAAAATCACTAAGGTTGAAAGAAGTTTTCCTCACAAAACCACGGATACTACTGGTAAGGAAACTATCTTAGGAGACCCGGTTGACACCACCGTTCCAAAACGAAGAGACGAATGGGCTTCCGACGAAGCCAAGAGATTCCGTCTTGATGGCCAAGCAAGAAACATCATCATTCGATCAACTCCGGATACTATACAGTGCAAACTGTGGGGTGCCAAAACTGCTAAGGAAGCTTGGAAAATGGTTCAAGATCTTTGTGCTGGATCTGACAAAACCAAGGAAAACAAACTCGAAGTGCTGAAGTTAAAGTTCCAGAACTTTAAACAAGGTACAAATGAGTCACTGGAAGACTTGGACTTCAGATTCACAACTCTAGTTAGTGAGATGGCCGCCTTGGGTGTTGGAAATCTTTACTCAGATTCTGAGAAGGTGAAACCCATCATCAGAAGTCTGAACCAAGAGTGGATCCACACTCAGAATTTCTACTACAATCAAGGAATGCCAGACATCACACCTACAGAGTTGTTCTCTCATCTTGCTACTGTCAACTATGAGACTGATGAATGTGTATTTTACACTTTCATTCGAGTCTTCTTCACCTATTTTGGCTATCATCAATGTTAATTTAGCTATATTTTAGTGCATTTTATTACAATAGTGTCACGTTTCCCTTTAGATTTTATTTTACAGGTTTTGGTTGAAATTTGAAGATTTCCGGGCAATTATATTGAAGTTTACAAGGAATTGGTGTTCCAGAAGCCTATTTGGAGTATCTGAAGGTTTTCGAATAGGATTTGGAGTCTAGGGGCTGAATCTGGAGGTTAGAAGGCTACTAGAAGTCAGAAACCGAGTCCGAAAAGGGGAAGATATCCAAAAACGCGTCGAAAACGCGGAATTCCGTGAAAAAACCGCCGGGCGAACCGCCGCGGAGCTGGGGCGAACCGCCCCACACCGGGCGAACCGCCGGGCGTGTGGGGCGAACCGCCCCGTGGTACTTCGAAGCCTATATATAGTTGCTCAGTTTTCTCCAAAAATCATATCTTTCCAGACCTACTTTCTCACCTCTCTCTGTAGTTTTAGGTAGGGACTTCTCAGAGTCGGTTCTGGGGGTCCGTAGCTTAGGGGATACTTTTTCATAGCAGTTTGGAGCTCGTAGGATCGCAATCATCCGGAGATTGACGCCCTTCGGTAACTTTGTATCTTACAGTTTTACGCTACTTATTTTATTATATTCTTTCAACATGTTTTCTTCTATGATTTCTGTTGATTGCATGCCTATTATGAGTAGCTAAACTTATCGTTGGTGGTAGTATGTGAATTCTTAGTGAAGGGAAGATAATCATGCTAATGGCTATATCGCGCATTATACTCTGTGTCATTGCTTTATTTCGTTGATCAGGCACAACCTAAATTCTCGTATGTTGTATTAATTATTATGCACAATTGGACACTTGTCGACCTGTGTGCGAGTTTATCTTCGTAGTGTTGAATAATTACGGAACACATTAGGACAATAGTGATTGACTTGTCAGACCAATTATCTTCGTAGTGCTTAATATTTGCAACGGGACACTAGATTGATTCAAAGATCTCTATGCAAGACCGAGGAATTTATGCATGATTATCGACCCGTTATGTTAAGAAGGATCATACTATCACCAATCTCCATTATCTGTTAGAAAAACCCTTTGCTATCTGTCTGCTGTTTTTATATTCTAAATTAGATTTGATAAAGCTAGTTATAGTCCTGAGAGAACGACACTCGAGTCATTCTACTGCTACACTACGGTTTTCGTTGTAGTTGTGGATTCCCTTTGACTTAATTACAAATATTATTTGCTTGAATTCGGAGCACGACATCCGCGTTCATCAAATTGGCGCCGTTGCCGGGGACTATACTCCTTTTTTCTGTTTAATTTGTTTATATTTACAGCTTTCAATTCCTAATTCTACTAGTTTTAGTTTTCCTCTTTAATCTCTCTCTGATACTGCTTTCCTAGTCTGTTTCTAATTCACCTTTCCTAGTCTGTTACAGATAGTGTATGCCGCATACACGTTCTGCAGGAACACCGCTTGCTGATTCAATTGCTGAGATCGACAGAGTCTACCACCAAAGAAGGCGACTACTTGAAAGGCGCGCACTAGAAGAAATAGAGGATACCGATTTCACTGAATCTCTACTCAGTCTTTTCAAGGAAATTGACGGAATGGCAGAAGCTAGACCACTGAAGGCATGGGTTCAACCCACCAAGGATCGTATGAGGGGACCAGCGATTGTTCTTTCGTCTGCAACCCGAGATCTGGAGATCAAGAACCACGCATTCCAATAACTTCCGAGGTTCTATGGCTTATCAAGGGAAGATGTGATGGGGTACTTGCACGATATCGATGATTTCGTCAACCAACTCCCACGACCCGGAGCTGACATAACAACGGATGAGTTAAGGATGAAGGTTTTTGCTATGGGACTTGGCGACAGAGCCAAGTCATGGCTGAGTTCTCTTCCAGCAGGCTCGCTGGACACTTGGGAGAAGGTTTTTTCAGCTTTCATGGAGAAATACTTCCCTCACACTTTGACTACCGCGCTAAAGGCGCAGATCACTGGATTAAAGCAGGACTATGATGAGACCATCTACAACGCGTTTGAGAGGTTCCAAGATCTCACGAACAAGTGCCATCACCATGGTTTTGAACTTTCTGACCTAGTCCAACACTTCTACAATGGACTAACCTTCGAGAACCAACAAGTGGTGGATTTCCAATGCCGAGGCAATATTTGGGAGGAAACCGCAGAAGCCGTCTAGGCAGTTTTCGAAAGGCTTGCTAAGGGTTCGCAATTCAAGGACCCAAGAGCAATGGTTAGGAGACGTGGACCTGAAGCTCCACCTACTCAAGAAGCCCCTATGTACAGGGGGAATGGGGATCAATTCGAGTGCTTTACCAACGAATTGAAGCAAGTCCTCAAGAGCGCCACCGGAACAACTGTTTCGAACGAAGTATGCCGAATATGCAAGAACTATGGGCATGGGGCTCATATGTGTAGATCGGAGCTGGCATACGATGATGGCAACTGGGCTCGAGGAGGCGAAGAAGAAGCCTTTGCTACGGAGTTTGGTACTCAAGAAGTTAGCTACGGACAAGACGGTAGGAATCCTCGATGTGGATTTTGGAGAAGAGGATACCGTAACAATCAAGGATATGTACCGGCTAACCAAACTTATGGACCTAACCAAGACCGTAGTAGGCTAAACTATGGTAATGATCACTGCGAAAACCCCGCTACAAAAGAGCCACCGAAGTCGAAGTCGGCTCAACTGATGGAGAACTTGCAAAAGATGGTTGATCACACACAAAGTTTTCTCAAACGTTATGAAGAAGATTCTGAGAAGACTAGGGCAAGGCTTGATAGGTTGGAAGAGAGCACCAGGCTTGCCCATCAAAAGATGCAAGAGTTGATCGACCGAGGAGCAAGTAGGGAACAAGGCAAACTGCCTAGCAACACTTTGAAGTCGAATGCCATTACATTGGCTGGTGATGTACCTGACGAAATCACCATCAAGAAGGTTGTTAAGTGCGAGTGTTGCATGAAGGAAGAACTTCTACAGGCTGAGGAAGAAGAGAAGGACCTTGGTTCTGACGCAAGTGATGAGGAGCAAGAGGATCCCGAACCACTCCCTAAAAGTTTCGATGTTAAGGTAGGGATTGGTGAGCTTGAAGATGTCCGTGCCACACTAGACACGGGATCCTACTCAAACATAATCCCTTTGAATGTGTTTGAAAAGAGCAACCTTGGAAAACTATCTGAGCAAAGGGCTATTGTGCAATTGGCGGATGGATCCTTTATGAGACCCGAGGGCGTTGTGAAAAATGTGTTGGTCAAGATTGGTGAAGCATCTATATACACCAATTTTGTAGTTATGCCGGCGTCTGCACCTGGAACGGGGGATGTCATACTCTTAGGGCAAACGTTCTTGACTAAACTACGCTCCGTGATGGACATCTACCAAAGAACTTGCACTATTGAAGTAGATGGCAAGCAACACGTGTTGAAAGCCATATCTGATCCACCTGATCCGCCTGATATTACTACTCACTACTGTGGTCTTGCAGCCTATATTCTTTCTTATTCACAGGTTCGTGGCATGGAAAGGAGATCTGTTGGTCCCTTTAAACAACAAGAAAAGACTAGAGGGGGGGGGGTGAATAGTCTTTTCAAACTTTCGTCGTTTAAAACTTTCTCAGCAAGTACTTATTACTTTTCAGTAATGAGTTTGCTGATACTTAACTTTCTCAGCAAGCGTAAGTTACTTTACAGTAGCTTGGTTTGCTGATACTTAAAATCAGAGAGCGGAAGTCTTTGATACAATAAGTGCTCTTTCAGCAAGTAAAGTGTTTCAGCAAGTGAAGTGAGTGACTGTGTACAAACAGATATAATTTGCTGAAAGCTAAATGCAGTAAGTAAATCACACAAACGCTTTTATAGTGGTATCTGAGAGTGGCGTAATCTCTCAACTAATCCACTTCGTCCTTTCTAGGACTGAATCCACTAAGATATGATTGAGGTTCCTTACAATCTCCTATCTAAAGCGATTCAACAGAAACCAAAGCACACTTGATTTGTCTCCAACCTAAACTAGAGAACTCAACCTTGTTCTCCACAAAACTTGGTACTTTTAATCAGCAAAACTATGCTCGATTAAGTTCCCCCTGAATATCACGCCTGAAAGGGTGTATTTTCAGTTAGAGAGTTTTGGGGTGAGATGACTTAATTATAACTTATTCAGTTAGAACAAGTAATCTAAGAAACACAACTTGGAATACTTTGCAGTAGACAAGTTTGATTGTTTCTGGTGTCAAGACTTGTTCTTGTTCGAAAGAAAGAACACTTAACTAATTTCTTAGCCGAGTTTGTTCTACTTCTTCACAAGTAGCTTTTTCAAGTTTTAAGTCTTGGAACGGATCAATGGCAGTAAGAGTGTTTGAAGGTTTGTGAGTTTTTAAGCACAAGTGAGAGTTTGATCACGTTGTTGACACTCTTCAACTCTTTGCCGGATGACCTCTATTTATAGTGTAAGTAAGGAGCCGTTTGAATTTCAAATCCTAAGGCTTTTGTTCCTTAACATGTCACTATCTTGCTTTTGTACTTTCAGCAGCGACTTTGTTTGTTTTCTAGTCTTCATGTCCTTCGCGTGCATGCTTTGCATTAAATGCACATTTGAATAGAATTCAAACAGTAACATTGGAGCGCAAAATCACGTACATTCAGCAAGAGGTCACATATGTTTATCAGCAAGTGGTCAGTCTCAGTTTCAGCAAGCACAACCTACTCTGTCTTTCAGATTTTCACTTATGCAATGTTGTTGCTGAATTTTCCACTTTCGGAGCAACACGTGCCTTACCAGTCTTCTGCAATCTTCAAGTCTTCAAGTCTTCGAATTCTTCAAGTCTTCAGATCTTCAAAAGTCTTCAAGATTCTGAGCGGTTTCTATTTGCTTCAATAATTTGTTTGTAATAAACAAAGTATATCTTCAGCAAATGCTTCAATAGGTTATTTTCTTTTCAGAAAATAAGATACATCATAAGCTAAGCATCAATAAGTTATTTTCTTTTCAGAAAATAAAATACATCATACGCAAAAGAAATAACTTATCTATCACCTAACTAAGTCATCAGCAAACGTTCCTCTTTTACAATGTCCTTAAAATTCTAAATTCCTATGGACCTTAAGAGTACTAGTTACTGGACTTTCCTTAATTTAGCATGGTTAATTGCTCATCAAAATTACAAGTTTCCTAACAAATTTCCCCCTTTTTGATGTTAGCAATCCATGGCTAAATTAATTGTTACCCTTTTAGAGGTTTCTGATGTTTAATAAATCAGTTGATTAATGCAAGCATACTTGAATAATTAAACAGTAAGCATAAGTAAATTGCATAATCAAAAACCAATAAGAGTCAAAAGAATTCATTGCTGATAGTTATCATTCAGATGTTTACATGAAAAAGCATAGATAACATAAACAGAATCAGCAAACAAAAACTTTAACAAAAACTATTGCAGGGACTTAAGCTCTTTCAGTGGATTTTCTCAAAATCTCTCTTACACTCTTCTCAGCAAGTGCAGTGAATTCAACACAATCCTTTTCGTAGTTTTCCAGAAGCCTACGGACTTGTAGTTGAAGAATTCTTGCGTTTTTGCAGGCAGTATGATGATGCTTTTCAGCATTCATTTCCATGTAATTAATTACCCACAAATGCATGCCCCAATTGCTGGCATGGAGAAGCTGTGTATCTGAAATGCTTTTCGGATGAATCTTTCTTAACCAGAGAAGATCTTCTTCTTGATCCTTAGCAGTGAGATAGAAGTACTCATAAGGAATCAATCCAAGTTTTTTCTTAGGTTTCTTTGATATCGTGTCAGCATAGTAAGCAATGCCAGGTGGTTTGATCAGATTTGGTTCTTGCTTGTATGTCTTACCAATGGCAACTCTTCTTACATAGACCTCTAGATTCAACCATTTCCCAGCAACATTTCTTGGGAGGGATTCTTCCCTTTGATTTCTTTGGACCTTGAGTTCAATCCATTTGAACATTTGATTCAAAATGGCTGTAGGAAAGAACTCATTTACCAGCAAGTCTTCCAGCTTTAAAATCCAGCAACCATGAATGTTTCTGATTACATTCTGAGTGGTTTCCTCATTGCTGGTCTTTGTATATTCGATGCCGGAGCCAATAGCAATGCTGGCCAGCCTTTTCTCTTCCTGTCTTTGCCTTCTTCTTCTTGTTTTAGCATTGTCTTGATCTCTTGCTGAAGAGTCAGACGAGAAATGCTTTGAGTGGCCAGACGAGAAATCAATAGAAATTCTTCTTCTAGCTCTTATGGCTTGAGATATTGTTTGATTGTCATCATCTTCTTCATCATCTTCATTCAGATTGTGATGACTTTCAGTATGACAGAAATCTTGAGTTTCAACAGCAGTTTTTCTCTTTTTGGTACTTGCTGAATTTAACTCAGATTCCGCTTGTCTTTTAGAACTTTGCTCTTTTTCAGCAAGAGGTTCTATTGGAAGTGGCACATCAACAGCAGGAGCAGGAGGGGATTGGTTTCTCTTTCTAGTATTCTTCTTTCCCCCTTAGACATGGATTGCAACATCGGAGTGATGTGCAGAGAATAAAACTCATTGCAATTTTCAGCAAGAGTGTTGAGACTGTTATATTTCATGATGATTGCTTGTTGGTCAGAGTTCATTGTTGACAACTCTTTTTGAATATTCATCATGTTCTCTTCATGTCTTTTCTCTGTTGCGGCCTTCTCATCCATAATAGTCTGAGCCTTGACGAGAGCATTCTTTGCATGCTTGAGCGCCTGACTTACATCTTCTTCATAGCTCTTGTGATAAAGACTGATGTCTCTCTGAGCTATTGTCAAAGTTGTAGTGCGTCTCAGCACTGTAGCCAATATTTTTCCAATGTCAAGTGGGCTCTCAGCAAGCAATGCCTCATCTTCAGCTTTGCAGGCATCATGGACTTGCTTTAGTGCTAGAATTCTGGGAGTAAACTCCTCAACTCTTGGGAACGGCACTAAATGAGGTGTTAAGGAGTGAACCTTAATTTCGGAAGCAAACTGATCATCACGCATCAGCAATTCTGCTCTTAGACCATCGTCTAAATCATTGATGTAATCAGGAGGAGGAATCTGAACGACTTTTGGGTCTCGCTTGGATTGTTCATCCTCATTTTCTGACAAGTCGTCATCATCCTCAGATTCATCAAGTTGGGCAACTTTAGAACCTTTATCAGTAGCTTCACTTCCTTTTGTTGAGTGGTTGCTGATGGCAACGCTTCAGACTCAACGACTGGAGTTTCACCAGTAGATAGTTGTTTCAATTGAGTTTGTGGCTCAATTACTGGAGTTTCGCCAGTAGTTAGTTTTAATTGAGTAGTTGCTGAAGGCAACGTTTGAGACTCAATAACTGGAGTTTCGCCAGTAGTAAGTGGAAGGGATGGAACTTCCTTTGATTTTGGTCTTGAAGATTCACCAATTTCCAGATCCTGCGTATGCCTTGCATGGATCACGAGACTGTTTTGTAGAGCTCGTTGGTAATCTTCATCTTCTTCATCCTCATCTTCAAGGTTTTCTTCAGTAACCTTGGCATCAGAAACTGGACTTTTGCCATTTTTCAAGGCAGCCCGTTTTCTAGCGTATTTTTCTTCAGTATCAACACCTTGCACAGGTGCTTGATTTTCAGCAGCAGCAGGAGGAGGTTGAGATTCTTGCTGAGATTGTTGTTGTTCAGCTTGCTGATTGTCAGATTGAGTATTTTCAGCAACTGTTAACTTCAATCCACCAGCACCAGGACTTGGACCTTGATTGTCATCATCGTCATCTTTCTTGTCCTTAGAATCTTTCCCTTCATCATCACTGGGATCAGTGGGAATGTTCTCATCTTCTTCTTCTTCTTCATCATCTGTCAGAATGACTAGCTCAACGTGCTTATACAAAGCAACACTTGTCACTTCGTCTTCCTCAGTTAATTTGTGGGGATCAGCCACCACAGGAACAAAAGACCTTTGAGCATCACAGCTTGTTCAGCTGGAGAGGCACTCTTAAATTTGGCCTTCATATTCTCTCTGATTTGACCAATCAGATTTGAGCTCATTTGCTGAGAATATGTCATTTCTTCAGGAAGGATGGAGTGGACAAATGTTTCGAGCTTTAACAGTGAAGATCTCTTTTCTCATTAGAGAGATGAAGGTGAAGATCTGAGAAGTCCATTCTCCTGTACCTTTGCCAGTTGCTGACGGACTTAGCAACTCTTGACAAAGTTGTCCTCTTGAAGTTCAAGTAAAGTTCTTCAGAACTTACTTGCTGATCTTCAGTGATGAGTACCACTTCAGTGGTCTCCTTTTGAGCCTGAAAAAGAATTTTATTTAGATCAGGATTGGTTTGGAAAATTGTTTTAGAGTTAAATCTGAAACATGATTTACCTGCTGAGAGTCAGCAAGCTCATGTAGTACAATTTCCATTCCATGAGGAGCTTGAGTAGCATCCTCCATTGTTCATCCTGAAATAAATTATAATTAGACACAAGTACTAAGTTGTCAAACTTAGTTTTTATACCAAAATTATTAACTACCTGCTCAGCAGGGAGTGTTGGTTCTTGTGCAGAGGCTTCGGCAACCATCTGACTTGCATCTTGAGAAGTTTGTAGAGAAAGAATAATTTTAGCAAAAGAACAATTTCCAGAATTTGAAGTTTTACTGATGGTTGAATTAACTACCTGCTGAGGAAGGACAGGTTGTGGCTCAGTCCTTTCAGCATTAACAGTTTCTTCAGCTTCTTGGACTGTTTCTTCAGCAGACTTCTGATTTTGCTCTAACTGAGAAAGCTGTGCGGTTTCAGCAATCTCCCTTGTCTCTGAAATGACAAGTTGAGCAGAAGCATCTTGACCTTTAAGCTCACTGCTTGTCATGAAGAGATCAATTGACTTGTTGGATGATTCTTCAATCTCCAACTCCATTTGTTTGCTTAAATCTTCCAGTACAAGCTGGACTTTGTCAATTGATGTCTTGGGTGAACTTGGGCCAGTATTCTCAGCATCAAGAGATGCGTCTTTGAATAATGCTTCTTGAGTTTCAGCAACTTCAGGAACTGGAACCATTGCTATTTCAGCAACTGGTTCTTCAGCAAGCTGGGTTTCAGCAACTTGGTGAGTTGCTTGTTCAGCAACCATCTTTTCAGCAGCATCAGCAAGTGCCGCTCTTTGCAGATCAGCAGCAATATCACTTGCTGGTTCCATAGTTGGATCATCTAAATTATCTACAATGTAGATATCTGGGACTTGGGCAGGAATTTCATTTCCACTGCCTTGTGGTCTATTCTCAGTAGAGTTATCAACGTTAAGTTGATTGTTGAAGGCTTCCGCAAACACTTCAACATTGCTGATATATGTTTCAGTAATTACTTCAGCAACATCTACTGGCAAATGCGTTTCAGCATTTGTCTGGGAATTGACTGAGGAGTCTTGGACATTAGGGACTGACTGAGAAGCCAGTGTCTTCTTTCTTTTGTTCTTGTCCGTTTCCTCTTAGGTACGGGATTTGCTGATGACGCTGCAGTCTGAGTGTCATCATCAGCTTTCCTCTTTTTCTTTTTAGATTTCTCCAGTTTCCCAGAGTCATCTATTGTTGCCTTTTCAGCAACAGGTGTTGTACACGTACCTTGTTGATTTTCTACAGCAGTTTCATTTGTGTTACCACCATCCACAGCAGTTTCATCTCTAAGTTGCTGAGTGGTAACATCTGCAGCTGTTGTATACCTTTCTTGCTGGCTTGTGCTGACAACATTTGCAGTTGTTGTCTTCTTGGTTTCTTTCCAGCAATCTTAGGTACATTCTGCTTGTAGAAAGATCTTCCCACATTGCACACAGATTTCTTGATTGGCAATGGGTTTCTTAGCTGAATCCTGAAATGTTCAAGGATATAGCATATCTTGATTCCATACATAACTGGAAAGGAAGGTGAGACCTTGTTGTCTTCTACCTTTACCTTAAACTTAGTGACACAATCAACAAGCCTGTTGAAAATGTACTTAGCCCAGTTAAGTTCCGATTTATTTTCATAGATATGCATCAGCAATGGCCATCTTCTCAGGCCTACTTGGTCAATTCCTCCAACTTGGGAGTCAAGAACTTTTATCAGTAGCAGAGCTACTAGACCAAGTGAATGGCAGAGATGCTTTCTCTTAACGTGCTTTGTCCAAGTCACGGGAGCTATCTCGCCTTTCTTCATTTTTGCATTTCTGACGTCACTGTAGAAAGCTTCAATTTCTTCGTCAGTAGCAGTGACGTCATCTTCAGTTCCAGTGGTTGGAATCTGAAATATCTCCGCTAAATCAGTCCATTTCAGGACGATTTGCGTGTTCTGAACATAAGTAAGGATCACTTTTTCAGTGACTCCATTACTGTCTGTAAGGACTGGATTTCTGCATTGTTGTAGAATTCCATAGTATCAATCATGCTCACTTGCTTAGTGCGAGCAGAGATAAAGTTCATGAGGCCTTGCTGCTTGATGAACTCAAGCGCCTCTTCATTTTGGTCATCAAGTTCTTGTTCATAAAAGTACCTAATGTACTTTTCTTTTGCAAACCCCCCCCATTGCATCAACATCTCACACTTTGCAGTGTCAAGATATGACGGAGGCATAGGTTTTTACAGTGATTCGGTCGTTTTTCAACACACTTTCGTTGTGTTTGGGGCCAGAGTAGTCACCGGAGCAGTGCGTGTTTCAGCACTATCAACCTTTGACGATTTTGAGGACTTAGATAACTGTCTCTTGGGAGCCATTTCTTATATAGAGCAAGAAAGATTGTACGAAAAGAGATAGTTTGCTTTTTGACCGGAGGTACAGTAGATTCAGGCTAGAAATTGCAGAGAAAGGAAATGTGAGTTAAAGAATTTTGTCATTTCTCTAACTCCTTCTTTATATAGTGTCTCTGGTGTGTGAGAAACTCAATCGATTTGAGCTCTCAGCAGGGTAAAACAGAGAAACACTGGAGTTAGTGGAGCCTTTGCATTGAATGCGTAGTGGCCCACTAACTAAAACCGTCAGAGCACTCTCTCTCTTTGTTTTGTTAGCCGTTAGATTAATAACTCCTTTTAATCAATGGCCACGATTGAATTTCATGTCATGATTATTGCGAGTTTATCTGTGCCAGCTTAACGTCACAAATTGATTTTACCGAGTAATAAGGGATAGATTGCTTGCTGAAATAGACAAGAATCTTTTCAGCGAGTTTGAATTAACAATCTAGATACTTGCTGAAAGTTCCCCCTTACTTAGATATCTCATATTTTCTTTAAGTTTAAAAGATATTCTGATTTCCCGTATCAGTAAATTCTTTTGCACTTGAGACATCCTTTGGTAAAATCTGAGAGATGAGCTTTGCTCTTTTTCTGAGTTCCCGTCTCAGAAAATTCCTTTGATACTTGAATACCTGTTTCAGTATCTTTTGATTGTCTGAGTACCCGTCTCAGCAATCCTTAAGTTCTTTCACTTACTGAGTGCCTGTCTCAGCAAGTGGTCAAGTTTCCTAACAAATACCTGTTTTGAAGGAATTACTTGCTGAATGCCTGTTTCAGCAATCATGTTGTGACTTATCATTTCTTAGAAGAAATCAGTGACTTGGTCTTTTGACAGGAATACTTTGGCTTGCTGAATACCTGTTTCAGCATTCTGCCAAGTGTATCCTTTATTGAGGTAGTTCAATCAATCCAAGGTTATACCTTAGCATTGCGAACCTATTATCCGGTAGGGGCTTGGTAAAGATGTCAGCAAGCTGATCTTCAGTACCTACTTTCACAACCTCAATATCACCTTTTTCCACATGATCTCTAATGAAATGATGTCTAATATCAATGTGCTTGGTCCTAGAGTGAAACTTAGGATTTTGCGTAATTGCAATAGCACTTGTATTATCACAAAAGATTGGTGTTTTCTTTGCAGAAATACCATAATCTCTTAATTGTTGCTGAATCCATAGGATTTGAGCTGTGCAACAACCAGCTGCAATGTATTCAGATTCAGTAGATGAATTGGCGACACACGTTTGCTTCTTGCTGAACCATGATATTAATCTAGTACCCAAAAACTGACAAGTTCCAGAGGTACTTTTTCTATCAAGAGTTGATCCACCATGATCAGCATCAGAATAGCCAACCAATTCAAGTCCAGAATCTTTGGATACCATAATCCAACATTGACTGTACCTTTAACATATTTCAGTATTTTGATTGCCTTTTTGTAGTGTGATTCTCTTGGATCAGATTGGAATCTTGCACACACACAAACAGCATACTGAATGTCAGGTCTACTTGCTGTTAGATACAACAAGGG
>CM051458.1:67876242-67999509 GCA_028274465.1 Plantago ovata | reverse complement strand
TCCTCTTTTTCCTAAACTTTATGTCCATTTCTTCGCATACTTTGCTTGATTTATGAATATTCCATCTTTGAGTTGTTTGACTGGCAACCCTAGGAAGTAATTCAATTTTCCCATCATACTCATTTCAATCTTATTAGTCATGCGTTTGGCAAAAATCATCACAAAGTTTGCTTGTCTTTAGATCCAAAAAATTATGTCCATCCACATAATTTGAAACTAGATAATTGTACCATCATGGTTCATGGTAAATAAGAGTTTTGTCAATTCCACCTTTCTTGAAACCATTTTCCAGCAAGAACTTAGCCAAGGTATCATACCATGCTCTTGGTGCTTGCTTTAGACCATATACAGCTTTCTGAAGCTTGTATACCATCTTGATTTCTGAGGGAAGTTCAAAGCCAGGGGTTGTTCTAGGTAGACTTCTTCAGCAAGTTCACCATTAAGAATGCACTTTTAACATCCATTTGGTAAACAATGAAGTCATTGTGAGCAGCAAAGCCAAGAAAAGCCTAATTGCATCCAATCTTGCAACTGGAGCGTAAGACTCATCATAGTCCAATCCTTCAGTCTGACAGTAACCTTGAGCAACTAAGCGTGCTATTTCTTGTTACTTCACCAGACTCGCTCAGCTTGTTTCTGAACACCCACTTTGTACCAATAGCTTTCTTATTTTCAGCAAGTGGCACAAGTTTCCAGACTTTGTTCCTTTCAAATTGATCCAATTCTTCTTGCATTGCCTTTATCCATTCAGAATGCTTCAAAGCTTCTTCTATGGTTTTAGGTTCAATTTCTGAAACAAAGCAAGAGAACAATGATTCTACTTCTACGACAGTTGCTTCTTCAGCAAGTCCGTGAGTAGCTTTGGATCTAGTCACTTGGCGTTTATTAATATCGCCAATCATATCCGTAGAGGGATGATCTCTAATCCATTTATTAACAGGTTTCCTGTTTGTTGGATGAGGATATGTTTGCTCATCAGCATGTGACTCTTCAGTATGTACTTGTTCAGTACTACTGGGAATTTGTGTCTCTGCTGAGATTTGTTCGTCAGCAACTGCTTGTTCAGCATTGTTGGATTGAGGTATTTCATCAGCAGGCACTGGAGATTGCGTAATTTCAGCAACTTCCGGAGCAACCGCGTCTTTCGCTGGAAATTCTTTGTCGTGAACTATATTTATCTTGTCATGACTCGGGGGAGGAGAGTCATTGTCAGAATCATCATTTAGTTCAATTGACTTGATTTTCCTAGCATCAGATTCAGTTCTTTGCTCATGTATGATTAGCTTTTTCATACATTCTGATATTTCTTCTTCAGCAGGCACACCTTGTGACTTTTCGTAGAATACAACATGCACAGATTCTTCAATCTTTTGTGCCTTTTTGTTGTAAACTCTATAAGCTTTACTATGCAAGGAGTAGCCAAGAAATATCGCTTCGTCTGCCTTTGGTTGAATTGTTCTTAGGTATTCTCTACCATTGTTAAGAACGAAACACTTGCAACCAAATACTCTTAGATGAGTGATGTTAGGAGGTCTTCCAACAAACAATTCATAAGGAGTTTTGTTGTATTCCTTAGTAATCAAACATCTATTTTGAGTATAGCAGGCGGTATTAATCGCTTCAACCCAATAAGCCTCACTTATTTCAGTGTTAGCAAGCATTGTTCTTGCGGCTTCTTTCAGGGTCCGATTCTTCCGTTCAGCAACACCGTTTTGTTGTGGCGTTCTTACTGAGGATAACTGATGTTGAATACCTTTTGAGGTACAATATTCAGTTATGTACTGGTTTACAAACTCAGTACCATGGTCTTTCCTTATGACTTTTACCTTGTCATTTTTCATGACTTCAAGCTTATTCAGCAAGTTAGGTATTTCAGTCTTGGTTTCAGATTTGTGTTTGATGAATACTACCCAAGTGAATCTTGAATAGTCATCTACCACGACTAGACCATACTTCTTACCAGCATAGCTTGTTGAAGAAGATTCAAACAAGTCCATGTGCAAGAGTTGTAAAGGTTTTGTAGTTGACGGTACTGCCTTGTTCTTGAAAGAAGATTTGGTTTGCCTTCCTTGCTGACATGTATTGCAAACACCATCCTTCTTAAAAGTAACCCTAGGTAATCCAACTACAAGTGCCTTTTTAGACAGCTTATTCAGCGTCTTGAAGTTTAGATGACTTGTTCGTTTATGCGATAACCATGCTTTTTCAGCAAGGCAATCATGATCTGAGACAAGGCATTTTTCAACGTTTGCTGAAGACCAATCAACGGTGTACAAGCCTCCTGATCTTCTTGCAATCATTATAACCTTTTTAGTCTCAAAATCTAGAAGTTTACATTCATCACTTTTAATTTCGATGAAGTATCCTTTGTCAGCAAATTGACTCATGCTGAAAAGGTTAAACTTAAGATTTTTGACATAAAGAACTCCAGAAATGGTTATGCATCCTAACTTCACATCACCATAGCCTTTTGTAGATCCGGAGCCTCCACCAGCAAACCTTATTGTTGGACCTTTAGACCACCGTCTATAGTTTATAAGGTTATTCTTGTTGCCCGTCATGTGCTTTCCACAACCACTATCAAAGTGCCAGATTGCATTGTTTGTCTCCGTGGCTGCAGTTTGCACAATCAAGAGCAAACAAGTTAATTATCCAATGATGGATGTCCATTAACATGTTCAAGAATGCGTCCAGTTGAAACCCAAGTCTGAAGTTTTTCAACTTTGACTTGTTTTCTACTTGCTGAGGAACTAGGAGGATTTGAGCTGAAAGACTTTTGACTCGTGCTGGTCAAATCCACTTTCTGATGTGGTGTCTTGCTCTGTTGACCTTTTTGCTGAACATACTTTTCAGTAAGTTCTTTTCTAGCAAGGTTCCTTCTAGTCCTAGCATTGGGAGTCTTTTCAGAACTCTTAGGCTTGATTTTCTTCATCTCTTTGAAGTATCTTTGCTGACTTTGCTTATACTCATGAAAAAGTTGACTTTGCTTGGTTTTGAAACCTAGTGCACTTTTCGGAGAATGCTGAGCTTTAGCTTCAGCAACCTTACTTGATTCAGGTTTTTCAGCAAAGGACTTCTGATTACTTTTAGTAATCTTGCCTTTAGTCTTAACAACTTGCTTTTCAGCAACTTTTTTGGCGGAATGCTTCACGGCATTCTTCTTCTTTCCAGTTTGCTTCTCAACAACCTGTTTTCCTTTTAAAGTCTTGTTACTTTGAGTAGCAACAGCAGGCTTTATGGTCATAGGTACTTGATTGCATGTTTCAGCAACCTTAGTTTGACCAAACTGATAGATTACTGGAGGACTACTATCAGTAGCACGTACAAAGGAGATAGGTGATTTATCTTTTCTCATGATTTCTACGTTATCACCTTCGCACGTTGCTCCTAAACCTTCTTTCTGAGATGGATCTCTCAAATAAGAGTTTAGTTCAGTCAGCGTATTACTTGCTTCCACATAGGATTTGAAATTGATTTTCATCTTTTTCATTTCTTGGATTTCAGCAAGTAACTTTAGAATAGAGGACTGATACTCTTCCAATTCTAATGCCATTTGAGAATTTTCTCTGCAGCCTCAGCAATCAACTTCTTAAGACGCCTTATTTCAGCATCCTTTTCTTCTGTCTCTTCCTTCAGCAAAACGTACTTTTCAGTAGTTTGCTTGGTCAGAGTTTCAGCAAGTTGTAGTCTCTCTTACTGTTTGCTGAGAGTTTTCTCAAATCTTTCGATTTCTCCTTGAATCTTGTCAAGGTCAATCTCGTCTTCACTTTCTGAATCTGAGTCAGAGGTAGAGTTGTTTACCTGACCGGCCATGAGGCAGAATTCATAGTTCGACACATCTGGATAAGCTTCCATAGCTATTCCACACACTTCTTTGCCAATCTCCACGTCTAGAGTGGCTTCTTCATCGTCGGTGTCTGAACATTCATCCTCACTGTCTTCGGAGCTTGTATCAATTCACAATGCATCGATTTTTGCTTGAAGCTTCTTCTTTTCTTCAGCAATGAAAGCTCTTTTGAACTTCTTCTTCTTTTCAGCAGATTTGCCTTTCAGCAAAGGGCAATTAGCTTTGAAGTGTCCAGGCTTTTTGCAGTAAAAACATAGATCATTTCCAACTGCTGGTTCTTCTGATGATGTAGCTTGCTGAGCTTGCTTGTTCAGCAAGCTAGTATCATTCTTGTACTTATGGTAGTTGTTACCAAGATGCTTTTTCAGCTTCTCTTTTGCTTTTCGCCTTTCAAGTTCCTTACTAATGAACTTCTTCATGTTTTTAACAACTAAAGCATTTTCATCAGCAGGCTCTTTATCATTCTTCTTCTCAGAAGATGACGGCTTTGCAGCAAGAGCAATGTTTTGTGATTTTTCAACAAACACATTTTCTCTTTGCTTTGTCTCATAATTGATAGTAGCAAGATGAGAGAACAACTCTGTTGGTGTAATGTCTGGCATTCCTTGATTATAATAGAAAGTCTGAGTGTGGATCCATTCTTGATTCAAACTTCTGATGATAGTTTTCACTTTCTCAGAATCTGAATAAAGGTTTCCAACACCCAGCGCTGCCATTTCACTAACAAGAGTTGTGAATTTGAAGTCCAAGTCTTCCAGTGACTCGTTTGCAACTTGCTTAAAGTTTTGAAACTTTAATTTAAGTACTTCAAGTTTGTTTTCCTTGGTGTTGTCAGATCCAACACAAAGATCTTGAACCATTTTCCAAGCTTTCTTTGCAGTCTTAGCACCCCACAGTTTGCACTGTATGGTATCCGGAGTTGATCGAATGATGATATTTCTAGCTTGGCCATCAAGACGGAATCTCTTAGCTTCGTCAGAAGTCCATTCCTCTCTTGGTTTTGGCACAACCGTATCTAATGGTTCGCCTTGGATGGTTTCCTTTCCAGCTTCAGTGGTCCTATGAGGGAAACTCCTTTCAACCTTGGTGATCTTGATAGGTCCATCATTAATGACGATGACCATCTCATCACTAATGGCCTCAAGATGTAGCATCATGTTGTTTCGCCATTTCTCGTAATTTTCCAGCTTCAGCAAGGGAGCATCTCCTAAAGACATCCTGTCAGCAAAGCACTACCAAACTGATCAAGTGAGAGTGATTTACGGAAAGCACTTAAGGGGATCCAGGTTCAGTGCAGAAGGCTAAAGAACCTCCTGCTCTGATACCACTTGTTGGTCCCTTTAAACAACAAGAAAAGACTAGAGGCGGGGGGGGGGGTGAATAGTCATTTCAAACTTTCGTCGTTTAAAACTTTCTCAGCAAGTACTTATTACTTTTCAGTAATGAGTTTGCTGATACTTAACTTTCTCAGCAAGCGTGAGTTACTTTACAGTAGCTTGGTTTGCTGATACTTAAAATCAGAGAGCGGAAGTCTTTGATACAATAAGTGCTCTTTCAGCATGTAAAGGGTTTCAGCAAGTGAAGTGAGTGACTGTGTACAAACAGATATAATTTGCTGAAAGCGAAATGCAGTAAGTAAATCACACAAACGCTTTTATAGTGGTATCTGAGAGTGGCGTAATCTCTCAACTAATCCACTTCGTCCTTTCTAGGACTGAATCCACTAAGATATGATTGAGGTTCCTTACAATCTCCTATCTAAAGCGATTCAACAGAAACCAAAGCACACTTTCTTTGTCTCCATCCTAAACTAGAGAACTCAACCTTGTTCTCCACCAAACTTGGTACTTTTAATCAGCAAAACTATGCTCGATTAAATTCCCCCTGAATATCACGCCTGAAAGGGTGTATTTTCAGTTAGAGAGTTTTGGGGTGAGATGACTTAATTATAACTTATTCAGTTACAACAAGTAATCTAAGAAACACAACTTGGAATACTTTGCAGTAGACAAGTTTGATTGTTTCTGGTGTCAAGACTTGTTCTTGTTCGAAAGAAAGAACACTTAACTAATTTCTTAGCCGAGTTTGTTCTACTTCTTCACAAGTAGCTTTTTCAAGCTTTAAGTCTTGGAACGGATCAATGGCAGTAAGAGTGTTTGAAGGTTTGTGAGTTTTTAAGCACAAGTGAGAGTTTGATCACGTTGTTGACACACTTTGCCGGATGACCTCTATTTATAGTGTAAGTAAGGAGCCGTTTGAATTTCAAATCCTAAGGCTTTTGTTCCTTAACATGTCACTATCTTGCTTTTGTACTTTCAGCAGCGACTTTGTTTGTCTTCTAGTCTTCATGTCCTTCGCGTGCATGCTTTGCATTAAATGCACATTTGAATAGAATTCAAACAGTAACATTGGAGCGCAAAATCACGTACATTCAGCAAGAGGTCACATATGTTTATAAGCAAGTGGTCAGTCTCAGTTTCAGCAAGCACAACCTACTCTGTCTTTCAGATTTTCACTTATGCAATGCTGTTGCTGAATTTTCCACTTTCTGAGCAACATGTGCCTTACCAGTCTTCAGCAATCTTCAAGTCTTCAAGTCTTCGAATTCTTCAAGTCTTCAGATCTTCAAAAGTCTTCAAGATTCTGAGCGGTTTCTATTTGCTTCAATAATTTGTTCGTAATAAACAAAGTATATCTTCAGCAAATGCTTCAATAGGTTATTTTCTTTTCAGAAAATAAGATACATCATAAGCTAAGCATCAATAAGTTATTTTCTTTTCAGAAAATAAAATACATCATACGCAAAAGAAATAACTTATCTATCACCTAACTAAGTCATCAGCAAACGTTCCTCTTTTACAATGTCCTTAAAATTCTAAATTCCTATGGACCTTAAGAGTACTAGTTACTGGACTTTCCTTAATTTAGCATGGTTAATTGCTCATCAAAATTACAAGTTTCCTAACAAGATTAATGAAGGGGAAGCCTAGTACCCGCAAAAAGAAGAGATAGGCGCAGACAGGAGTCGAGTCAAAGACTTTAAACAATGACGCTATCCGGGAGGCAACCCGGAATCTTTATCGCTTTCTTTACTGCTTTTTTGCATGCATTCATTCTTGAACTATTTGCTTCTCGTATGCGAATTTGTTCATGTCTGTGTCGTATATGCTTATGTTTGAGTGAGATTTTTCGAGTGGTTTTTTGAAAAAATTGGTTTCGGGGATTAAAACCGCATTTTCTGACGACAGGAACCGTCTCCCCGCATCGGGGAGCACGGGGCGAACCGCCCCACGTGGGGGGCGAACCGCCCCGCACCAGGGGCGAACCGCCCCACGGTTCCAGAAACTCAAAAACGCGGATTTCTTCCCCTTTTCCTCATTTTCTTCAAATTTCATCATTCCACCTTCCCCAAAACCGAATTTCGCGATTTCATCTTCAAATCTTCATAACTTCTTCATTTCTTGACCAAATTTAGTGTTCTTTAGCTTAAACCGAAGCCTATTACATTATCTATCATCCCATCCGAACAGATTTCGTCCTTATGCGTTAGATTTTCAGATCTGAGGTATCATCCTTAGAACCCTAATTTTCGAATTTGGGGGTTTTCTAATTTGAGCTTCAATTATGCTTATTTGATGCATGGGTATGTTATTTGTGTGATTAGACATGTTATTTACTATCAATTGCATGCTCAATTTCGCTTGAATTGTTGATTTGGGTATTTTGCTATTAGATGATATATCTTGTTATGCAATATGTCTTTATCTTTGATTTCTTGCTTATGATTGTGTTTATTGGTGTAATGATGGTGGATTTGACGATAGAATGCTTAATTGTTGAGTATGAGGACTTATGATGGTAGAATTTTTCGCTACTATGGTATGAATTGAGCCTTGTTATCAAGGATATTGGTTGTCTAGTAAGAGCATAATGTGATGTATTGCATGTAGTAGTTACATTGGTATGTTGCATGATGAAGAAGCTAGGCTAGACATTATGGTTTGGGGAGCTCGATTGATGATTTTATCACTTGTGTGTTTCGTTCTTACACTAGCATATGCATGAGTCAGTTTTGTGTCATATGAGGTACTAACTGCTGTTTGTAGGAACCGTACCAAGGGAAAGGAGCATTCCCGTATGATTGCTGTGAAGAACCATGTCAAGGAAGGTGACCTCGCTAGATGTGCGTTCGAGCCAAGGGGTTTTGCAACAACGTCGTGGATTATCCAAGAGGAGGAGCTAGAGTACAACTGGAGTAAGGACTCCTATGCCTATTCATGCACCACTGAAGGGACAGAAACCATTATTACGTCAGCGCTCCATCACAAGGACTGCAAAGTTCGAGTGAACTGGAAGGCACCGGGACATTCTCGCCGCGACGGATTCAATCTTGAGTTCGAAGATGCTAGAAGGTTCTGAAGCGCTAGCTTGGTTCCAAAACATAATGACATGGGTACCCAGCACCTTGTTGGGGTGCCACTTGCGTGCCTCTAAAGGGAGCATCATATAGACATCGGTCGGATCCACCGTAGAGAATGTGGTCGAAATTGGAAAAAATGGTAGAAGACTTCTGAGTATCCGAGCAGCTTACTGAAACCTTCTCGTGGTGTAAAACGTTGGAGGGGGAGGTCCTGATACCACTGCCCTTTCCCCTTCAACAGTTCACATCCTATTGGAGGGCTTCAGGATGGAGGATTCCATAACAGCGGCGGCTAATCTTGAGAATTCTACCTGCCACTACAACTCTACTAGTGAGGATGTGCATGACAGTAGTGACAATGAAGGCCATACGGGCAATGACGATACTAACTGAGGAGTTGTTCCTATCCGGCCCATAATTGAAACTACCACGCCTACCAGAAGACCTGATGACACCCTATAAAGCTCCCAGAGGAGGCCCAATAAATCACAAGCAGCATACTCAGCCGACCGAGGCCAAACCATGGGGTAACATCTAGTATCACATCTTATTTCCTCATTTTCTTACTGCTAGGGACTAGCGTTAATTTCATGAGGGGGGATGGGATTTAAGTGATCTGATGTTGTTAGTTTGGAGCTTGGTATTGGTAGGATGAGTATAGTACCTCGCATGCTTTATCCGTCTGCATTTTCATTTGCACGTTTACTTCTTTCATAGATTTTTTTTTTAGGTTGCATTCACTACATTCATCCTAGGATAGTCTTGCATGTTTTATATGGAGTTTATTGCCGAATTTTTTGAACTTTTTTATTGGGTAGGTCAACCAACTATGCCATTAATCGTATGCTTCATCTCTATGAATTCGTTTGAGGTTTTTCTCGCTTGACTTGTCACATTTATGTATTGCATTTAGTTAAGCTAGGTAGTCTCGACATCACTTAGTGGTGTTTTCTCTACTGCGGTTCACGAAGGCCTTTATAATAGGATGATGCATGTTAGGGTCTTATGGTTGTTTTCCCGAGTAATTATGTACCTAAGAGGCAACAAGTCTTCACCATGCTTTGAGATTGCCAAATGCCTAGGAAGGAGGTAGTGTGATCCTTTGTTTATAACCTATTCGGAGGGGAGGGGGTTACACCATCTTTAGACTTGTTTTTGTTTTTCATTTTCGTATCGTGAGTTTATTTTTCATTTTCCGTAAATTTTGTACTCCAACCTATTCTTTCGAATAGGTTTTGGGAAGTCGTGTGAGTCATTTTGTTTCTCTTTTTGTTATGCTACTGCTGGCTAGACAAAATCGAAAAAAAAGAAAGAAAAAATTCCAGAAAAAAAGAGAAAAAGAAAAAGAAAAAAGAATCTGGAAAGAAAAAAAAGAAAAAAAAAAGAAAAGACCCCAAAAAAGCAAAGAAGGGTCCAAAAAAGAAAGCCAAATAGCAGTTCAGCAAAGTGTTGAGTCTTTTCCATTCTTGTAATGTTCGTAATCATGTTTTTCTATTTTTTATCTTTTTTGTCTTAAGTGTCATCTGTTCTAGACCACCCTCGTCTTGCCATTCAGGAAGTGGTGAATAGCTTAAGACTTTACTTGAGAGACGGGTAGAATAGGGGAGAGTTATCTTTTATAGGGAACCCTCCTTCGTTTGATGAGAGCCAGTACTGGTTCGACCTCTTTTGAGAAAAAGTCTTAACATGGTGGAACAGCAGTAAGTCCTCAGTTTCATAGGCACGGGGCAACCATTCGTATCTTAGCATGCTTCATTACGTCGTCACTGACTAGGTCCAGGTAGAGAATGTTACGAGAGACTATCTTGTCTTGACATAAGTGCTTATGTGGATGTGTATAAGTCAATCGAGGTATTCTTCAACCTATATTCATGCTTTGATTCATATGGTTTTTGTTCATATGTTATTTGATAGATTCAGTAGATTAGTTCATTTTATTTGGCATGAGACTCCATTTTGTGTCTTGCATGTTTTTTGTATTAGAGTCTAGCTTAGTTGCTTGAGGACAAGCAAAGGTTCGGTTTGGGGAGTTTGATGAATGTGTATTTTACACTTTCATTCGAGTCTTTTTCACCTATTTTTGCTATCCTCAATGTTAATTTAGCTATATTTTAGTGCATTTTATTAGAATAGTGTCACGTTTCCCTTTAGATTTTATTTTACAGGTTTTGGTTGAAATTCGAAGATTTCCGGGCAATTATATTGAAGTTGACAAGGAATTGGTGTTCCAGAAGCCTATTTGGAGTATCTGAAGATTTCCGGATAGGATTTGGAGTCTAGGGGCCGAATCTGGAGGTTAGAAGGCTACTAGAAATCAGAAACCGAGTCCGAAAAGGGGAAGAAATCCAAAAATGCGGAATTCCGCGAAAAAACCGCGGGGCGAACCGCCGCGGAGCTGGGGCGAACCGCCCCACACCAGGCGAACCGCCGGGCGTGTGGGGCAAACCGCCTCGTGGTAATTCGAAGCCTATATATAGTTGCTCAGTTTTCTCCGAAAATCATATCTTTCCAGACCTACTTTCTCACCTCTCTCTGTAGTTTTAGGTAGGGACTTCCCAGAGCCTGTTCTGGGGGTCCGTAGCTTAGGAGATACTTTTCATAGCAGTTTGGGGCTCGTAGGATCGCAATCATCCAGAGATTGACGCCCTTCGGTAACTTTGTATCTTACAGTTTTATTTTACTTATTTTATTATATTCTTTCAACATGTTTTCTTCTATGATTTCTGTTGATTGCATGCCTATTATGAGTAGCTAAACTTATCGTTGGTGGTAGTATGTGAATTCTTAGCGAAGGGAAGATAATCATGCTAATGGCTATATCGCGCATTATACTCCGTGTCATTGCTTTATTTCGTTGATCAGGCACAACCTAAATTCTCGTATGTTGTATTAATTATTATGCACAATTGGACACTTGTCGACCTGTGTGCGAGTTTATCTTCGTAGTGTTGAATAATTACGGAACACATTAGGACAATAGTGATTGACTTGTCAGACCAATTATCTTCATAGTGCTTAATATTTGCAACAGGACACTAGATTGATTCAAAGATCTCTATGCAAGACCGAGGAATTTATGCATGATTATCGACCCGTTATGTTAAGAAGGATCATACTATCACCAATCTCCATTATCTGTTAGAAAAACCCTTTGCTATCTGTCTGTTGTTTTTATATTCTAAATTAGATTTGATAAAGCTAGTTATAGTCCTGAGAGAACGACACTCGAGTCATTCTACTGCTACACTACGGTTTTCGTTGTAGTTGTGGATTGCCTTTGGCTTAATTACAAATATTATTTGCTTGAATTCGGAGCACGACATCCGCGTTCATCAGAGACAAAGCAAAGAGAAAATGTGTTTGCTGAAAAATCGCAAAACATTGCTCTTGCTGCAAAGCCGTCATCTTCTGAAAAGAAGAATGATAAAGAGCCTGCTGATGAAAATGCTTTAGTTGTTAAAAACATGAAGAAATTCATCAGTAAGGAACTTGAAAGGCGAAAAGCAAAAGAGAAGCTGAAAAAGCATCTTGGTAACAACTACCATAAGTACAAGAATGAGACTAGCTCCCTGAACAAGCAAGCTCAGCAAGCAAACTCATCAGAAGAACCAGCATGTGGAAATGATCTCTGTTTTTACTGCAAAAAGCCTGGACACTTCAAAGCAAATTGTCCTTTGCTGAAAGGCAAATCTGCTGAAAAGAAGAAGAAGTTCAAAAGAGCTTTTATTGCTGAAGAAAAGAAGAAGCTTCAAGCAAAAATCGATGCATTGTGCATTGATACTAGTTCCGAAGAAAGTGAGGAAGAAAGCTCAGACACTGACGATGAAGAAGCCACTCTTGACGTAGAGATTGGAAAGGCCGTTTGTGGAATAGCCATGGAAGCTTATCCAGATGTGTCAAACTACGAGTTCTGCCTCATGGCCGGTCAGGTAAACAGTCCTACCTCTGACTCTGACTCAGAAAGTGAAGACGAGATTGACCTTGACAAGATTCAAGGAGAAACCGAAAGATTTGAGAAAACTCTGAGCAAACAGCAAGAGAAACTACAGAATGCTAAGACTCTGACCAAGCAGACTACTGAAAAGTATGTTTTGCTGATGGAAGAGACAGAAAAGAAAGATGCTGAAATAGTGCATCTCAAGAAGTTGATTGCTGAAGCTACAGAGAAGAATTCTCAGATGGCAATAGAATTGGAAGATTATCAGTCCTCAATTCTAAAGTTACTTGTTGAAATCCAAGAAATGAAAAAGATGAAAATCAATTTCAAATCTTATGTTGATGCAAGTAATACGCTGACTGAACTAAACTCTTAATTGAGAGATCCATCTCAGAAAGAAGGTTTAGGTGCAACGTATGAAGGTGATGACGTAATAATCTTGAGTAAAGATAAATCACCGATTTCCTTTGTACGTGCTACTGATAGTGGTCAACCAGAACTCTATCAGTTTGGTCAATCTAAGGTTGCTGAAAAATGCAATCAAGTACCTATGACCGTAAAGCCCGATGTTGCTACTCAAAGTAATAAGACTTTAAAAGGAAAACAGGTTGCTGAAAAACAAACTGTAAAGAAAAAAGATGATGTAAAGCATTCTGCCAAACAAGTTGCTGAAATTCAGCAACTTGTTAAGTCAAAAGGCAAGATTACTAAAAGTAATCAGAAGACCGTTTCTGACAAACCTGAATCAAGTAAGGTTGCTGTAACAAAAGCTCAACATTCTCCGAAAAGAGAACTCGGTTTTAAAACCAAGCAAAGTCAACTCTTTCACGAGTATAAGCAAAGTCAGCAAAGATACTTCAAAGAGATGAACAAAATCAAGCCTAAGAGTTCTGACAAGACTCAAAATGCTAGGGCTAGAAGGAACCTTGCTAGAAAAGAACTTACTGAAAAGTATGTTCAGCAAAAAGGTCAACCGAGCAAAGCACCACATCAGAAAGTGGATTTGATCAGCACGAATCAAAAGTATTTTGGCTCAAAACCTCCTAGTTCCTCAGCAAGTAGAAAATAAGTCAAAGTTGAAAAACTTAAGACTTGGGTTTCCACTGGACGCATTCTTGAACATGTTAATGGACATCCAGTATTGGATAATTAACTTGTTTGCTCTTGATTGTGCAGACTTCAGCCACGGAGACAAACGATGCAATCTGGCCCTTTGACAGTGGTTGTGGAAAGCACATGACGGGCAACAAGAATAACCTTATAAACTATAGACGGTGGTCTAAAGGTCCAACAATAAGGTTTGCTGGTGGAGGTTCTGGTTCTACAAAAGGCTATGGTGACGTGAAGTTAGGATGCATTACCATTACGGGAGTTCTTTATGTCAAAAATCTTAAGTTTAACCTTTTCAGCATGAGTCAATTTGCTGACAAAGGATACTTCATAAAAATCAAAAGTGATGAATGTAAACTTATAGACTTTGAGACAAAGAAGCTTATTATGATTGCCAGAAGATCAGGAGGCTTGTACACCGTAGATTGGTCTTCAGCAATCGTTGAAAAATGCCTTGTCTCAGATCACGATTGCCTTGCTGAAAAAGCATGGTTATGGCATAAACGAACAAGTCATCTAAACTTCAAGACGCTGAATAAGCTGTCTAAAAAGGCACTTGTAGTTGGATTACCTAAAGTTACTTTTAAGAAGGATGGTGTTTGCAATGCATGTCAGCAAGGTAAGCAAACCAAATATTCTTTTAAGAACAAGGCAGTACCGTCAACTACAAAACCTTTACAACTCTTGCACATGGACTTGTTTGAATCTTCTTCAACAAGCTATGATGGTAAGAAGTATGGTCTGGTGGTGTTAGATGACTATTCAAGATTCACTTGGGTAGTATTTATCAAACACAAATCTGAAACAAGGACTGAAATACCTAACTTGCTGAATAAGATTGAAGTCATGAAAAATGACAAGGTAAAAGTCATAAGGACAGACCATGGTATTGAGTTTGTAAACCAGTACATAACTGAGTATTGCACTTCAAAAGGCATACAACATCAGTTATCCACAGTAAGGACACCACAACAAAACGGTGTTGCTGAAAGGAAGAATCGCACCCTAAAAGAAGCCGCAAGAACAATGCTTGCTGACACTGAAATAAGTGAGGCTTACTGGGTTGAAGCGATTAATACCGCCTGTTACACTCAAAACAGATGTCTGATTACTAAGGAATACAACAAAACTCCTTATGAGTCATTTGTTGGAAGACCTCCTAATATCACTCATCTAAGAGTATTTGGTTGTAAGTGTTTCGTTCTTAATAACGGTAGAGAATATCTAAGAACATTTCAACCAAAGGCAGACGAAGCAATATTTCTTGGTTACTCCTTGCATAGTAAAGTTTATAGAGTTTACAACAAAAAGACACAAAAGATCGAAGAATCAGTGCATGTTGTATTCTACGAAAAGACACAAGGAGTGTCTGCTGAAGAAGAAATATCAGAATGTATGAAAAAGCTAATCATACATGAGCAAAGAACTGAATCTGATGCTAGGCAAATCAAGTCAATTGAACTAAATGATGATCCTGACAATGACTCTCCTCCCCCAAGTCATGACAAGATAAATATAGTTCATGACAAAGAATTTCCAGCAAAAGATGCAGTTGCTCCGGATGTTGCTGAAACTACGCAACCTCTCGTGCCTGCTGATGAGTTACCACAATCTAGCAATGCTGAACAAGCAGTTGCTGACGAACCAATCTCAACAGAGACACAAAATACCAGTAGTACTGAACAAGTACATGCTGAAGAGTCACATGCTGATGAGCAAACGTATCCAGATCCAAAGAGCAGAAAGCCTGTTAACAAATGGATTAGAGATCATCCCTCTATGGATATGATTGGTGATATTGACAAATGTCAAGTGACTAGATCCAAAGTTTCTGCTACTCATGGACTTGCGAAAGAAGCAAATGTCGTAGAAGTAGAATCTTTGTTCTCCTGCTTTGTTTCAGAAATTGAACCTAAGACCATAGAAGAAGCTCTAAAGCATTCTGAATGGATCAAGGCAATGCAAGAAGAACTGGATCAATTTGAAAGGAACAAAGTCTGGAAACTTGTACCTCTTGCTGAAGGCAAGAAAGCTATTGGTACAAAGTGGGTGTTCAGAAACAAGCTGAGTGAGTCTGGTGAAGTAACAAGAAACAAAGCACGTTTAGTTGCTCAAGGTTACTGTCAGACTGAAGGATTGGACTATGATGAGTCTTATGCACCAGTTGCAAGATTGGATGCAATTAGACTTTTCTTGGCCTTTGCTGCTCACAATGACTTCATTGTTTATCAAATGGATGTTAAAAGTGCATTCTTGAATGGTGAACTTGCTGAAGAAGTCTACTTAGAACAACCCCCTGGCTTTCAACTTCCCCAGAAACCAAGAGGGTATACAAGCTTCAGAAAGCTGTATATGGTCTATAGCAAGCACCTAGAGCTTGGTATGATACCTTGGCCCAGTTCTTGCTGGATAATGGTTTCAAGAAAGGTGAAGTTGACAAAACTTTGTTTACCATGAACCATGATGGTAAAATACTCTTAGTTCAGATTTATGTGGATGACATAATATTTGGATCTAAGGACAAGCAACTTTGTGATGATTTTGCCAAACTCATGACAAATAAATTTGAAAGGAGTATGATGGGAAAATTGAATTATTTTCTAGGATTGCAATTCAAGCAACTCAAAGATATATTCATGAATCAAGCAAAGTATGCGAAACAAATGCTCATAAAGTTTAGGATCAAAGAGGAAGAAAAACCTGAAAAGATCCCTATCAATGTTGGTACCAAATTGGGCTATACTAAAGAAGATAAAAGTGTTGAAGAACACAAGTATAGGAAGCTCATTGGTTCCTTGTTATATTTAACAACAAGTAGACCAGACATTCAGTATGTTGTTTGTGTGTGTGCAAGATTCCAATCTGATCCAAGAGAATCACACTACAAAAAGGCACTTAAGATACTGAAATATGTCAAAGGTACAGTCAATGTTGGATTATGGTATCCTAAAGATTCTGGACTTGAATTGGTTGGTTATTCTGATGCTGATCATGGAGGATCAACTCTTGATAGAAAGAGTACGTCTGGAACTTGTCAGTTTTTGGGTACTAGATTAATATCATCGTTCAGCAAGAAGCAAACCTGTGTTGCCAATTCATCTACTGAATCTGAGTACATTGCGGCTGCTTGTTGCACAGCTCAAATCCTATGGATTCAGCAACAATTAAGAGATTATGGTATTTCTGCAAAGAAAACACCAATCTTTTGTCATAATACAAGTGCTATTGCTATCACGCAAAATCCTAAGTTCCACTCAAGGACTAAGCACATTGATATTAGACATCATTTCATTAGAGATCATGTGGAAAAAGGAGATATTGAGGTTGTAAAAGTAGGTACTGATGATCAACTTGCTGACATCTTACCAAGCCCCTACCAGATAATAGATTCGCAATGCTAAGGTATAACCTTGGATTGATTGAATTACCTCAATAAGGGATACAATTGGCAGATTGCTGAAACAGGTATTCAGCAAGCCAAAGTATGCTTACTTGAAAAATAAGCTCTTTCCACTGATTTCTTCTAAAAAGAAATGATAGGTCACTATATGATTCCTGAAAAAGGCATTCAGCAAGTAATTCCTTCAAAACGGGTATTTGTTAGGAAACTTGATCACTTGCTGAGACGGGCACTCAGTAAGAGAAAAACCTTAAAGATTGCTGAAACAGGCATTCAGACAATCAAGGATACTGAAACAGGTATTCAAGTATCAAAGGAAAACTTTGAGATGGGAACTCAGAAAAGAGCAAACTCACTTCTCAGATTTTACCAAAAGATACCTCAAGATAAAAGGAATTTGCTGATACGGGAACTCAGAAATGTCTTTTAACTTAAAGAAATATGAGATATCTGATTAAGGGGGAACTTTCAGCAAGTAACAAGGCTGGTTACACAAACTCGCTGAAAAGATTCTTGTTTATTTCAGCAAGCAATCAAATCCCATAAATCTAGGTAAAATCAATTTGTGACGTTAATCGGGCACAGATAAACTCGCTAATAATCATGACATGAATTACCATCGTGGCCATTGATTAAAAGGCGTTTTTGATCTAACGGTTAATATTACAAAGAGAAAGAATGCTCTGACGGTTTTTGTTAGTGGGCCACTACGCATTTAATGAAAAGGCTCCACTAACGCTGTTGAATCTCTGATTTACCCTTGCTGAGAACTCAAAATCGATTGAGCTTCTTGCACATCAGAGACACTATATAAACAAGGAGTTAGAGAAAGAAAAATTTCTTTAACTCACATTTCCTTTCTCTGCAAATTTTTAGCCTGAATCTACTGTCAAAAAGCAAAGTAATCTTTTCCATACACATTTCTCACCCTATAAAAGAAATGGCACCAAAGAGACAGTCCTCTAAGACTTCAAAATCATCTAAGGTTGACAGTGCTGGAAAAAGCACTGCTCTGGTGACCAACACAGTGAAAGTTGTGTTGAAAAACGATAGAATAACCGAAAAACCCATGCCGCCTGCATATCTAGACACTGCAAAGTGTGAGATGATGATGCAATGGGGCGGATTTGACAAAGAGAAGTATATCCGATACTTCTATGAACAACAACTTGACGGTGATAATGAGGAGGCGCTTGACTTGATAAAACAGCAAGGTCTCACTCTCTTTATAACAGCTCGCCCTAAGAAAGTGAGTACTAACTAATGGTCAAGGAGTCACTTAAAAAGTGATCTTCACCACAGTTCAGAATGTGCAAATCGTCCTGAAATGGACTGATTTAGCCGACATCTTTCAGATTCCAACCACTGGAACTGAAGATGACATCACTGCCACTGACGAAGAAATAGAAGCCTTCTACAGTGATGTCAGAAATGAGAAAATGAAGAAAGGAGAGATTGCTCCCGTGACTTGGACAAAGCACGTTAAGAGGAAGCATCTCTGCCATTCACTTGGTCTAGTAGCTCTGCTACTAATCAAAGTCTTAGACTCCCAAGTCGGAGGAATATACCAAGTAGGCTTGAGAAGGTGGCCGCTGCTTATGCATATATATGAGAACAAAACTGAGCTCAACTGGGCAAAGTACATTTTCAACAGACTTGTTGATTGTGTTACTAAATTCAAGGTTAAGGTTGAAGACAACAAGGTCTCACCTACCTTCCCAGTCATGTATGGACTAAAAATATGCTATATCCTTGAACACTTTAGGATTCAGCTGAGAAACCCATTGCCGATTAAGAAATCAGTATGCAATGTGGGAAGAGCCTTCTACAAGCAAAATGCACCTAAGCTTGCTGATAAGAAACTGGAAAAATCAAAGAAGACAACAGCTGCAAATGTTGTCAGCACAAGTCAGCAAGAAAGGTATACAACAGCTGCAGATGTTGTCACCACTACTCAGCAAGAAAATGTTCCAACAGCTGAAAAAGTTGTTGATGAAACTGTTGTAGATGGTGATCAACAAGGTAAGTGTACAACAGCCGTTGCTAAAAATGCAACTACTGACGCTGCTGCTGGAGAGAAACTTGAAAAATCTAAGAAGAAAAAGAGGAAAGTTGATGATGACACTCAGACTGCAGCGTCATCAGCTAACCCCGTCCCCAAGAGAAAAAGGACAAGTAACCCAAGAAAGAAAACACTGGCTCGCAAGTCAGTACCAACTGTCCATGATCTTTCGGATGATTCTCCCGCAGTTGCTGAAACACAAGTTCCAGTAGATGTTGATGAAGTGGTTACTGAAACCTACTTCAGCAATGTTGAAGTGTTTGCGGAAGCCTTCAACAATCAACTCAATGTTGATACATCTGCTGAGATGAGACCACAAGGAAGTGGAAAAGAAATTCCTGCCTCAATCCCAGATATCTACATTGTAGATAATCTAGATGATCAGACTCTGGAACCAACAATTGATATTGCTGCTGATATAAGAACCGCGACACTTGCTGATGCTGCTAATGCCGAAAAGATGGTTGCTGAACAAACAACTCATCAAGTTGCTGAAGAACCAGTTGCTGAGACTGCAATGGTTCAAGTCCCAGAGATTGCTGAAACACCACTAGAGACACTATTCAATGACGCATCTCGTGATGCTGAGAATACTCGACCTAGTTCACAAAAAACATCCATTGACAAAGTTCATTTGGTGCTGACAGAACTGAGCCAGCAAATGGATTTGGAGATTGATGACAACTCCAACAAATCGGTAGATGTTTTCATGACAAGTAGTGAACTCAAGGGTCAAGATGTCTCTGCTCAACTTGTCATTTCAGAGACAAGGGAGATTGCTGAACCCGCACAACTTTCTCAAACAGAGCAAGAAAAGAAGTCTGCTGAAGAAAAAGTCCCAGATACTGAAGAAGCTGTCATTGCTGAAAGGACTGAGTCACCACCTGTCCTTCTTCAGCAGGTAGTTAACTCAACCATAAGCAAAACTTCACTATCTGAAACTCATTCTTTTGCTAATATAATGATTTCTTTACAGACTTCTCAAGATACAAGTCAGAAGGTTACTGAAGCCTCTGCACCAGAATCCACACCTCCTGCTCAGCAGGTAGATAAAGTTTTTGGTAAATCAACTAAGTTTGAAAACTTAGTGCTTGTATCTAACTTAAAATTATTTCAGGATGAACAATTCAAGGATGCTTCTCAAGCTCCTGAAGCAATGGAAATAGTACCAGCACAAACAAGTGTGCAACATGAGCTTGCTGAATCTCAGCAGGTAAATCATGTTCCACCTTTGGACTCTAAAACTATTCTCCAAAACTTTCCTGAACTTAATTTTATTCTTTTTCAGGCTCAAAAGGAGACCACTGAAGTGGTTCACATCACTGAAGATCCGAAAGTAAGTTCAGAAGAACTTTACTCAGACTTCAAGAAAACTACCTTGACCAGAGTTGCTAAGTCTGTCAGCAACTGGCAAAGGTACAGAAGGATGGACTTTTCTGACCTTCACCTTCATCTGTCCAACTAGAAAAAGAGACTTTCTCTGCTGAAACTCGAGACGTTTGTGCACTCAATACTTCCAGAAGAGTTGACATATTCTCAGCTTATGAGTTCAAATCTGATTGGTCTAATCAGAGAGAATATGAAAGCCAAATTCAAGAGTGCCTCTCCAGCTGAACAAGCTGTGATGCTCAAGGGTTCTTTTGTACCCGTGGTGGTTGATCCCCACAAAATCAATGAAGAAGAGGAAGTTACGAGTGTTGCACTATTGATGAATGTGTATTTTACACTTTCATTCGAGTCTTTTTCACCTATTTTAGCTATCCTCTATGTTAATTTAGCTATATTTTAGTACATTTTATTAGAATAGTGTCACGTTTCCCTTTAGATTTTATTTTACAGGTTTTGGTTGAAAATCGGAGATTTACGGGCAATTATATTGAAGTCTACAAGGAATTGGTGTTCCAGAAGCCTATTTGGAGTATCTGAAGGTTTCCGGATAGGAATTGGAGTCTAGGGGTCGAATCTGGAGGTTAGAAGGCCATTAGAAGTCTGAAACCGAGTCCGAAAAGGTGAAGAAATCCAAATCCGCGTCGAAAAACGCGGAAATTCCGCGAAAAACTGGGGGGCGAACCGCCCCATGGCTCGGGCGAACCGCCCCAGAGTATTTTCGGGCCTATATATAGTTGCGAGTTTTCTCTCCGAAATTCATATCTTTCCAAGCCTACTTTCTCACCTCTCTCTATAGTTTTAGGGAGGAACTTCCCGGGGCCTGTCCTGGGAGTTCCATAGCTTAGGGGATACTTTTTCATAGCAGTTTGGAGCTCGTAGGACCACAATCATCCGGAGATTGACAACCTTCGGTAACTTTGTATCTTACAATTTTTATCTACTTATTTTATATTCTTTCAATATGTTTTCTTCTATGATTGCTATTGATTGCATGCCTATGAGTAGCTAAATTTATCGTTGGTGGTAGTATGTGAATTCTTAGCGAGGGAAGATAATCATGCTAATGGCTATATCGCGCATTATACTCCGTGTCATTGCTTTATTTCGTTGATGAGTGGAAACCAAAATTCTCGTATGTTGTATTGATCATTATGCACACTAGGACACTTGTCAGCCAATCAGACTTAATTATCTTCGTAGTGTTGAATGATTACGGAACACAATAGGACGTTAGTTGTTGACAGGTTAGACCCATATTATCTTCGTAGTGCTTAATACTTGCAACAGGACCCAGGATTCATTCAAAGATCTCTATGCAAGACCGAGGAATTTATGCATGATTATCGACCCATTATGTTAAGAAGGACCATACTATCACCAACCTCCATTATCTACTTGAAAACCCCTATTGCTTTCTATCTGATGTTTTATATTTTCTGGTTAAACAGATAAAGCTAGTTATAGTCCTGAGAGAACGACACTCGAGTCATTCTGCTACTACACTACGGTTTTCGTTGTAGTTGTGGATTGTCTTTGGCTAAATAACAAATTTATTTGATTGAATCTGACACGTTCATCAAATTGGCGCCGTTGCCGGGGACTATACTCCTTTTTTCTGTTTAATTTGTTTTTATTTACAGCTTTAGATTCCTAATTCTTTTAGTTTTAGTTTTCCTTTTTAATCTCTCTCTGCTTTCCTATTTGTTTCTAATCTCTTTACCTAGTCTGTCACAGATAGTGTATGCCGCATACACGTTCTGCAGGAACACCGCTTGCTAATTCAATTGCTGAGATCGATAGAGTCTACCACCAGAGAAGGCGACTACTTGAAAGGCGCGCACTAGAGGAAATAGAGGAAACTGATTTCTCTGAATCTCTAATTAGTCTATTCAAGGAAATCGACGGAATGGCAGAAGCTAGACCACTGAAGGCATGGGTACAACCCACCAAGGATCGTATGAGGGGACCGGCGATAGTTCTTTCGTCTGCAACTCAACATCTAGAGATCAAGAACCACGCATTCCAACAACTTCCGAGGTTCTATGGCTTATCAAGGGAAGATGTGATGGGGTACTTGAACGATATCGATGATTTCGTCAACCAACTCCCACGACCCGGAGCTAACATAACAACGGATGAGTTGAGGATGAAGGTTTTTGCTATGGGACTTGGCGACAGGGCCAAGTCATGGCTGAGTTCTCTTCCAGCAGGCTCGCTGGACACGTGGGAAAAGGTTTTTTCAGCTTTCATGGAGAAATACTTCCCACACACTCTGACTACCGCGCTTAAGGCGCAGATAACTGGATTCAAGCAGGACTATGATGAGACCATCTACACCGCGTTCGAGAGATTCCAAGATCTCACGAACAAGTGCCCTCACCATGGTTTTGAACTCTCCGACCTAGTCCAACACTTCTACAATGGACTAACATTCGAGAACCAACAAGTGGTGGATTTCCAATGCCGAGGCAATATTTGGGAGGAAACCGCAGAAGCCGTCTGGGCAGTTTTCGAAAGACTTGCTAAGTGTTCGCAGTTCAAGGACCCAAGAGCAATGGTTAGGAGACGTGGACCTGAAGCTCCACCGACTCAAGAAGCCCCTATGTACAGGGGAAACGGGGATCAATTCGAGTGCTTTACCAACGAATTGAAGCAAGTCCTCAAGAGCGCCACCGGAACAACTGTTTCAAACGAAGTATGCCGAATATGCAAGAACTATGGGCATGGAGCTCATATGTGTAGATCGGAGTTCGCATACGATGATGGCAACTGGGCTCGAGGAGGAGAAGAAGAAGCCTTTGCTACGGAGTTTGGTACTCAAGAAGTTAGCTACGGACAACACGGTAGGAATCCTCGAGGTGGATTCTGGAGAAGAGGATACCGTAAAAATCAGGGATATGCACTGGCTAATCAAACTTATGGACCTAACCAAGACCGTAGTAGGCTGAACTATGGTAATGATCACTGCGAAAACCCCGCTCCGAAAGAGCCACCGAAGTCGAGGACGGCTCTACTGATGGAGAACTTGCAGAAGATGGTCGATCACACACAAAGTTTCTCAAACGGTACGAGGAAGATTCTGAGAAGACTAGGGCAAGGCTTGATAAGTTGGAAGAGAGCACTAGGCTTGCCCATCAAAAGATGCAAGAGTTGATCGACCGAAGAGCAAGTAAGGAGCAAGGCAACATTGAGAAGGCCGTTAGGTGCGAGTGTTGCATAAAGGAAGAACTTCTACAGGCTGAGGAAGAAGAGGAGGACCTTGGTTCTGACACAAGTGATGAGGAGCAAGAGGATCCCGAACCACTCCCTAAAAGTTTCGATGTTAAGCTAGGGATTGGTGAGCTTGAAGATGTCCGTGCCACATTAGACACGGGATCCTACTCAAACATAATTCCCTTGAATGTGTTTGAAAAGAGTAACCTTGGAAAACTATCTGAGGAAAGGGCTATTGTGCGACTAGCGGATGGATCATTTATGAGACCCGAAGGAGTTGTGAAAAATGTGTTGGTCAAGATTGGTGAAGCATCGATATACACCAACTTTGTAGTTATGTCGGCGTCTGCACCAGGAACGGGGGATGTCATACTCTTAGGGCAAACATTCTTGACCAAGCTACGCTCCGTGATAGACATTTACCAAAGAACTTGCACCATCGAAGTAAATGGCAAGCAACACGTGTTGCAAGCCATACCTGATCCACCTGAACCGCCTGACATTATTACTCACTATTGTGGTCTTGCAGCCTATATTCTTTCTTATTCACAGGTTCGTGGCATGGAAAGGAGATCAATGAAGGGGAAGGCTAGTACCCGCAAAAAGAAGAGATAGGCGCAGACAGGAGTCGAGTCAAAGACTTTAAACAATGACGCTGTCCGGGAGGCAACCCGGAATTTTTACCGCTTTCTTTACTGCTTTTCTGCATGCATTCATTCTTGAACTATTTGCTTCTCATATGCGAATTTGTTCATGTCTGTGTCGTATATGCTTTTGTTTGAGTGAGGTTTTTCGAGTGGTTTTTTGAAAAAATTTAGTTTCGGGATTCAAACCGCATTTTCTGACATCAGGGCCCATCTCCCCGCATTGGGGAGCACGGGGCGAACCGCCCCACTTGGGGGGCGAACCGCCCCGTGGTGGGGCGAACCGCCCCACGGGCCCAGATCTTTAAAAAATGCGGATTTCAACCCCAAAACCTTATTTTCTTCATTCTTCTTCATCCATACTCCCAAAAAACCCGAAAAGTGCGATTTTGCTTCTAAATCTTCATAACTTCTTCATTTCTTGACCAAATTGAGTGTTCTTTAGCTTAATTAGAAGCATATAACACGATCTATCATCCTATCCGAACAGATTTCATCCTAATTCGTTAGATTTGCAGATCTGAGGTATCATCCTTAGAACCCTAAATTTCAAATTTGGGGGTTTCTATTTTGAGCTTCAATTATGTTTATTTGATGCATGGGTATGTTGTTTGTGTGATTAGACATGTTATTTACTATCAATTGCATGCTTAATTTTGCTTGGATTGTTGATTTGGGTATTTTGCTGCTAGATGATATATCTTGTCCTGCAATATGTCTTTATCTTTGATTTCTTGCATATGATTGTGTTTATTGATTTAATGATGGTGGATTTGACGATAGAATGATTAATTGTTGAGTATGAGGATTTATGTTGGTAGAATTTTTGCGCTGCTATGGTATGAATTGAGCCTTGTTATCAAGGATATTGGTTGTCTAGTAAGAGCATGATGTGATGTACTGCATGAAGTAGTTACGTTGGTATGTTGCATGATGAAGGAGCTAGGCTAAACATTGCGGTTTGGGGAGTTTGATTGTTGATTCTATCACTCGTATTTTTCGTTTTTACACTAGCATACATTTGAGTCTGTTTAGAGTCGTACGAGGTGCTAATTGCTGTTTGTAGGTACCATACCAAGGGAAGGGAGCATTCCCGTATGATTGCTGTGAAGAATCATGTCAAGGAAGGTGATCTCGCTGGATGTGCGTACGAGCCAAGGGGTTTTGCAACAACGTCGTGGATTATCCGGGAGTAGGAGCTAGAGTACATCTGGAGTAAGGACTCCTATGCCTATTCATGCACCACCGAAGGGACAGAAACCGTTATTACGTCATCACTCCATCACAAGGACTGCAAAGTTTGTGTGAACTGGAAGGCACCGGGACGTTCTCGCAGCGACGGATTTGATCTTGAGTTCGCAGTTGCTAGAAGGTTCCAAAGCGCTAGCTTGGTTCCAAAACATAATGACATGGGTACTCAGCACCTTGTTGGGGCGCCCCTTACCTGCCTCTAAAGGGAGCATAACATTGATATTGGGAGCATCAACTGTAGAGAATGTGAACAAAATTGGAGAAAAAGGTAGAAGACTCCTGAATATCCGAGCAGCTGACTGAAACCTTCTCGTGGAGTAAACCGTAGGGGGGGGAGGTCCTGATACCACTGCCCTTTCCCCTTCAACAGTTCACATCCTATTGGAGGGCTACAGGATGGAGAATTCCATAACAGCGGCGGCAAATCTTGAGGCTTCAGCCTGCCACTACAACTCTACTAGTGAGGATATGCGTAAAAGTAGTGACAATGAAGGCCATACGGGCAATGATGATACTGACTGAGGAGTTGCTCCTATATGTCCCATAATTGAAACTACTGAGCGTACCCGAAGACCTGATGACTCCCTATCAAACTCCCGGAGGAGGCCCAATAACTCAAGAAAAGCATACTCAGCCGACCGAGGCCAAACCATGGGGTAACATCTAGTATCACATCTTATTATCTCATTTTCTTACTGCTAGGGACTAGCGTTAATTTCATGAGGGGGATGGGATTTAAGTGATCTGATGTTGTTAGTTTGGAGCTTGACATTGGTAGGTTGAGTATAGTACCTCGCATGCTTTATCCGTCTGCATTTGCATTTGCACGTTTACCGCTTTCTTAGATTTTTTAGGTTGCATTTCACTACATTCATCCTAGGATAGTTTTGTGGAGCTTATTGCCGAATTTTTTGAACTTTTATATTGGGTAGATCAACTAGCTATGCCATTAATCGTATGCCTCATCTCTATGAATTTGTTTGAGGTTTTTCTCGCTTGGCTTGTCACATTTATGTATTGCACTTAGTTGAGCATGGTAGTCTCGACATCACTTAGTGGTATTTTCTCTACTGCGGTTCACGAAGGCCTTTATAATAGGATGATGCATGTTAGGGTCTTATGGTTGTTTTCCCGAGTAATTATGTACCTAAGAGGCAACAAGTCTTCACCATGCTTTGAGATTGTTAAATGCCTAGGAAGGAGGTAGTGTGAGGTTGTGTGATCCTTTGTTTATAACCTATTCTTCCGAATAGGTTTGGGGAGGGGGTTACACCATCATAGACTTGTTTCTGTTTTTCATTTTTCGTATTGTGATTTTCCTTTTTCGTAAATTTTGAACTCCAACCTATTCTTTCGAATAGGTTTGGGGAAGTCGTGTGAGTCATTTTATTTCTCTTTTTGTTATGCTACTGCTGGCTAGGAAAAATCGAAAAAAAAGAAAGAAAAATTCCAGAAGAAAAAAAAAGAGAAAAAGAAAAAAGAATCTGGAATGAAAAAAAAGAAAAAAAAAAAGAGAAGACCCCAAAAAAGCAAAGAAGGGTCCAAAAAATAAAGCCGAATAGCAGTTTAGCAAATTTTGAGTCTTTTCCATTTTTCGTATTGTTCGTAATTGTGTTTTTCTATTTTTCATCTTTTCTGTCTTAAGTGTCATCTGTTCTAGACCACCCTCGTCCTGCCATTCAGGAAGTGGTGAATAGCTTAAGACTTTACTTGAGAGACGGGTAGAATAGGGGAGTGTTATCTTTTATAGGGAACCCTCCTTCGTTTGATGAGAGCCAGTACTGGTTCGACCTCTTTTGAGGAAAAGTCTTAACATGGTGGAACAGCAGTAAGTCCTCAGTTTCATAGGCACGGGGCAACCATTCGTATCTTAGCATGCATCATTACGTCGTCACTGACTAGGTCCAGGTAGAGAATGTTACGAGAGACTATCTTGTCTTGACATAAGTGCTTATGTGGATGTGTATAAATCAATCGAGGTATTCTTCAACCTATATTCATGCTTTGATTTATATGGTTTTTGTTCATATGTTATTTGGTAGATTCTTTAAAATTAGTTCATTTTATTTTGCATAAAACTCCATTTTTGAGTCTTGCATGTTTTTGTATTAGAGTCTAGCTTAGTTGCTTGAGGACAAGCAAAGGTTCGGTTTGGGGAGTTTGATGAATGTGTATTTTACACTTTCATTCGAGTCTTTTTCACCTATTTTAGCTATCCTCTATGTTAATTTAGCTATATTTTAGTACATTTTATTAGAATAGTGTCACGTTTCCCTTTAGATTTTATTTTACAGGTTTTGGTTGAAAATCGGAGATTTACGGGCAATTATATTGAAGTCTACAAGGAATTGGTGTTCCAGAAGCCTATTTGGAGTATCTGAAGGTTTCCGGATAGGAATTGGAGTCTAGGGGTCGAATCTGGAGGTTAGAAGGCCATTAGAAGTCTGAAACCGAGTCCGAAAAGGTGAAGAAATCCAAATCCGCGTCGAAAAACGCGGAAATTCCGCGAAAAACTGGGGGGCGAACCGCCCCATGGCTCGGGCGAACCGCCCCAGAGTATTTTCGGGCCTATATATAGTTGCGAGTTTTCTCTCCGAAATTCATATCTTTCCAAGCCTACTTTCTCACCTCTCTCTATAGTTTTAGGGAGGAACTTCCCGGGGCCTGTCCTGGGAGTTCCATAGCTTAGGGGATACTTTTTCATAGCAGTTTGGAGCTCGTAGGACCACAATCATCCGGAGATTGACAACCTTCGGTAACTTTGTATCTTACAACTTTTAACTACTTATTTTATATTCTTTCAATATGTTTTCTTCTATGATTGCTATTGATTGCATGCCTATGAGTAGCTAAATTTATCGTTGGTGGTAGTATGTGAATTCTTAGAGAGGGAAGATAATCATGCTAATGGCTATATCGCGCAGTATACTCCGTGTCATTGCTTTATTTCGTTGATGAGTGGAAACCAAAATTCTCGTATGTTGTATTGATCATTATGCACACTAGGACACTTGTCAGCCAATCAGACTTAATTATCTTCGTAGTGTTGAATGATTACGGAACACAATAGGACGTTAGTTGTTGACAGGTTAGACCCATATTATCTTCGTAGTGCTTAATACTTGCAACAGGACCCAGGATTCATTCAAAGATCTCTATGCAAGACCGAGGAATTTATGCATGATTATCGACCCATTATGTTAAGAAGGACCATACTATCACCAACCTCCATTATCTGCTTGAAAACCCCTATTGCTTTCTATCTGCTGTTTTATATTTTTTGTTAAACAGATAAAGCTAGTTATAGTCCTGAGAGAACGACACTCGAGTCATTCTGCTACTACACTACGGTTTTCGTTGTAGTTGTGGATTGCCTTTGGCTAAATAACAAATTTATTTGATTGAATCTGACACGTTCATCAACTATACAAACATCTTGAGTTGGTTACACTGACGGACGATGATGAAGAAGAATAAGATGAGAACATTCCTACAGATCCCAGTGATGATGAAGGAAAAGATTCTAAGGATAAAAAGGACGACGATGATGATAATCAAGGTCCTAGTCCTGATGCTGGTGGACTTAAACTGACAGTTGCTGAGACTGAACATCATGATAATCAGCAAGCTGATCAAACACCAAGTCTGCAACACGAATCCAATCCTGCTCTTGCTGAAACAAGTACTCCAGCACCTGTACAAGGCGTTGATACTGAAGAAGAGTACGCCAGAAAGCGTGCTGCTTTGAAACTAGGCAAAAGCAAGCTTTCTGATGCCGAGTTATCTTTACTCGATGCCAAGGTCACTGATCCAAACCTTGATGATGAAGAATTGGATGAAGATTATCAAAGAGCACTTCAAAACAGTCTACAGATTCATGCAAGGCATACGCAGAATCTAGACATTGCTCAATCTTCAGAGTGAAGCCTCAGGAAGTCTCCTCCCTCCCACTTACTACTGGTGAAACTCCAGTCATTGAGTCTCAAACGTTGCCCTCAGAAACTACTCAATCAAAAGTCACTACTGGTGAAACTCCAGTTGTTGAGTCTGAAGCGTTGCCATCAGCAACCACTCAACCAAAAGGGAATGAAGCTACAGATTTAGGAACCAAGGTTGCTGGCCTTGATGAATCTGATGATGAAGACGATCTTTCAGCAAATGAGGATGATCAATCAAAGAAAGGTGAACCCACCGTGGTCACAATTCCTCCTCCTGATCATGAAATGATGTAGGAGATGACTTAAGAAGCCATTTGCTGACCAGAGATGATCAATTCGCTACTGAGCTTAAAGTTCATTCCTTGAACCCGACTTTAGTGTCGTTTCCACGTGTGGAGGATTTTACTCCAAGAATTTTGGCACTGATGGAAGTCCACAAAGCCTGCAAAGCAGAAGATGATGCACTGCTTGCTGAGCGTCCGCTTGACATCGGCAAAATACTGGCTACTGTGCTGAAACGCACTCCTTCTCTTACCATAGCTCAGAAAGACATAAGTCTATACCGCAAAAGCTATGAAGAAGATGTCTGTCAAGCACTCAAACTAGCAAAGTCTGCATTGAAAAAGGCTCAGACTTACATTGAAGACAAAGTCGAAACTGAGCGCAGACATGAGGAGAACCTGGTGAGTATCAATCAAGAATTGTCAAAGCTGACCTCTGATCAGCAGGCAATTATCATGAAGTACAATAGCCTAAGTACTCTTGCTGAAAATTGCAATGAGTTCTTTTCTCTGCACATTACTCCAATGATGCAATCCATGTCTAAGGGGGAAGATAAGCAAAAGAAATCTTCAAGAAAGAAAACCCCTACTGAAGCGCCACTGACAATAGAACCTCTTGCTGAAAGAGAGCAAAGTTCTAAAAGACAAGCTGAAGCAGATTCTGAGTTGAATTCAGCAAATCCGAAAAAGAGAAAAACTTCTGCTGAAACTCATGAATACTGTCACACTGAAAGTCATCAAGATCTGAATGAAGATGATGATGATGATGATGACAATCAGACTATAGCTCAAGCTATAAGAGCTAGACCAATTACAGCCCTAACTCCGTCTGGCCATTCAAAACATTTCTCTTCTGACTCAAGATCTTGAGCAAGAGATCAAGAAAATGCAAAGTCAAGAAGAAGAAGGCAAAGACAAGAAGAAAAGAGGCTAGCCAGCATTGCCATTGGCTCCGACATTGAATACACAAAGACCAGCAATGAGGACACTTATTGGTAAATGAATACACTCAAAATGTGATCAGAAATGTTCATGGTTGCTGGATCTTAAAGCTGGAAGACTTATTGGTAAATGATTTCTTTCCAACAGATGTACTGAATCAAATGTACACTTGGATTGAATTGAAGGTGAAAAGAAAAGAAAGGGGTCCTCCTCCCTTCCCAAGAAACATAGCTGGGAGATGGCTGAATCTGGAAGTCTTGGTAAGAAGAACTTCAATTGGCAAAAATGTAAAACAAGAACCTGAACTGATTAAACCAATTGATGGTGCCTATTACTCTGACCCTATAACCAAGAAGTCAAAGAAGAAATATGGATTGATTCCTTATGAGTATTTCTATCTCACTGCTAAGGATCAAGAAGAAGATCTTCTCTGGTTAAGGAAGATTCATGCTAACAAGGGCATTTCAGATACACAACTTTTCCATGCCAGCAATTGGGGCATGCACTTGTGGGTGTTGCACTACAAAGAAATGAATGTTGAAAAACATCATTATACTGCCTGCAAGAACGCAAGGATCATTCAGCTCGAAGTCCGTAAGCTACTTGAAGATTACGAAAAGGACTATGTTGAATTTTCTGCACTTGCTGAGAAGAGTGTAAGGGAGATTCTGAGAAAATCTTTTGCTGAAAGAGCTTAAGTCCCTTGTAAAAGCTTTGTTTAGTTTTGTTTGCTGATTGTGTGTAGTTATCTCTGAACTTTCTTGTAAACTTATTGAAAGATAACTATCAGTAATAAAGCTTTTGACTCTTATTGGTTTTTGATTATGCAATCTACTTATGCTTACTGTTTTATTATTCAAGTATGCTTGCATTAATCAACTGATTTATTCAACATCAGAAACCTCTAAAAGTGTAACAATTAATTTAGCCATGGATTGTTAACATCAAAAAGGGGGAAATTTGTTAGGAAACTTATAATTTTGATGAGCAATTAACCATGCTAAATTAAGGAACGTCCAGTAACTAGTACTCTTAAGGTCCATAGGAATTTAGAATTTTAAGGACATTGTAAAAGAGGAACGTTTGCTGAAGACTTAAATTAGGTGCTAGATAGGTTTGTTTTACCGCTTATGATATATCTTGTTTTCTGAAAAGAAAAACAACCTATTGAAGCATTTGCTGATGATGTACTTTGTTTACACAAACAAACTATTGAAGCATTTAGAACCGTTCAGAAACTTGAAGAATTCGAAGACTGAAGACTAGAAGATTTCTGAAGACTAGTATCTACAAAGGCACATGTTGCTCAGAAAATGGAAACTTCAGCAACAACTTGCATAAGTGAAAATCTAAACGACAGAGTAGGTTGTGCTTGCTGAAACTGAGACTGACCACTTGCTGAAAAACATTTGTGACCTCCTTGCTGATAGTACTTGCATTTGCGCTCCAACGTTCATGTTTGAATCTCATTCAGATGAACAATAAATGCAAAGCATGCACGCGAAGAACATGAAGACTAGAAGACAAACAAAGGACGTTGCTGAAAGTACAAAAGCAAGATAGTGACATCTTAAGGAACAAAGCCTTAGAATTTGAAATTCAAACGGCTCCCTTGATTCACTATAAATAGAGGTCATCCGGCAAAGAGTTGAAGTGTGTCAACAACATGATCAAACTCTCACTTGTGCTTTAAACTCACATACCCTTCAAACACTCTTTACTGCCATTGATCCGTTCCAAGACTTAAAGATTGAAAAAGCTACTTGTGAAGAAGTAGAACATACACGGCTAAGAAATTAGTTAATTGTTCTTTCTTTCGAACAAGAACAAGTCTTGACACCAGAAACATTCAAACTTGTTTACTGCAAAGTATTCAAAGTTTTGTTTCTTAGATTACTTGTTGTAGCTGAATAAGTTATAATCAAGTTATCTCATCCCAAACCTCTCTAACTGAAAATACACCCTTTCAGGCATGAAATTCAGGGGGAACTTAATCGAGCATAGAGTTGCTGATTAAAAGTCCCAAGTTTGGTGAAGAACAAGGTTACGTTCTCTAGTTAGGTTGGAAACGAAGCAAGTGTGCTTTGGTTTCTGTATGAATCGCTCTAGATAGGTGTTGTAAGGAACCTCAAACTTGTCTTAGTGGATTCAGTCCTAGAAAGGACAAAGTGGATTAGTTGAGAGATTACGCCACTCTCAGATACCACTATAAAAGTGTTTGTGTGATTTACTTACTGCATTTAGTTTTCAGCAAAGCATATCTTCTGTACACAGTCACTCTGTTCACTTGCTGAAACTATCACTTACTGAAAAAGCACTTATTGTATCAAAGACTTCCTCTCTCTGATTTTAAGTATGAGCAAAACTCGTTACTGAAAAGTAACTTGCGCTTGCTGAGAAAGTTAAGTATCAGCAAACTCATTACTGAAAAGTAATAAGTCCTTGCTGAGAAAGTTTTAAACGACGAAAGTTTGAAAAGACTAAGACTATTCACCCCCCCCCCCCCTCTAGTCTTTTCTTGTTGTTTAAAGGGACCAACACTCTCTTTGGGTGAAATTGGTAGATTGAGCCACCTCCTCCATCTTGTCCTCTCCGATTCAATCTCTGAGATCTTCTCCTCTCCGATTCAATCACTGCTCAAATAAAAGGTTAGAACCCTAATCCTAATTTTTGGGGCTTTCTAAATTTTGTGCTTAATTATGATGTTTCTAGTTGTAAATTGTTATATTATATATGTTGTATAGCAAGAATTATTTTAAATACTTTTTTTTTGATTTATTCTGTAATTTTATAAATTAGTTTGAATTAATTAGATGTTGTTAATTGTTTATGTTAACTGTAATTAGTATAAGTTAGATTAATTCATTTAAATAAAATTGGTTAATTAATTTTGGTTAATTTTTAGTTAAGAAATTTAGAGTATTCTGTGTACGTAGTTAGTTCTGCCTAATTAGTTTGATTAATATATTAGATTAAAATTCTGCGTATTTAATTCTGTTAATTATAATTTTGTTAATCAATAGATTAATAATAATGTTATTTTGTTAAATTTGGTGTGCATTGAGTAAACAGTACGAACTCCCTTAATTTCAAGGCTCTGTATACACTTAAATTACAATTAAATGTACCTGGGGTCTTGCAACTAAGGGAGTTTGTACTGCGGTAATCATGTGAACCATATATATATAGCCTGATGACACGAGAAGTTTAGTTAAGTATGGTTTACATGCATAAAAAATACAAACACACTGTCCTTCGGACACACCATCACTTCCATATATATAGATTGATGAATGGTATGGTACTTGGCCTGGGCTTGTGAATGATTGTAGTATGCTGGTACCGTAACAACAACATTTCTAATGCCGTTGTTACTGTACCAGCGTATTTCAGCCATTCTCAAAGTTTAGTTCAATATCATAATCATGTAAACTCTCTATTCTTAATAAGTTGTATATACATAATGTAGTATGTGAGCAAGAAACGTGTCTGGATGTTTAGGAGTTTGAAGTCTCCATCTTTAGTCAGTAACTAAAGATGGAGATTTCAAGATCTTAAAGATCCAGACATCCTTTCGTGTTCACATATAACGACGGATTTGTCTAAACACATCTTGTATTTGTCTAAACACATTAAGAGTTTGTATTTTAGTGTTTTGTATTTGAGTGTGATGATGCTATATGTATATTAGTTTCCATGGATCAAGCACAGCAACCGAGCGGCCCTCGACGGATCAATGGGCTTTCAGTATTGTCCACCAACAGATCTAAGTAAGTTCTTAATAAATTGGTATTTAATTATTCTTGTATATATAGTTGTCGTTACTCCAACTTTTAATCTTTCAAAATGTGTGACAGGTTTCAACCTACTATAGCTTCTAGAAGGATTTCAATGCTCATGAAAAGAGAGTTCTTTACGCCTCCTAGGAGTGGCGGAGAAAGGTGGGCTACGGTTCCTCGACCCGTGAAGGAGCACTTGTGGGAAGAATTCCAGGTACTTTACTATCTTTACTTGAATATTTCTATATTGGATTCTTGGGGCATTGCCTTAATTATATACGTGTACGTACATTACTTGTTTATCTGTTATTGGGGCATTGCCTATATTATCTATTCTTGGGGCATTGCCTATAGTATCTATTCTTGGGGCATTGCCTATAGTATCTATTCTTGGGAATTGCTTTTAGTGTACATATGTGTACGCACATTATTTGTTCTTGTCAGGCACTAATGTGGGATTGTTGTGTTTCAGAAATACTACTATGTCCCTCCTGCCAATGCGGAGGAGATATTGAGGGTATTCAACATCCGGGCGGAAAAGATTCACAAGCATTCGATTTATTATGCCAACGAAAGGTACTTTCGGCATAAAGAATGGGTTCGGTACCTCAATCCGGAGCATCAGGATCTGTGGCTGGAATCGTGGCAGAACCATGTGACTCGTGAGCAGGCACCTAGGGATGGGGCGTTGACGGCTGAAGGTGTCGGTTGGTTAGTGGAGAGCCCATAGGATTAGTGCTTTTTAGGATTGTTATTCTTTATCCGTACATTTTAGAATTCTCGTTTATTTTAATGATTATCTTCGTACCTTTTAGTTTCTTTGTACGTACACTTTTAGTTTTTTTATTGAAATTTTGATTATCGTGAAATGAATCAATCGTATATATTTTGTTAGTCGTACTCAATTTTGAGTTAAAATAACAATTTTTCACATAAATTCAGTAAAACAAAAAATCAATTTAAAAAAAAAATCAAAGAAGTTAGCGACGGATTAGTTTATCCGTCGCCAAATTCCCCTCGCAGAGGAATGACACGTGTCCCTTAGCTTTAGCGACGGATAACATAATCCGTCGCTATTTATAGATATGGATAAAGTCATCCGTCTCTATGTTGGTCAACGACAATATAGCACGGATAAACTGAACCGTCGCTACATATAGCGACGGATAATATTAATCGTCTCTTTATTTTTTAGCGACGCCACTTTTCGCGACGTCCTATTTAGCGACGGGTTGTCCGTCGCTATAGGTGTTTAGCGACGGATCTCTAACATATAGCGACGGATCCGTCGCTAAAATCAGCTTTCCTTGTAGTGAGAAGTTGACGGCAAGGCTGATCAACTTGGTGAAGTCCATAATGCAGTCCACCTATATATATAGGTTGGAGTCTTGGGGACCAAGCAGTAAACACTAGGTGAGGAGTAAATGTAGGACGTCCGACAACAACCGTAGAAACGGTCTAAATGGCTTCAACCATAGATTAACTTATTCATGAAGGAGAGAATACGATGAATTTGTTGGAAATTACGAAGAAAAATGATAAATAAATAATACCTTTTGTGGTTTATTTATTTGGAGACCATTTCTTAATTATTGATTAATTAAGATAAAGTAATATATATTTGAAAGCTACTCGGTAAGAGCTTCGAATGGATATATTGGATACCCATAATGGACTTTGGGTTAGTGAGAAATAAGTGCTTCAAGTAAGAAGGTTGTGTGGATGTGTCCCACATTGCTTCAGATAAAGTGTAGTCTCTAGTTTTTAACTTACTTGTTACTACTTGGTGTTCAAGTTGTGTAGATAGATAAGTTAAGTACAATCCTGATCAGATTGGTACACGAAACTAGAGGACTTGTGTACGAGTGGATCGCGACCCTCGAACATGGAATGTGAACCGAACCGAGTTTTTGTTGGTTTAACCTCTCAAGACCTTCTAGAAGGATGTTGACCCATGTTAGCTTTTGTAACTCATGGGAGTTACAAATATTTAACATGACATTTGTTGTCATTTAACATGGAATTTGTTGTCATCCATAAGTGCCAAATATTTTGTATTGATGGACACTTTTGATATGACATGAAATGCACTTATGGACTTAGGAGTTACATACTCCATGCTCACATATATAAAGAGGTCTCACTTACATGTAAGTATAGAGAACATATACAATATATGGAGATAGAGAAGAACATGTAAGAAAGATATCCATACAAAAAGAAGAAGAGAAAACCCCTCTTTGTTCTATTCTCTCTTCTTCTCCCCTTGTGCATAATCCAGGTATTAGTTCTCGTTCGCTGTAGATTTCTAGCTTGTGCGGCTAAGTAATCTTGGAATTCGTTGTATCTTGGGAAGCAGATGCCCAACGTCTCAAGCACCGTAGTGAGAGGGCGTAATTTTCTTTAAGGAGACTGCGTCCGTGCAGGCCTCGAATTCAATCTTCATGCAAATGTGTTTCATGAAACAGGGAAAAAAGAATATGTGGACAGCACCCAAGCGGCCTGCTTCAAGACTTCCAAGCAGCCCGCTTCTTATGACAGGATATTCTATTTTCTGTCTTTCCATTTCTTTCGTATTTTCTATTTTGTACAAGCTATTTATTTGTATTTTCGATTCATTATGTCCAACAGAATTGTACCTCTATGCTTGCTTAGATAACACTAGCTTCTCCAGATTGATTGATGTAGTGTATGAGAGGTTTATCTAAGCGCTCTATGGTTTTCGCTGTTACGTCATATTGATTGATCTTTTTTCCTTTCTTTTTTTCTTGGCTTTGGTATTGTGTGCCTCTTTTTGTGGCTTCCTTACTTCTACTACTACTACTAGTACATTTTATTATTTATGGCACATAAATTCCGATCTTATACTAATACCGATCTTTAATGGCGTTTTTATTACGTGTGCTAAGTCAAGTTTCTGGGCAAACTTCTTGTTCTTTTCACCAAGCATTTCAACATATATCACTCGCCAGGTATTTTCTCTATTCCCAACCAGATTGATTTTGGTTCTTTTTTTTTGTGAATATGTATTACTTGTGGACTAAGTGAATCGAAGGAAATTGGCTATGAGAAGTGGAAAGTTCCACACAAGTCTTTGCTAAATTTGTTGACTGAACTCACAATGCCTCTTTGAGGTTGTACATTGTTACATTGTTGTTCAGTCTGTCCGTTTTACGATTCGAGTTCTTGATGGAGTGTTTTGTTGTGTTTAATTGTGGTTTGTGGAGTGAGAGAGTTTCTGAAAGAGTTGAAGCTATCTATAATTTATCTGGAACCTCACTATTACTGGGATAAATGTGCTATCCCAGTGGAAGATATTCCAGGTTCCTTTAAGCCAGAAGTGGAGGCTTTGATAGTAGTCGATTACTTTTCATCTCCAACAGTATTCTATTTCTTTTTGAGTGGTTTATTGTGGACTTGCTATCCCGTATTTGTTTCTCTAAAGTCTGTCCATTTAGATAGCCATGAGTCCTTTTCCAGCAGTATGTGTTTCTAGAGTTTATATGGTAACCTTTTTCTGTATCTTCAACATGTGATACTAGGGCAGCAGTATCCCAAATAATCCGGTTTTATTGGTGGTGGTGCAGATCGAGAGTGAAAAGAACAATTTCAACCGAAGCAAGCTAAAAGTCCCTTCAAGAACTGCTTGCCACCGTTAAGCATAAGGTTGGTTTAATTTAGCAATGACAGATCAGTATTAGTTTATTTGACTAACTGACTCATATTTGTTTAACTTTTCTTTTGATAGATCACAAAGGAAACTGGTCAAGAGCCTACAAAGTTTGATTTTTGGATGATAACACATGTTGATATGGCCAGGGCTCTCGACAAGAAAACCGAAGCCTTCATTGTAAGTTATAGTTATTTCTATTCAAGCTACTTTTGTTTATAAATTTTACATTCTGATCCCAAAATTAACTCTTTCTTCTAGGCAAGGCTAACTCGAGTCATCAACAAGTATCCGGGAGAAATGAAAACTAGTGATCTGCGAGAGCAAATTTTGATTAAATTTCTTGGTCCAGAATGATCTGGACAGATGCGCTCTCATGGGTACAGTCCTACCACCAATCAAGTTCAAGCTTCATTGAAACAAAAGAAGATAGTCGATGAGAAAGTTGTTGCACTTGTCAATTTGATTCGAGAGGGACTGAGGGAAAACTTAAAAGTCAAGCTGCGAGATTTGATCGAGGAGATTGTACGAGATATCATTCGTTCGCCAGTGATGGATGGGTCGTTTGATGTAATTCTGGTGCGGGTACTTCATCACCTACCGAAGGTAATATATATTGCCACTATCTAGTTATTTTAAGGTGAATTTGTGTGTATGCATCAGAATTTAGTTGCCTATTGGATGGCATTTTAGAATTATATACTCATTAGTAATATTCATTTTATTTCCAACTGCTTCAAACAGATGAACATGATGATGATGTTTGAAGGCTGCAAGACTGGAAATTGATGGGAAGGACTTGAGGAAGTAAGATTCTGAAGTTTCAGGGGGTTGGAAATGTTTTGTTGATATAGCCTGGTGGATTTGTTAATTAACATAATGATCTTGTTCATCATATTTTGCCTAGTATTTTGCCTAGTATATATATGTCATGAACTGATGGCAAGTAGCGTTAGATGTTAGTCTAAATTGTGTTCTCGATGGATTTACTAAGTGTACGTTGTAATGGATTTGAATCCAACTTTCGTCTTAATGTTGAATTTTCAATTTCATTTATGGCGTTCAGGAATTACATTTAGATTTTATCATTTGAAATTATGTTTCATAAACTGGAAAAAAGAGGAGAAATGTACAGGAAAAAAGAGGAGAAATGTGCATTGAAATAAAAATTGGGCAGGGTTTATACCACGCTTCCTAAGCGTGGCATATAGTATATACCACGTTTTCGGTGCGTAGCAAAAGAATTTATACCAACGGTGATTTTAGCATAATTCTTTTACCACAACTTTTTAATATGTCACAGCACTGCTACGCTTTGTAAGGGTGGTATATACTTTTTACCACGCTTTTTCTCTATATGCTACGCTTTAAAAGCGTGGTATACACGCTTTCTGCTATAGTGTGATCATCTAATTTTTAATGCCGTAAGAAATATGAAGAACTAGCTAGGTAAGATAAGCATACACAGTTGGCGGAGCTAGGACTGGACCCAGTGAAATTGTACATATTTTCATATGTATAGTAGTAATATTCACAAAACTTTGAGTATCCTAGTGGTAAGTACTAAAGACCTCTGTTTTGGAGTATTTTTTTTATTTTGTATAATTTTTATCGCTTTTGCTTGTTTTTAAAACATCTTACCTCTCACAAAATAAAATACATGTTTAGTTAACAAAAGTGGAGAAAGGACCCCTTTCTTTCTTCTCTCTATCACGGCGGCGCCGCCGCTGCCTCTCATCTTCCCCTGCTTCATCTCCCTTTCTTCTTCCTCGCATGAGTGACTTGGCTACTTCCATTGAAGATCATTTCCCCCATTTGATTATGGGCAACATGAGTGATATTTCGTTTTATTATTTAATTGAAGTTTTATTGTCTTCTGACTCTTATATCTATCTACTCCGATCTGAATCTCTTTATCTCTATCTCTTAGAGTTATATACGCCTTTCCTTCATGGTTTCTGGCTTAAGTTTATCGGTTTAAAATCCTGCGTTAATCAGTCTCCCAATTTTTCTCAAGTACTCACTATTTATACTTTTTGTCCTTTTACGCAGTGCAGATCTCTCCGGTTAAAATCACTGCTCCACGGCGACTATATATTCCAAACAGACTGCAACATGGCTGATGAATTAATCGCCAAGATGGCTACCCAGCTTCAGTTAACGGATGATGAGTGTGTTGGCGTCGAGGCACCGATCGAGATTTGGTCTCAAACTAATGACAGTCTACCACACGTTCTAGTTGGACGCTGTCTAGCAAAGAGGTCCATTCATATGGACGCTTTCAAACAGGTAATGCGTAATAGCTGGGGTTTATTCCATAATATGGATATTCTTAAGGTCAATGAGGAACGTCTGCTTTTCCAGTTCGAACATGCTCTTGATAGGAAACGGGTTATAGACAATGGTCCTTGGTCGTTTGAAAAGAATTTGGTGATCCTGGTACCAATTGCTAAGGGCGATGACCCCCGGTTGGTTGATCTTAATCAAGTTGAATTTACGGTTCACGCTTCCGGTTTATCGCTGGACAAGCTCAATGAGGGTATGGCTCATGTTATTGGTAGCGGAATGGGGAAGTATGTCTCTTTTAAACCTAATGATAATTCTTCTGAGGCGGGACTTGATCTGCGTCTAAGAGTCTGTATTGATATTACGAGGCCTCTGAGACGTGTGATGAAAGTTCGTTGTAACACTGGTGACACCACAGAATCTGTTTTGGTTTCGTTCACTTATGAGCGATTACCGAATTTCTGCTATCGGTGTGGGATTTTGGGTCATCTTTTGAAGGATTGTCGGGTTCAGTTTGAGCTTGAGGCATCTACTGAGGGACTGGATGAGCATCCATTACCGTGGGGAGATTGGTTACGCGCTCCAGTTAACAACCCTCAGAAGAATCGCTACTTTGGGGGGGTCCAGGAAGGTAATCAGGAAAAACGTGTCTTCGTTGAGAAAAATCTAGCTCCATCGGCATCCCATGCTCCTAGACCAGGTCAGCAAGATAAGTTACATATTTCTAGTAAGCCTACTGTTATTGATTCAGTTTCATCCGAGTCTGACCAAGTCATTACTAGTATGGAAGGAATTCAAATGTCAAATCCAACTCCCTCTTTAGCTCCCAATCCTGGTCAGTCTGAGTCCACTGCTATTGTTAGTAAATCCGGTTCTTCTAGTTCTGGTATCCTTCCCACTCCCGATTATAGTGCAGCAAGCTATACTAATCTGGGTTTACTAACTCCACTTGGATCAGGTCACGCCGGTCCACAAGACCAGTCAACTCGATCCAGACTTCCTATGAGCCCTCCGAACAGTCCCCTTCCACCTCACCCACTGTCCATTATCCCTTATGACCCTAACTTTCCCTCAAATACCCATCACCCACCTCAGAAATCCGGCCCATGTAGTAATTACCACTCTCCCAACTCTTATGCAATTTTCTATCCTTCTGCCAATAACCAAGGCCCACCCTACACATCCCCAGCCAGTTCTGGTCCTAACACTTCAGGCCCCAAACGTCAGTGGAAAAGGGCCCAGAACACCCCTCCCTCCAAAAACAACAAACCATGTCCCAGAATCAATAATACCCACCCCAGTAACAATACTCCCAATCAAGACCAGCAAAATGCCACCCAATCCAAACTCGCTCCACCCCGTCCAGAAAAGAAAAGGGGTCGTCCGTCCAATGCTAACAGAGCTAAGATCACAAATCCTGATACAACCCACCAGCAAGCTACCGATTTTGCTGACCCTATAACTGAACCTACTCCAAACAAACCCCAGAAACGTCCCAATCTCAGTGTCAATAATCCTTCTTTTTTACCAGAGGCGGAGGTTGCAAAGCAACCCCGCCTATACCAATGAGTCTCATTGCATGGAACTGTCAAGGTCTGGGGAACCTTTGGACAGTACAAGAATTAGGAGATTTAATTAGAGAGTCAAGTCCCCACCTTATCTTCCTTATGGAAACTCGATTGAGGGACCATAAGGTTGATAATTTAAAGTCTAAGTTTAATTTATTTGGTTTTAGTGTAGCGTGTCATGGTAAGTCCGGTGGTCTAGCACTTTTATGGTCTAAAGATGTCGTAGTTAGTTTACAGAGTTTTTCTAAGTTTCATATTGATGTTCTAGTTCAACTTCCTTCTAGTAATTTGGTTTGGCGTTTTACGGGGTTTTATGGGGAGCCGGAGGTGTGTAAACGGAGGTATACCTGGGATCTTTTGAAGCGTCTAGGCAACAACTTAAATTACCCGTGGGTTTGTATGGGAGATTTCAATGAGATCCTTTCTAACGATGAAAAATTAGGAGGGGTTCCGGTGAGTCCTTATAGATTACGGGATTTTCGAGAGTGCATTCAAACAATAGGCTTAAATGACTTGGGTTACAATGGGTACCACTATACCTGGTCCAACAAGAGGGTGTACCCACGTACCATCAGGATAAGGTTAGATAGAGCTTTGTCCAATCAATCCTGGTCCACTCATTTTCCCCAAGCCAATGTCTACCACCTAAAATCCCTCTTCTCAGACCACAACTCGGTGAAACTTTCTCTTGCCGATTCCATGAACCCGCGCCGCATCACTCGCAGGGGCTTCAAGTTTGAGAGTATGTGGGTTCGTAGCAGTGAGTTAGAGAAGGTAATATCGGATAATTGGGATGTCACGGCTGACTTTGCGGCGGCTTCTGACCACTGTCGAATCGGGCTCACTAACTGGGGGCGCCTCAGTTTCGGTAGTATTAAGGGAAGAATCCGACAGGTGAAGAAAAGGATGAGTGAGCTCCAAGAGCAGCAGGTTACCGATCTAGTTCAACGGGAATTGAGAGATTTGAAAGCCGAGTTAGAGGAGTTACTAGAGCGGGAACACTGTATGTGGCAACAGAGGTCGAAAATTCAATGGGCTCAGGAAGGTGATCGAAATACCAGCTTTTTCCACCGCCAAGCGACGAAGAGAATGGTCCGAAATGAGATCCAGGGCTTAAAGAATCAGCAAGGGGACCTCGTTACCGATCTCTCAGGTATGGGTAGTATCGCGGTGGATTATTTTCAGCATATATTTGTGTCGATCCAGCCATCTGATGACGACATTGCTGCAGCATTGGAATATATAGTCCCCAAGGTGTCAGCGGAGCTTAACCTGGAGCTTTGCCAGTCGTATACTACTGATGAGGTACGTTCTGCTCTTTTTCAAATGTATCCTCTAAAATCACCTGGGCCGGATGGTTTTCCTGTTTTGTTTTTTCAAAAGTTTTGGTCTATAGTTGGGCATTCTGTTGCTACTTGTTGCCTGAAATTTTTAAACAATGGTGTTCTGGACTCCAAACTGAATTTTACTCACATTGTTCTTATTCCAAAATGTCAGAGTCCAGATCTAATTACCCAATTTAGACCTATCAGCCTTAGCAACGTTGTCTTTAAAGTAGCCTCAAAATGCATCACTAATAGACTGAAACCTCATATGAACTCCATAATTAGCGAGACCTAGTCAGCTTTTATTCCTGGGAGACTGATAACGGATAATGTACTTGTTTCTTATGAATTAAACCATTATCCTAAGCGGAAAACCACAGGAAAGGAAGGGTATATGGCTTTAAAACTAGACTTGAGTAAAGCGTACGATCGAGTAGAGTGGCCTTTTTTGGAAAATCTTTTGCAAAAGCTCGGTTTTCATGAACAGTTTATACGCACTATTATGCATTGCATTAGCTCTGTCTCCTATGCTTTGATCTTGAATGGAAGTGAGTCTAGCCCTTTTACGCCCTCTCGAGGCATTAGACAAGGCGATCCCCTATCTCCATATCTTTTTCTGTTCTGTACTGAAGCTCTGTGTTCCTTATTTGCTGAAGCCACTACAATTGGTAGGATTACGGGTGTTAAACTGAATTCGCATGCTCCTGAAATTTCCCATTTACTTTTTGCTGATGATACCATGATTTTTTGTCACGCTTCTTCTGATGCTGCTGACTCAATTAGACAGCTTTTGCATGTTTATAGTTTGGGATCTGGCCAAGTTATTAATCTAGATAAGTCACATGTGGTCTTTAGTCGAAATGTCCATGCTGATGTAGTTAATAACATTCAAAATATTCTTAATGTCCAAGTGGTTGAGCGTCATGAAAAGTATCTTGGCCTTCCCACTACTATGGGAAGAAGTAAAAAAGAAATTTTTGGTTGGTTGAGAGAAAAAGTGTGGAAAAAGATTCAATCTTTTGAAGGAAAAAATCTTTCCAATGCGGGTAAAGAGATAATGATTAAGTCTGTTTTGCAAGCGATACCCACTTATGTTATGAGTTGCTTTAAGTTGCCTGATTGCCTTCTTAAAGATATTGAGTCTATGATTTCCAAGTATTGGTGGAATAACGGGGATACTAATAGCCTACATTGGATGAAGTGGGATAAGTTATGTCAAAGTAAGAGGGATGGTGGGTTAGGTTTTAGGGACCTTCGTGCTTTTAATATGGCTCTGCTTGGTAAACAAATTCGGAGAATTTTTAATGAACCTCACACCCTTCTAAGCCGTGTCTATAAAGCCAAGTATTTTTCTAATACTGATATTTTTGACGCCACTCCTAATTCTAACGCATCCTATACTTGGAAAAGTATCTTATCCGCAAAGGATCTTGTCAAGGATGGGATGCGTTGGAGGGTTGGTAATGGTGAAAGCATAGATATTTGGCATGATAAATGGATTCCGGGTTGCTCTTCTTTTAAACCAAAAACCCCGGATCTCCATGGCGAAGGTCCTTTACCAGTGTCCTTTTTGATACATCCAGAATTCCATGAATGGGATTTATCTATTCTCACATATCTTTTCTGGCAGGATGATGTTGAGGAAATCCTTAAGATTCCTCTAGCTCATGTTACTGATCCTGATACCCTTGTTTGGCATTATACGAAGTCTGGAGACTACTCTGTTAAGTCAGCATACAGGCTGGCCATGATGATCAAGCAAAGACAATTAGAGAGCATATCTGGTTCCTCCTCTATGACGTTGACAAAGGATTGGTCCTTCATTTGGAAAATTCGAGTCCCTCCAAAGGTCCGCCTTTTCCTATGGAGAACCTTGCATAACTGTCTAGCCGTCGCCGCGGAACTTGTGCGCAGACATTTGGGTACGGACGCCACTTGCGCAATTTGTGGGCATAATGCAGAAACCATCCTTCATGTCTTGCGTGACTGTCATTACGCCAGACAATTTTGGGCGCTGATGCACTTTCCTGTGAGTACTATCTATCTCTCCTTGAATGATGTATGGGACTGGTTCATGGCCGTTAAAATTAGATGTGATTCTGCTGAGTTTGAGGTTTTTGTGCTCTCGTGTTGGAGCCTTTGGTACAGTCGTAACAAGGTCCGGTTTGATGATGAGTGGAAGTGCGATCCATTGCTTACGATGCAATTTGTTCATGGCTTTACCAAGTTCCATCGGTCGAATGCTTATGAACCTGTGGGGCAGTCCTTTGACAGGCGGTACACCACCTTTGGGCCCTGGACTCCTCCTCCGCCGGGTAGTTTGAAGATTAATTTTGATGCTGCAGTGCCTTACTCTGGCTCGTTGGGAGGTATAGCTGCTGTATGTCGAGATTCTACAGGTTTTGTTCTAGCCTGGCAACGTAAGAAATTACAAGCGCGACACGATGTGGCAACAGCTGAACTCCTCGCAGCTAAATTGGGTCTAGAGTTAGCTGGCCATTTGGGATACAGCAACGTGATCTTGGAAGGTGATGCTCTTCAGGTTGTTATTGATATCCTACATTATGAACCTTCCCGGGCGCCTAACGAGAACTTGTTTGCTGCTGTTCATAACCTGTTGCTGTCTTTTGGGAGCTTCAAAGTCACCATATTAAGCGAGAGGCAAACAGTCTTGCTCATCGACTGTGTCACTCCTTCATATTGGATGCAGTGGGATATGGGTCGCTCCCTTTCGAGTTCGTTGAACCTGGACCGTAGACTGGAGATTCTTCTTTTGGTGCTTTCAGTTATTTTCTTTTTAGACTTGGTTTTGTTTCCCTTTTGTATTCAGACTTTGTTTGCGTCTTTCCATTTGCTCCAGTCTAGTTGCTAGGTACTGTGATCCTGCTGCCATGTTTAAGTTACTCTTTGTGACTTTATTGAGCATTTTGGCTCCTCCTTTGCTGGTTATATAATACCACAATTTCTTCTCAAAAAAAAAAAAAAAAAAAACATCTTACCTCTCCTCCTATTTTTTCATTTTTCTATTGTGTAAATTTTGTCCTTTGATAGTTTGCTTGTTTTAATAACATCGTATTTCCCCTTCTACTTTTTATTTTATGTGTTTCTCCTATCTATTTGTTTAGTATTTTCTCAATCATTAAATTTTCTTTTTTCTTTTTATCTTACATAATCTTTTATCTTTTTTTCTTTTTAAATTTATATGTGCATGTTCAATCTTTTTCTTTTTTGTAATACTTGAAATCCTATATTTTGAAGGTAGAACTTATGCGTATTAATGTAGAGTATTATTTTGATATTTGAATGTAAAAATATAGCTAGAAACATGTGAAAAATAATTTTGTTTTTGAAATTCTTTTATTAGATTATTATATAGCAAATATATTTTTTTGAAAATTTCCGAGAGATTTTATTATTAGACCCCTCTAGATTTTGTCTCTGGCTTTCGCCCACTGAGCATACAGATACATAGATACATAGATAGATATATATATATATATATATATATATATATATATATATATATATATATATATATATATATATATATATATATATATATATATATATATATATATATACACAAATTCTCAGGAAAGACGGTCTCTACGAGAGACGGTACCATAATGCAATTTACCAACAATATCTTATAATACCATAAAATTTCGGTGGCAATATTGTAATAACAAATTAATGTAGGGACTACCTGCCAATTTAACCTTCTTCTTTCTTTCTTTTATTAACAGAAACAGAGATCAGATCGATAGAGATCAGATCGGTCGCGCCTCTCCGCTTCTTCCTCGCCACCTTCTCCACCACACGCGCCGCCGTTAGTTGTGGTTCGTAGTCCTTCCCACTTGAATCGATTTGAAGAGGCAGAGAGATTTTGTAATAGCATGCTTTTCTCCTTTTTACTTTGGCTTGGTTGAAGGTTGCTAATGGTCACACGTTAGCCTAGCCTATTAAGAGGCAGGGGTGTTTTCTTTGTTACTTATGTCCCTTACCCTTGTTATGGTTTAATAGATTGAGATTTGGGGTGTAATTTGTAGTTTTGGTCGATACTTGGGTTGAGGACTTGAGGTACTAGTAGTAATCAGTAGTGGTAATACTAGTTAGTAGTAGGAATTGTTAATACCCATTAGCATTAGTTTTGTCATTTGTAAGAACGGTAAAATTGTCGATATTATAGAGATCATGGGTTTTTTGGTTGAGATCATGGGATATTTGATTTAAATAATGGGATGTTTAGTTTGAGATTATAGGTACTGTGTTTTTGAGATCGTATACTGTTTTCTCATTTGTACACATAGTTTTTAACTGTTTTTTTGTAGTTCTATCTATTTTTTGAGATCATGGGTTTTTTGGTTGAGATCATGGGATGTTTAGTTTGAGATTGTAGGTACCGTTTTTTTAGACCGTATACTGTTTTCTCACTGTAGTTTTTAACTGTTTTTTTTTTTTTTTTGTAGTTCTTTTTCCCGTTGATATGTGGTGAGCACTACAATTGCTATGTTGTCAACATGGAGATGAGAAAACTTTTTGGTGAAATTCGTGTAGTAGTAGTATAGTTAGTAATTAGTACTTTAGTAGTACAAGTAGTGGTAGTAGTAGTACTAGTTAATTAAGTTACTAATTATTTTGATTAATGGAATTGTTGTAAATTGTACTCCCTCCATTTTGGTTGAGATCATTGTAAAGTGAAATCATGGGATGTTAAAGTCAAATCATAGCATGTAAAAGTTAAATTATGGGATATATTGTTGATATAATTTTTCTTCTTCCCGTTTTTGAGATCATGGAATGTTAAAATGAAATCATGGGATATAGTTGATATGATTTTATTTCTTCCTGTTTTTCAAATCATGGGATGTTAAAGTGAAATCATGGGATATATAGTTGATATGATGGAAAAAATTGAATACTTTTTTTCTTCCCGTTTTTGAGATCATGGGATGTTAAAGTGAAATTATGACATGTAAAAGTGAAATCATGGGATATATAGTTGATATGATTTTATTTCTTCCTGTTTTTGAAATCATGGGATGTTAAAGTGAAATCATGGGATGTTAAAGTGAAATCATGGGATATATAGTTGATATGATGGAAAAAATTGAATACTTTTTTTCTTCCCGTTTTTGAGATCATGAGATGTTAAATTGAAATCATGGGATGTTAAAGTGAAATTATGACATGTAAAAGTGAAATCATGGGATATATAGTTGATATGATTTTATTTCTTCCTGTTTTTGAAATCATGGGATGTTAAAGTGAAATCATGGGATGTTAAATTGAAATCATGGGATATATAGTTGATATGATGGAAAAAATTGAATACTTTTTTTTTCCGTTTTTGAGATCATGGGATGTTAAATTGAAATCATGGGATGTTAAAGTGAAATCATGGCATGTAAAAGTGAAATCATGGGATATATAGTTGATATGATTTTATTTTTTCCTGTTTTTGAAATCATGGGATGTTAAAGTGAAATCATTGGATGTTAAAGTGAAATCATGGGATATATAGTTGATATGATAGAAAAAATTGAATACTTTTTTTCTTCCCGTATTTGAGGTCATGGATATTAAAGTGAAATCATGGGATGTTAAAGTCAAATCATGGCATGTAAAAGTGAAATCATGGGATATATAGTTGATATGATTTTTTTTCTTCCTATTTTTTAGATCATGTGATGTTAAAGTGAAATCATGGGATGAAAAAGTCAAATCATGAGATATATAGTTGATATGATGGAAAAAATTGAATACTTTTTTTCTTCCTGTTTTTGAAATTATGGGATGTTAAAGTAAAATCATGGGATGTTTAACTCAAATCATTGGATTTATCGTTGATATGATGGTAAAAATTGAATACTTTTTTTCTTCCCGTTTTTGAGATCATGGGATGTTAAAGTGAAATCATGGGATGTTAAAGTGAAATCATGGCATGTAAAAGTGAAATCATGGGATATATAGTTGATATAATTTTTTTTTCTTCCTGTTTTTGATATCATGGAATGTTAAAGTGAAATCATGGGATGTATTGTTGAGATGATGGGACATATGCCAGAGATCATGAGAAATATTTCTGAACGTAAATTTATCATCAAATCTACATAAATTTACTTTTAGATGCCAAATCTAACATTTATCACCAACAAACTTCGACCTAAACACATACCTACATAAATCTAGATGCAAACAACTTTAACAACGTCGATTCAAACACAAATCTATATAAAACTTAGATGCAAACGACTATAAAAAAAAAAATAAAAAAAATAAAAAAAAAAACAGAGCACCGCTAAATGTGATATCATGGGATGTATTGTTGAGATCATGGGACATATGCCAGATATAATGGAAAATATTTCTGAACGTAAATTTATCATCAAATCTACATAAATCTACTTTTAGATGCCAAATCTAACATTTATCACCAACAAACTTCGTCCTAAACACATACCTACATAAATCTAGATGCAAACAACTTTAACAACGTCGATTCAAACACAAATCTATATAAAACCTAGATGCAAACGACTATAAAAAAAATAGAGCACCGCGAAATGTGAGATCATGGGATGTATTGTTAAGATCATGGGACATATGCCAGAGATCATGGGAACTTTTTCTGAACGTACCAACCTAGCTAACCCCGTTCTCCATTACCAAACAAATAATTTAATAATTTCCTTCTCTTTTTTTTTTTTTTTTTTTTCAGAGAACAATTTCGTTTTCTCCTATCTATATCTACTATATATAAAGTGCCCATTAACACAGATTGCACAGCCCACCCACTCACTCCTTCTCACAATCCCAAAACAGGGGACACCAAAAAATGGAAGGCAAATACTTGATGCGCTGCTGCTTCTTCATCTCCTTACTCGCCTTTGTCTCCCTCTTCTCACTCTTCCACATCCCCAACTTCGACAAAGCCGAGCTCCTCCAGTGCGCCACCAACTCCGCCTGGTGCACTTCCAAGAACCGCCTCCTCCGCCACCCCACCACCGCCGGAGAAAAAAGAAGAAAGAAGAAAGAGAAGAAGAAGAAGAAGAAAGAAGAGAGAGAAGAAGAAGAAGAAAAAAGAAGAAAGGATTCGCTGTGATTGTTTCTGAGAAAGAAAAAGAAAGAATGTAGAAGATAGAATGGTTTATTGCAAAAAGGATCATTATTTACATTTATTACAGTTTGACCCCCGAAATTTTGAAAAGTTTTGTATTATTTTGTAGCTTCTTAGTTGGGGTAGTTTTATAATTTATATAAGTTGGTCTATACTAGAGACCGTCTACTAGGAGACGCACTCTATATATATATATATATATATATATATATATATATATATATATATATATATATATATATATATATATATAAACACACTATGTTGGACCGCTCCAAGCCTCTAATTAGTGTTAGATAGTTTAATGGAAGTACGCAGTTAATTATCTCAAAGAACTTTATGGGGCCATAATGCATCATGCATGCATGCATGTAAACTTTAATTAAATATAATGATCAGTACCGAAATTAGAATTGAAACCCATGTATATTAGATGGGCTTAGATTGGTTGATTATAATATAGAGTTTGGGAGACGAGAGAAACCTAGCTAGAGAGTAAATAGCAAATATGATCATTTAGGTGCGGGGGGGTCTTATATTAATGTCGATGACATTGTAATTCTCGTCTTTCATTGATATCTCAATAACACTGAAACTCTATCTTACGGCACACCACAATTCCATTCACCAATTTACATCAAATTCTATCATACCCACTCCAACTCTTATATTCGATTTTGCCCAAACTTTTTTCTTTTTCTATTTCTTTTAAACTACTTTATTCTTGTTGGAGAGAAAGACAATTGAAGAAAAGGAGAAAGAAGAAAAAAAGTAAAATAATAAAATACTCTATTTTACCCATTTGGTGGGAACAAACCCATATGATGACCAAATATGGATGGAGGTGATTATATAGTGATCTTACGTATGATCATATACTCACCATACATGGAGGTAGATGGTCCATGTTGTTTTATAATTTATAATTAATCAATTAATTGTTGTTTGCAAATTGCAGTTACCACAATATTTTGGATGAATGGGATAGGGTGTCCGATTGGTAAAGGTGTTGGAGTAACAAGGAGAGGTCTGGGGTTTGAACCCGTTAGAGGCACAAGGGTAAGGAGTATTGTAGGATATATTTGTCGTTTTTAGAAGGAAAAAATGGGATGAATTGATACTGCAATTTGAAGTTACACACTTACAATATCTCACATCACTTATAAGTGTCATAGTAAACTCATATAGATTCAACAACCTCCTCCCCTCGATAAAGCATTTTAATAGGATGATTGCACAATTCAATATGGTCAGAGTTCGTTTCAAGAAAAAGCGTATGGGTGCTCCAGCTGGTGACGATTTCGGTTTGTCTAATAATGACATTTATAATTTTACATGTAGAGTCTACTAGCCATTACAAGTAATGGTTAGAATATAAAACGTCACGAGACATAATTAAACTACTCTCATGATTTTATTGCCTTGGCTCAACTTCAATAATATTTAGTATATGTTTTTATTTTGTTTATACTACATATATACTAATTAAATTGTTGTAAATTGATAATTTTTGTGAGTTAGCTTGACTAGCTAGTTTTGTTTGAACTTTAAGTATATACTCAGTGTACGAAAATTGTTGTAATTATTTTTTAAAGGGCGAATTAGATACATTACCCCTCTTATGAATTATTACGGATTTTACCACCTTAGTGAAACAATTACATATAATTCTTTGTTAGATTGAATTAATTACAAATAATCCAGAAGATTGACTTTTCTCACTCTAAAGTCTGGAAAGTACTAAATTGTCTTTCTTTCAATATTTGATTTTGAGAGGAGCCCAACAATCACAATAGTTTACTTTTTCATTTAAATTTTACCCTTCTTCTTCATACAATTTTTACCTTCTTCTTCTTTTTACAAACGACAAAACTAAAAATAAAAACATTTCAAAAAGATAAAGAAAAAAGAAATTGCGTGATCACGCCACATTAATTAAGAGATTGAATAATATTAGAAAAAATCAAAAAAATTGGCATGATCACGTCAAATAAATAAAATTAAAAAATAATTGTTCAATAATATTGTCAGTACTTCACTTAAATCTCTTAATTAATTTGGCGTGAAAATAATTCATTTCTAATCGGTTTACTTTTTCTTAATTTTATTTATTTATTTATTTTCTTTATTTATTTATATTTGTTTTGGTTAGTAAAAAGTAGAAGAAGGTAAAAATTGTACTAAGAAAAAGGATAAAATTTAAATGAAAAGGAAGGTAAAAATTTGTGGTTGTTTGGCTCCTCTCAAAATCAAATATTGAAAATAGGGTAATTTAGTACTTTCCAAGGCGTAGAGTGGGTAAAGTCAACTCTAGAGTGAAAATGGATTTATATGTAATTGATTGACTAAGGAGTGAATAAACGTAATTGGACCTTCTAAGAGGAATGTAAGGCTCTGTTCATTTCACCTTAATTTCAGTTAAAATAAATTCAGTTCAGTTTAGATAAGTTCAGTTCAGTTCAGATTTATTAAATTCAGTCCAGTTTAAATAAGTTCAGTTTAGTTCAGTTCACTTTAGATTTATTATCCAATGAGGTCTAGCTCAATTGGTTAGACTGAGGTGTCATGACACTAGAGGTCATAGGTTCAATTCTCGTCAAGTGCGGGATTATTTATAGTTTATTACTAGCTTTGTAATGCTACTTGTGAAATTGTAATGGTTCGATTATTAAAAAAACTTCAGATTTATTAAGTTTAGATACTTATTATTATTTTTACTATTATTTTTTAATTTTTTAATAATAAAAGATTATATTATCACGTAGAGTAAGAGGGGAGTATAGCAACTAGATTTTATCAAAGATTTTTTTAATAATAAAATTATTATTATTATTATTATTCTTTTATAAAAGTGGAATTAAATAAATAAAAACAACAAATGTTTACACAAAATTAGTGGGCAGCCGAGAAACAAGCTGGGCCCCCACTCCCTTAGCAATACCAAAACTAATCCTAGGGAAAAATATGACAAGTTGGGCCCCACTCCCTTATCATTATCATTATTATTATTATTATTATTATTATTATTATTATTATTATTATTAAAAAGCTAAATTTTATTATCAAGTAAAGTTAGATGGGAGTCTAGCAACAAGTTGTGCTCCCACCCCTTTCTGAATACAAAAGCTTAGTCTATGAAAAAGAAAAATACCACTCTTAACATTATTGGAGTGGCTAACTGAAAGCTGCTTGAGGTGCGAAAGTGTAATCAAAGCCTCCTGGTCAAGTTCCCCAAATGTAGAGAAAACAAAAGGAATGAACGAGTACCCGTGCTCTGCACATTTAGACGAATACTTCCGTTTCTTCTTTATGACATTGTGTAATGCCATCCCAGGGGGCCCAGAGCTCACCCCATCATCCGTAAAAGGAGAGACACCCGTCACATCCAGACATGCATCTTTTCCTTGGGACTAGTTAAACAACAAGAGGTCTGCAGGCCTTAGTTCATGGTGGTCCTCAGAGAGAAACCCCATAGGGTCCTTCCGCACTGCAACACCAACTTTGAAACAAATATCAACCATAGTATCACGGACGAGTTATTATTATTTTTTATTTTTTTTTATTTTTTTTTTAAACTAGACTTTTATTATTCACACAAAATTGGAAGGGAGTCGGGAGACAAGCTGTGCACCCACCCCTTTCTGTATACAAAAGCTAAGTCTAGAAAAAAGGAAAACACCACTCCTAACATCATTGGAATGGCTAACACACAAGCGCTTAAGGCGCGAAAAAGTAGCCAGGGCCTCCTCATCGAGCTCCCCAAAGGTGGAGAAGGCAAACGGGATGAAAGAGTAGCCGTGCTCTGCACACTTAGAAGAATACTTGCTCTTCTTCTTCTGAACGGCAGACTGCAACGCAGCGCCAGGAACCCAAGAACCAAACCCCCACCAGCAAAAGGAGAGACACCCGTAACATCCAAGCAGGCGTCCCGACCTTGGGACCAATTGTATAATAACAAGTCTGCCGGGCGAAGGTCCCGTCCATCATCTGAGAGGAACCCCATAGGGGCCTCTTTTCGCACAGCCACTCCAACCCTTGAGCAGATGTCAGCCAAGGTATCACGCACAAGGTTGTGCTGAAACTTCACGCCCACCTCACTAGAACAATGGACATCGTGGTCACCCCACTGGTCCATCCGTCGCACACGACAACTCGAACAAAAGGAATCATCGGGGAATAAAGGGACTGCAAGGCGATAACATAACACAGCACGGAACTGACGCGGGTTCATCCGCTGTCCCAACCCATCAATAGGAATGGTGAGTAAGTAATCCTGCGCCTGAGGCGCACGTACACAACTAAGAAGAGCCTGCTGCCGATGACTCAGCCCAAACCGAGACGTCAGATGTGCATCAATGACACCAAAATAACTCTTTGCCAAAGACTTCATAAGCTGGGGGGCAGGAGAGCTAGATGTAACAGAGATAACATCAACACCACACAAGGTCGTGAAACTTTCAAGAGCAGACTGATAGGTAGGGCCAGAAGAAGAAACCCCGGACCGCAACAGAATCCGATCCTGCAAGGAGCTAGACTGCAATCGAGAAGCGAGAAAAGCATACTGACTGACATCCTCCGCACACAGGACCCCCAGACCTCCAAGTCTGATGGGAAGAGTGGCAAGCCGCCACTGCCAATCCCCGAAACCAGGCCCTGAACCTTTAACAACCATCTCCAAGGAAGTACGCAAGGCCTGATCAAACTGGGCCAGAGCATCACCACAAGCCAACGGAGGGCAGGTCCTCAAAGCATAAGATAGCTTCGCCACCCCCGCACAATTGCGAAGAAGAAGAAGCTCACACTGGGGATCATCGAGCTTGCGGATAGACTCCAACAAAGAGATGGTCTTGGACACCCGGCGCGCAACTAAATCAAGGCAAAAACCAGAATCCGCACTAACAGAGCCCCCAAGGAGCTTGACACCCCGAAGCGGACGAGAGATAGAAGAAGGGAAAAGGCCAGCCACCCTTCCGCGAGGATCCTCCACAGGCCAAAAAAAGCTCAGTCTTATCGACATTCAGATGCAACCCACAAGCTGGTCCATCAACACGGATAATATCTAGCGCCTTGGCAACCATAAGAGTGTCACCAATGATAGTGCCGTCATCAAGATAACAAGCCTGTAGAGAAAGCTCACATGACTGATGGATAGCGTGGACCAACGGATGCAAAACCAGCGAGAACAACAAAGGACCCAAAGGATCCCCTTGTTGAACCCCATGACACGACCGAAGAACCGAGTCCCCATAATAAAGCCGAGCGGGCCGAGAATAACAGAACTCAACCCAAGGTGAAATGGCCGGACACCGCAACCGAGTCTCCCGAAGAATGGCACTCCTGTCAACCAAGTTAAATGCATTCTGAAAATCCACCAAAAGCATAGAGAGCCCAACCTCGTCTCCTCTGGCCTCCACAAACCTGTTGACTGAATGGAGGACAGCCTCACACCCACCCGCGACCCCAACACCAAACTGAAAATCCTGTAAGTACGAGGTCACCAAGTTCCCAACAGAGGAAGAGGCCACCTTAGAAACCAGCCTCCGCCATACAGTACCCACAGCAATGGGTCGAACACCCCCTCCAGGCTTAACGAGAGGGGTCAAAGGGGCACTGGCAACAAACTCCCCCAGCAGGCTCGGACACTTACCCAAAAGGAAAAGATTAACGACCCCAGTGATAGACGCTAACAGGCCATCAGAAACCGCAGTAGCAGCCCCCCCTAAAACATCCAACAAATGTTGGGCTCTTAGACCATCACGACCGCAGGAGGTACCTTTGGGGAAGCTCCGAATCCTATTCAACACAAGGTCCTTCTGTACTGACAAAGCATCCTCCTCAAGCAAAAAAGGAGGTACAACCGGAGGTGGGGCGAATGGGTGCTTAGATTCCAACTCAGCCAAGGTGTCAGTGGTATCAGGGGCAACCCCAGAAGAGGTGAGGACCTTAATGGCGGCCGTGAAGTGCCCGTCACCCAGCTTGCGCAGACACTGGGATAAATTAGCCTCCTCAGACTCAATAGGCTCTGAAAACCCCCGAGGAGGTGAATAAACAGCAGATAAACGGTCCCTCACCAATCCCAAACGGTCGCCAGGGTCTCTCCAACGTGCAATGGCACTAGAAATGCCCTCAAATTGACGCCGCTCCCGCTCCCCAGAACGACGTTGTGCTCTATTAGACGGCACAAAAACAGCCAGGGTGCAACGAGGCAGAACAAGAAGTTGCACCCACGCAGACAAGTCCCCTGGGCACGCAAGGACTAGGTCAAGAGCACTCAGAAAAACCCTGGCAAACCCAAGCCTCAACTTAGGAGGAATGCATTTAACCGTCCGCAAAGGCAGCGAAAAGACACGGTCAAGGAGGTCAATATCAAAGCAAAGGGGACCCAAACCTCCATCACAACCATGAGACCCACCCAGCTCCCCTGACGAGCCTGCAACAGGCCCCACCGGCCCTACAGCGCCAACAGGAGCCGGGAGTCGAGAGACAAGCTGTGCTCCCACTTTTATTATTATTATTATTTATTTTTTTAATGTGGAATTCAATAAATCAAAAATAAAGAAAGTTTACATAAAATTAGTGGGCAGCCGAGAAACAAGCTGGGCTCCCACTCCCTTAGCAATAACAAAACTAATCCTAGGTAAATATGATGAGCAGCACGCGCTCCAGTATCCTGAGCCAAAGTGAAACCCCGAACTCTAACAAGCAACTCAACAGCATCAACATCCAACTCCCCAAGAGTCGAGAAAGAGAAAGGAAGGAATCCATATCCCTTAGCTGCACACAAATCTCGATACTTCGCACACTTGCGCTTGGTAGCATCAGTAACCGCATGTCCAGGTACAAAGTCCACCAACCCAGACCGGGTCAAAAGGGGAATACCCGATCAGATCCACACACATCTCGTCCCCTATCCCAAGCATACAGGAGCAAGTCTGCAGGACGGAGGGACCTGTCACTCCCACCGCTCAAACCAATATCCACTTCCTTACCAGAATAAATGCCAGACCAGAACGAGGTTATGTCGGTGCTTGATACCCACCATTCCAACATATGACACCTCATGATCACCAAACACATCTCCATCAAAAACCCCAGAGCAAGTAGAGCAGGGCAAGGACACCGGAAACAATGCAACACCAAGCCGATAACCCAGAACACACCTGCAAGTCCTCCCGTTCATTGTTTGCTCCAAACCAGAAATAGGAACTACACGCAACCAATCAGAAGAATGGACACCCCGCTGAGACTTCCAAAAAGCTACCTGACGAGGGGATAAAGAGAAAACAGATTATTATTATTATTATTATTATTATTATTATTATTATTATTATTATTATTATTATTATTATTATTATATTATTATTAGGATTCGCGTCATACGACACGATATGCGTGTGATGCATTGAAACTTGACGTGACTATAACTGTTATGTGATGTATTTAGGCTCTGTTTCTTTCGCCTGAAAAACTCTATTATTTGTGAATGACATCTATTTAAAATTTATTTAAATTGTAAAATTTTACCTTATAATAATAATTTCATTTATGTTATGGTTAAAATGATGCATGGTTGAGAGGACTTTTTTATTATTATTATTTATTATAAAACTAGACTCTTATTAATCACGCAAAATTGGAAGGGAGTCGGGAGACAAGCTGTGCTCCCATCCCTTTCTGAATACAAAAGCTAAGTCTAGAAAAAAGGAAAACACCACTCCTAACATCATTGGAATAGCTCCCCAAAAGTGGAGAAGGCAAACGGGATGAATGAGTAGTCGTGCTCTGCACACTTAGAAGGATACTTGCTCTTCTTCTTCTGAACAGCAGACTACAAAGCAGCTCCAGGAACCCAAGAATCCAAACCCCCACCAGCAAAATGGGAGACACCCGTAACATCCAAGCAAGCGTCTCGATCTTGGGACCAATTGTATTAATAATAAGTCTGTCGGGCGTAGGTCTCGTCCATCATCTGAGAGGAACCCCATAGGGACCTCTTTTCGCACAACGACACCAACCTTAGAACATATGTCAGCCAAGGTATCACGCACAAGTTTGTGCTGAAACTTCACCCCCACCTCGCTAGAACAATGAACAGCATGGTCACCCCACTGGTCCATCCGTCGCACATGACAACTCGAGCAAGAGGAACATCAGGGAACAAAAGGACTGCAAGGCGATAACACAACACAGCACGGAACTGTCGAGAGTTCATCCGCTGTCCCAACCCATCAATAGGAATGGTGAGTAAGTAATCCTACGCATGAGGGGCACGAACACAACTAAGAAGAGCCTTCTGCCGATGACTCAACCCATACCGTGACGCCAGATGTGCATCAATGACACCAAAATAGCTCTTTGCCAAAGACTTCATAAACTGGGGGGCAGGAGAGGGAGATGGAATAGAGAGAACATCAACACCACAAAAGGTCGTGAAATTGTCAAGAGCAAACTGAAAGGTAGGACCAGAAGAAGTAACCCCGGACCTCAACAGAATCCTATCGTGCAAAGAGCTAGACTGCAAGCGGGAAGCGAGAAAAGCATACTGACTGACATCCTCCGCACAAAGGACCCCAAGACCTCCAAGTCTGATGGGAATAGTGGCAAGCAAGATGCCACTGTCAATCCCCGAAACCAAGCTCTGAACCAGTAACGATCATCTCCAAGGAAGTACGCAAGGCATGATCAAACTGAGCCAGAGCATCACCACAAGAGAAAGGAGGGCAGGTCCTCAAAGCATAAGTGTTAGGAAACTTGTAATTTTGATGAGCAATTAACCATGCTAAATTAAGGAAAGTCCAGTAACTAGTACTCTTAAGGTCCATAGGAATTTAGAATTTTAAGGACATTGTAAAAGAGGAACGTTTGCTGAAGACTTAGAGTAGGTGCAAGATAGGTTAGTTTTACCGCTTATGATGTATCTTATTTTCTGAAAAGAAATACAACCTATTGAAGCATTTGCTGATGATGTACTTTGTTTGCACAAACAAACTATTGAAGTATTTAGAACCGTTCAGAAACTTGAAGATTTCGAAGAACTAGACTAGAAGATTTCTTAAGACGGGTATCTACAAAGGCACATGTTGCTCAGAAAGTGGAAACTTCAGCAACAGCTTGCATAAGTGAAAATCTAAACGACAGAGTAGGTTGTGCTTGCTGAAACTGAGACTGACCACTTGCTGAAAAACATATGTGACCTCCTTGCTGAAAGTACTTGCATTTGCGCTCCAACGTTCATGTTTGAATCTCATTCAAATGAACATTAAATGCAAAGCATGCACGCGAAGGACATGAAGACTAGAAGACAAATAAAGGACGTTGCTGAAAGTACAAAAGCAAGATAGTGACATCTTAAGGAACAAAAGCCTTAGAATTTGAAATTCAAACGGCTCCCTTGATTCACTATAAATAGAGGTCATTCGGCAAAGAGTTGAAGTGTGTCAACAACGTGATCAAACTCTCACTTGTGCTTAAACTCACATACCCTTCAAACACTCTTTACTGCCATTGATCCGTTCCAAGACTTAAAGCTTGAAAAAGCTACTTGTGAAGAAGTAGAACATACACGGTTAAGAAATTAGTTAAGTGTTCTTTCTTTCGAACAAGAACAAGTCTTGACACCAGAAACAATCAAACTTGTTTACTGCAAAGTATTCAAAGTTTTGTTTCTTAGATTACTTGTTGTAGATGAATAAGTTATAATCAAGTTTTCTCATCCCAAACCTCTCTAACTGAAAATACACCCTTTTCAGGCGTGAAATTCAGGGGGAACTTAATCGAGCATAGAGTTGCTGATTAAAAGTCCCAAGGTTGGTGGAGACAAGGTTTCGTTCTCTAGTTAGGTTGGAAACGAAGCAAGTGTGCTTTGGTTTCTGTTCGAATCGCTCTAGATAGGTGTTGTAAGGAACCTCAAACTTGTCTTAGTGGACTCAGTTCTAGAAAGGACAAAGTGAATTAGGTGAGAGATTACGCCACTCTCAGATACCACTATAAAAGTGTTTGTGTGATTTACTTACTGCATTTAGTTTTCAGCAAAGCATATCTTTTTGTACACAGTCATGTCCACTTGCTGAAACTATCACTTACTGACAAAGCATTTATTGTATCAAAGACTTCCGCTCTCTGATTTTAAGTATCAGCAAAACACGTTACTGAGAAGTAACTTGCGCTTGCTGAGAAAGTTAAGTATCAGCAAACTCATTACTGAAAAGTAATAAGTCCTTGCTGAGAAAGTTTTTAAACGGCGAAAGTTTGAAAAGACTATTCACCCCCCCCCCTCTAGTCTTTCCTTGTTGTTTAAAGGGACCAACAATAAGATAACTTCGCCACCCCCGCAAAATTGCGAAGAAGAAGAAGTTCACAATGGGGATCATCAAGCTTGCGGACAGCTTCAAACAGAGAGAAGGTCTTGGATACCCGGCTTGCAACCAAATCACAGCAGAACCCAGAATCTGCACTAACAGAGCCCCCAAGGAGCTTGACACCCTGAAGCGGACGAGAGATAGAAGCGGGGAAAAGGCCAGCAACCCTTCCCCTAGGATCCTCCACTGGGCAGAAAAGCTCTGTCTTGCTGACATTCAAATGCAACCCCCGGGCAGGCCCATCTACCTGAATGATATCTAGCGCCTTGGCAACCATAAGAGTGTCACCAATGATAGTGTCGTCGTCAAGATACCAAGCTTGAAGGGAGATCTCACACGACTGATGAATAGCATGGATCAACGGATGCAAGACAAGAGAAAATAATAAAGGACCCAAAGGATCCCCTTGCTGAACCCCCTGACAAGAGCAGAGAACCGAATCCCCATAGTAAAGCCGAGCAGGCCGAGAATAACATAACTCAACCCACGGAGAAATGGATGGACACCGCAACCGAGTCTCCTGAAGAAGAGCACTCCTGTCAACAAGGTTGAACGCATTCTTGAAATCCACCAAAAGCATAGAGAGCCCGACCTCGACCCCTCGAGCCTCCACAAACTTGTTGACAGAATGAAGAACCGCCTCGCAACCACCTGAGACCCCTACACCAAACTGAAAATCCTGCAAGTAGGCACTCATCAAGTTCCCAACAGAAGAAGCGGCAACCTTAGAGACCAGCCTCCTCCAAATAGTACCAACGACAATGGGTCGGATACTCCCTCCTGGCTTAACGAGAGGAGTCAAAGGGGCGCTAGCAATAAACTCTCCAAGCGGGCTAGGACACTTACCCGAAAGAAAAAGGTTAACGACCCCAGAGATTGAAGCTAACAGACCATCAGAAACCGCAGTTTATTATTATTATTATTATTATTATTATTATTATTATTATTATTATTATTATTATTATTATTATTATTATTATTATTATTATTATTATGTGAAAATCAATAAATCAAAAATAAGGAAAGTTTACACAAAATTAGAGGGGAGCCGAGAAACAAGTTGTGCCCCCATTCCCTTAACAATAGCAAAACTAATCCTAGGAAAAATATGATGAGCAGCCCATGCCCCAGCATCCTGAGCCAAAGCAAAACCCCGGATTCTAACAAGCAAATCCACAGCCTCAGCATCCAACTCCCCAAGTGACGAGAAAGAGAAAGGAAGAAATCCATATCCCTTAGCCGCACACAAGTCCCGATTTCACACACTTACGCTTGGCAGCATCAGCAACCGCATATCCAGGCATAAAGTCCACCAACCCAGACCGGGTCAAGGTGGAAGACCCCGTCAGATCCACACAAACATCCGGCCCTCTATCCCAAGCGTAGAGAGCAAGTCCGCAAGACGGACGGACCGGGCACTCCCGTCACTCAAACCAATATCCGCCTCCTTACCAACAGAGATGACAGATCGGTAATAAACATCCAAGAGAGTGTCGCGAACAAAGTTATGTCGATGCTTGATACCCACCACCCCAGCACACGACACGACATGATCACCAAACAAATCCCCGTAAAAAACCCGAGAGCAAGCAGAACAGGGCGCGGACACCGAAAACAAAGCAACACCAAGCCGATAACCCAATACACACCTGTAAGTCCTCCCGTTCATAGTCTGCCCCAGACCCGAAATGAGAACAACCCGCAACCAATCAGAAGAATGGGCACCTCGCTGAGACGTCCAAAGAGCTACCTCACGGGGAGATAAAGAGAAAACAGATTCTGCAGAAGCAGCAACCTTCGTGAAATATATATCTACCAGTCTCTTCATAAGTCTGGGGGCAGCAATCTCACTGGGGTTACTCAAAATATCAGAACCTGTAGTCTCAGCAAACAAAGACAGGGCACCATCAAAAGCAGGTCCAAGAGAAGTGATACCAGAAGGACACAAGAGCTTAGCCTGCAAACCAGCAGACTGAAGGCGAGAAGCAACGAAGGCATAATGCCGAAAATCCGCAGCAGTATAAACACCGAGCCCCCAAAAGAAAAGGTCAAAGCAGCAAGCCGCCACTGACAATCACCAAAACCGGGACCCGACGCCGTAACAATACGTGATGAACGTATTTTTGACGCGTTCATCTTGTCTTTTTTACCGTCTTTTGCTATCTTTTAGCCTTGTTTTTTGGTTAGTTTTGTAGAATAGTGTCACGTTTATTGTTTTCTGCATTTTCAGGCACTTAGGTACGAAATGGCGTTTTTGGAGCAAAAAACGAGCTTTTTTTGATAGAAAATGGCCCCGTTGAAGTTCCTTGATCTCCACGGCTTGTTCATGAGTGTTTGAGCATCAATAAGCATTGAGAAGGATGAGTCCAAGGCACTCGAGGGCCGTACGGGGGCAAAAAGATTGAATTGGAAAACAAAAATCTGCCCAGGAGCCAAGCTAAGCGCCTAGAATAGTGAAGCGCTCCGCTTTATTTTCCAGGAGCTTTGGCACAGCAGCCAAGCGAAGCGCTTGGAGGGCCTAAGCGCTTCGCTTGCCAAGCGCTCCGCTTGGCCTCTCCAGACGGTCCGCTTGGCAGCGGTTACGTTTTCGGATTTTCCTTCTTAGATCTGATCTTCAGTTACCTTTTGGAGACTTTTGGACATTGGCTTCGTTTTGGCAGAGCTCCTAAGCCCCAAAACTCAGAGAAAACTGAGATTACATTGTATTTTAGATTGGATTAAAGGTTTTGGCATAGGATTGCATCCATTGTTTCATCTATGGAGAGGTTTTCATCAATACCCACCGATTAGTGACAGCTTGGTGGTAACATTGTATCATTATCTCTTGTCTAGCAGTTTGATTTGATGTATTCCATTTACAATTCATATGATTTGATGTCTATGTTGATGAATATGAGTAGCTAAATCCTTTGTGTTGGTGGTAGAATGTAGAATATGCATGCTATGGGTTATGTTTATGCTTACATGAGATTGTGATTCAATCTTGCTGCAAATTCCTTCATATGATTCTTAGTTGCCTATAAAATATATTCGAATTGAGTATAGTGACAAACTCTTGGTCAATGAAAGCTATAGGATTGTATGTTAGAGATTTGCAGCATGCTAGATAAATGGTGTTAGTGACAAGCACCTCTAAAGTATTGATAGTGGTCTTTTATGATGTGTGTCTTGAAAGTTACCTAGACGAGTTGCTTAGCAGACTTGATCGAAGGTTTTACTCACTGAACTTGTGAGCATATTCGTAACCCATGCATGTGTATTTGATTTCTACCACCAACCGTTTTCCAAACTTGATTACAACAATCTGATTTCTCGTTGCTTTGTTCTAAGAAAGCAATTCTATAAACACTTGAACTCGTTGTCTGAAACAACTAGCAAAAACCACAAACAAAGCCACGTTAGGTCCCGAGAGAACGACACTCGGGGACAACTTGCCATTGCACTCTTGTTTGTGTAGTGATAAGTGTTCTTTGGCTTTTTAAACAAATTTAATTGGTGAAAAACGACATCATCAATTTGGCGCCGTTGTCGGGGACTTAACTCCTTTGGTTGGTGTTTTTGTTTTGGTTTTTTTCAGCCAACATCTCTTTCCCACCCCTTATTTCTTTCTTGATTGAATTGTGTGAAAGTTTTGCGTAACTAACAGAAACTTACAGTTAGTTGAAGGCTTTGTTGTTGGACAGGTATGGAAGAAGTTTGCTTGAACGAAGCTTTCAAGGTCCGGTATGAGGCGATAAGGAAAGAGTCGGCGATTTATCTTGAACCGGAGGCTAGGTTATATGAGGTCACTGATGAAATTCTCTATAGCATAGCTACCTTCCGAGATTCGCCTTGCGAGAATGCATTACGATTCGTGGTAGAATACCGGCGTGATGTTGGGTTGTTACCACCACGTGATTTGAATGATGATCATCTCTTGCGTCGGTTGTTTCCATGTGCTCTTACTGGAAAACCCAAGGAATGGTTGAGATCTTTGCCTGGGGGATCACTGAGGAGTTCGCAAGATGTGGTAGACGCCTTTCTTGATCGGTTCCTTTCGCCTAGGGAAAATGAAGAGCTCAAGAGGCGGATAATTGAATTCACTCAGCGGAAGGGAGAAAGGTTCTGCGATGCTCTAGAGAGATTTGAGCTCTACAAGAGCGAATGCCCACATCATCGGTTGAGCGAATATGAACTGATTACTTGTTTTTATCGGGGATTGGATGAAGACTTGCAGTTGGTGATAGATGGTGCATGTGACGGTATGGAGAATTGTACCGTATCCCAACTCAAAGAGATGTATCGAGCACCCAAGCCTATTGCCATTAGTTCTTATGATGACAACTTCGATTATAAAGTGAAGACATGCTCGGGCGAAAATATTCCATATTACATCTTTGAGGCTGAAGACTCGCAAGCTCAAGGTGAAGAGGAGTGCTTCTCCGAAGAGGAAGATGAGGTGTTATCCACTCTAATGAAGGTTTGGGGAAATGTGCTCGAAGTAGCGGGTAAATACCAAGAGGATTTTGATACTAGAATGGAGTGTGTGTATGAAGTTCTAGGAGAATCTGAGGTCATGCTCGAGTTACTAGAAGAGAAAATGAGTGAAGAATGGGCATCCGAATTCCATGAGCAAGAGGAAAATTCACTGAAATCTCAAGCTGAGCGCTTGGGACAGCCAAGTGGGGGGCTTGAATTTCCAGAAGCTGAAAAAGAAGAAAAAAATTGGAAGTCAGGTGCCAAGCGAAGCGCTTGGCCAGAGCCAAGCGATATCAAGCGCTCCGCTTGCGATCTCCCAAGCGGCTCGCTTGGGACCTGGGAGCAGAATCTGAAATTTTCTCCAACCGAGGGAATTTTGAATCTTGAAGGCGAGATAATTGAGGAGCTCAGGACTGATTTGGGAAGTGAAGAAGAGCATGGAGAGAGCTCAAGAGTAGAGGAAGAACTTGAAGAGGCAAACATACTTTTGCTGAGTGGCAAGGAATCAAGACCACCATATCCTTTGATGTATCCTTCTAAAGCTAAATCTTTTCCTAATAATACATGTGATACAGGTGATGATGAGCAGCTGGAAAAGGAGGAGAAAGAAGAAGGGACACCAACTCCCAAGCTCGTTCCCGGAAAGGGAAAGGAAGGTGAGCAAGGGGGTGCACACCAAAAGGAAGGCGAACTTCATAAGTCAGCCAACCCTTATGTGCCTCCTAAGCCACATCTTCCATTTCCAGGGAGAGTTAAGGAGGCCAAGAGAGATATTCGAGACTCACCAATATATGGGATCTTGTCAAAAGTAGAGGTGAACGTTCCCCTTTTGGAATTGATTCAAAATATTCCCGCCTACACGAAATTTTTCAAGGAGGTGCGGAGCAATAAGAAAATCTTTCAAAAGGGGGAGGTAGCTGAACTCGAGATGGTTAATTCCGTGAACGAGTTACCCTTGAAACAAAAAGATCCCGGGAGTTTCATCATTAGTATCACCATGGGAAACGGCCGATCTGCAAAAGCAATGCTTGATTTGGGGGCTAGCATTAATCTAATGCCATACTCCATCTACAAGGTGTTGGGGTTAGGAGAAATCCAACCCACGAGCATGGTCGTTCAAATGGCTGATCGGAGTGTGAAACGCCCACTTGGGGTGGTTGAGGATATCCTAGTAAAGGTGGATCGACTCATCGTGCCAACCGACTTCGTGGTAATGGAAACGGCGGATGAGGGAACTAGTGCGAAAAAAGAGCACATAGTGCTCTTGGGCAGACCCTTTATGGCTACCACCAACACTAGCTTGGAGCTTCGAGGGAAGAAGATCACTATGGAAGTGCTCGGAGATAAGGTACAGATTGAACAATACAAACAGGTATATGCTCCTGACTCTGAAGAAGCTATAATTGAAGAGCTTAAATTTGTTGATTGCTATGAACCCGTTTCTTGCGATTCTTACTTTGCTCATCATATTAGTGACCCTTTAGAAGCCGCCCTCACTATGAACCTTGAAAAAGATTATGTAACTGAAGAAGTCCTAGCCATGACAGCCCTCCTAGATACTGCACCCGAAATTCCTCTAGGAGAAGAAGTAAAAGAGTCTCTAGGAATAGATGAGGAAGAAGGAGTGACCCCTCCACCTAGTGAACCACCCCTTGAGCTTAAACCATTACCAAGCCATTTGAAATATGTCTTCCTAGGAGAGAATGAGTCTAAACCTGTAATCATATCTTCTAAGCTTGGTAAGGAGGAAGAGGCTAAGTTAGTGGAGGTGTTGAAAAGAAACACCGGAGCCATAGGATGGAGCATAGGTGACATCAAGGGTATAAGCTCGGTGCAATGTACCCACAAAATAGCCTTAGAGGAAGATGCGAAACCTGTTAGGCAACCACAACGTAGGCTAAACCCAGCTATGCAAGAAGTTGTGAAGAAAGAGGTGCTTAAACTCCTAGATGCTAAGATGATTTACCCAGCTCCCGATAGAAAATGGGTTAGTCCCGTCCATGTAGTCCCTAAGAAGTCGGGTATCACGGTCGAAGCAAATGATAAAGGGGAATTAGTACCCGTTAGGAAAACAACGGGGTGGCGTATGTGCATCGATTATAGGAAATTCAATTCTGCGACAAAGAAAGATCATTTTCCTTTACCATTTATTGATTATATGCTTAACCGCCTAGCTGGGCAAGAGTTCTATTGTTTCTTGGATGGTTTGTCAGATTTCTACCAGATTCCTATAGCTCCCGAGGACCAAGAGAAGACCACCTTCACATGTCCTTTCGGCACTTTCGCATACCGTAGGATGCCCTTCGGATTGTGCAATGCTCCGGCCACTTTCCAACGTTGCATGCTCTCCATCTTCTCCGACATGGTGAATAAATTTGTTGAGGTATTTATGGATGATTTTTCCGTTTACGGTGATTCATTTGATGATTGTCTTGATAAACTTGATCGTGTCTTAAGGAGGTGTATTGAATGTAATCTTACCTTGAGTTGGGAAAAGAGTCACTATATGGTTAAAGAGGGAATTGTGTTAGGACATGCTATTTCTAAAAGAGGGATAGAGGTAGACAAAAGGAAACTTGACATCATTGAAAAGTTACCTCCACCTACTTGTGTGCGTGAATTGCAATCCTTCCTTGGGCATGTAGGCTTCCATAGGAGATTTATCAAAGATTTCTCTAAGATAGCTAAGTGCTTGAGTAACTTGCTTGCTAAATATGTTCCCTTCGAATTCACACAAGAATGTCTTGACGCTTTCCACACACTTAAGGAGAAACTCTTAACAGCCCCTATTGTAGTCTCTCCGGATTGGAAAATTCCTTTTGAAATTATGTGTGATGCTTCTGACTATGTTATGGGTGTTGTTCTTGGTCAAAAGGTTGATAACCGTTTCAGAGTGATTTACTATGCTAGTAAGACCTTAGATGCTGCTCAGATTAATTATACTACCACTGAGAAAGAATTCTTAGCGGTTATTTTTGCTCTAAGTAAATTCAGGTCCTATATTACTGGGTACAAAGTGTTTGTTCACACTGACCATGCAGCTCTCAAGCATTTGATTGCTAAGCGTGAAACCAAGCCCCGCTTGATGCGTTGGGTACTTCTTCTCCAAGAGTTCAAAGTGGAGATAATTGATAAAAGTGGCAAGGAAAATCTAGTGGCGGACCACTTGTCCCGGTTGCCAAACATTCCACAAGATGACACACCCGTCCCAGATGATTTGCGCGATGATCAGTTGATGCGCATAGAGTTGGAACCATGGTACGCCGATATCGTTAACTTCTTAGCCACAAATGTGATGCCAACCCATCTCTCTGGACCTGAACGACGTTCACTTGTGAGGAATTGTCGCCATTACATATGGGATGACCCGTACTTGTTCCGCAAGGGAGGAGATGAAGTCTTGCGGAGGTGTGTACCCGAGAAAGAGCAATTGTCGATACTGAGATTCTGCCATGAGTTAGAATGTGGAGGGCATTATAGTGGCCAAAAAACCGCTCGCAAGGTGCTTCAATCCGGGTTCTTTTGGCCCAGCTTGTTTGAAGATGCGCGCTCATTTGTGGCGCAATGTGACTCATGCCAACGGAGTGGCAACATTGGCAAGCAACAAGAGATGCCCCCAGCAAGGTAACTTAGTTGTTGAGCCTTTTGATGTTTGGGGTATAGACTTTATGGGACCATTCCCTAAGAGTAATGGGTACGAATATATCTTGGTTGCGGTCGACTATGTCACCAAATGGGTAGAGGCTGTTCCCACCCGGACTAATGATGCCAAGGTTGTACTCTCTTTTCTTCGTGATGTGATCTTCAATAGGTTTGGGACCCCGAGGTCCATTATCAACGATGGGGGAGATCACTTTGTGAACAAGGTCTTCGCTAATCTCATGAAGAAGTACGGGGTGACACATTTCGTTGCTACTCCATATCATCCTCAAACATCTGGCCAAGTGGAAGTGAGCAATCGGCAAATCAAGAAAATCTTGGAGCGGGTGGTCAAACCCTCGAGGAAGGATTGGTCCACCAAGTTGCCAGATGCACTATGGGCATATAGGACTTCGTTCAAAACGGTGATTGGTACCACTCCCTACCGGCTTGTGTACGGGAAAGCTTGCCATCTACCCGTGGAGTTGGAGCATAGAGCACTTTGGGCTATCAAGCAATTGAACCTTGATATGGAGAAAGCCGGTGAAGAAAGACTTTTGCAACTCACCGAGCTAGATGAGCTAAGATTGAAAGCCTTCGAAAGTGGTAAGATATACAAGGAACGAGCAAAGAGGTATCATGATAGAGGCATCATCCGCAAGGATTTAGTCCCAGGTCAAAAGGCACTCCTCTTCAACTCTCGGTGGCGACTTTTTCCTAGAAAACTCCGTTCTAGATGGGACGGACCATTTGAAATTTTCCGAGTAGCACCCCATGGTGCTGTGGAACTCTTGGACAACAAAACCGGAGCTACCTTCAAGGTCAATGGCCAGAGAGTTAAGCCGTACCTAGAGCCTCTCGAGTCGACTCATGAAGTGGAAGTTGACTTGGTCGAGGTACCTATTGTATCTTAGTTCATTTCATTAGTCTCTTGTACTCTTAGTTTGCTTTTGTAGTTGTGGCCTGTGTGCCTTTTTTAGTGATTCGTATAGTCTAGTGTTTGTCTTGGTGCCTTAGGTGATTAAGATAGGAAAAATCATCGAAAATCTAGAAACAGAGCCAAGCGAAGCGCTTGGCAAGCCCAAGCGGTCCGCTTGGATTTCCAGTAAGAATGAAACAGAGCCAAGCGAAGCGCTTGGCAAGCCCAAGCGGTCCGCTTGGATTTCCAGTAAGAATTTCATTCTTACTGGAATTTCAAGCGGAGCGCCTGGAGCCTCCCAAGCGCTCCGCTTGACAAGCGGACCGCTTGGCTCCCGCCAAGCGGTCCACCTGGACCCTGTACCCAGATTTTCCTCGTTTTTTTCCATTCTTCTCACCTTTGTGCACCCGTTTTCACATGTTTCTTGAGTCCTTTTAGGTACTACTCATATATAAGAGATTGGACACGAAATTTTATCTAAGGGAAGTGTACTTTCAATACAATTTTTCCTTTTCATTCAACTTTTCTTTGCTCGAGGACGAGCAAAAGTTTAGGTTTGGGGAGGGGGTATTGGATTTTCAGTACTATATGCTTGTGTGGTTCGTACATGCCTGATTTTACTCAAGTTCATGTGATTTGTCGTGTTTTTTCAAATTTTTGCATGCATATCATCCCTAGATTAGTTGTTGCACGTTGTTGTGTGTGGAGTTTATTGCCAAGTCTTTTGAACTTTTTTATTGAGTAGACTAAGTGTTTATGACCATTGATCATATGTTGCATCACTTTGCAAGTAGTTTGAGGCTTGTCTCGCTTGGTTTGTCACATTCGCATGTGCACTAGTTAAGCTTAGTAGTCTCTACATCACCTTGAGTGGTGTTTCTTCTGCTGCGGTTCACGATGGCCTTATAAAATGATGCATGTTAGAGTCTATGGTTGTAACCCGTGTAATTATGTACGTAAGAGGCGACAAGTTCTTCACCTCGATTAGAGATTGCCAAATGCCTAGGAAGGAGGTAGTGTGAGGTGTGCGATTCCTTATATTAAACCTATTCTATCGAATAGGTTTGGGGAGACGGTTGCTTCGTTATACTTGTCTTTCGTCTTTGAGTCGTTGTAAAGTTTTCTTTTTCTTTTTATTTTTGTTTTGTGTCCCAACCTATTCTTTCGAATAGGTTTGGGGAGGTGTTTTTGGCACTTAGTACTGCTGCTTGACCCTATATAAAAAAAAAAAAAAAAAACGAAAGAGGAAAAGAAAAGAAGAAGAAAAGAAAAAGAAATATAAAAAAAAAAGAGAAAAGAAAAAAAAAAGGGAAATAAAGAATAAGACCCAAAAAAGCAAAAGAAGGGTCGTTGCAAGCCAAAAAGCAGTCTAGTAAAGTGTCAAGTGTCATGTAAATATTCGTTATTGTGAAGTAATCGAGTTGTAAATTCTATCTTTCGTTTCGTGTCGCCTTTGTCCAAGGCATGTTCTTGACCACCCTCGTCTTGCTATTCAAGAAGTGGTTGAAGGAGACTCATTCGTTGAGAGTCTGGGTAGAATAGGGGAGTGTCTTCTCTTTCTACGGAATCCTCCTTCGTTTGATGAGAGCCAGTATTGGTTCGCCCTCTCTTGAGGAAAAGTCTCGCTTGGTGAACAGTAGTAAGCCCTCGGTTTCATAGGCACGATGCAATTGTAGTATGATAACATGCATCATTGTGTCGTCACTGACCAGGTCCAGGTAGAAGATGTTACGAGAAACTCCTTTGTTTAACCAAGTGCACATGAGAATGTGTATATTCGCAATCGAGGCATTCTTCAACCTACTTGCATGTCATGCTCATTTGGTTTTGTTCATAAGCATTTGGTAGATTCAATAGATTAGTTCACTTTACTTGGCATGAGACTCCTTTTGTGTTGCATTTAGGATAGTTTGTTGCTTGAGGACAAGCAAAGGTTTGGTTTGGGGAGTTTGATGAACGTATTTTTGACGCGTTCATCTTGTCCTTTTTACCTTCTTTTGCTATCTTTTAGCCTTGTTTTTTGGTTAGTTTTGTAGAATAGTGTCACGTTTATTGTTTTCTGCATTTTCAGGCACTTAGGTACGAAATGGCGTTTTTGGAGCTAAAAACGAGCTTTTTTTGATAGAAAATGGCCCCGTTGAAGTTTCTTGATCTCCACGGCTTGTTCGTGAGTGTTGAGCATCAATAAGCATTGAGAAGCATGAGTCCAAGGCACCCGAGGGTCGTACGGGGGCAAAAAGATTGAGTTGGAAAATAAAAATCTGCCCAGGAGCCAAACTAAGCGCCTGGAATAGTGAAGCGCTCCGCTTCATTTTCCAGGAGCTTTGGCACAGCAGCCAAGCGAAGCGCTTGGAGGGCCTAAGCGCTTCGCTTGCCAAGCGCTCCGCTTGGCCTCTCCAGGCGATCCGCTTGGCAGCGGTTACGTTTTCGAATTTTCCTTCTTAGATCTGATCTTCAGTTACCTTTTGGAGACTTTTGAACATTGGCTTCGTTTTGGAAGAGCTCCTAAGCCCCAAAACTCAGAGAAAACTGAGATTACATTGTATTTTAGATTGGATTAAAGGTTTTGGCATAGGATTGCATCCATTGTTTCATCTACGGAGAGGTTTTCATCAATACCCACAGATTAGTGACAGCTTGGTGGTAACATTGTATCATTATCTCTTGTCTAGTAGTTTGATTTGATGTATTCCATTTACAATTCATATGATTTGATGTCTATGTTGATGAATATGAGTAGCTAAATCCTTTGTGTTGGTGGTAGAATGTAGAATATGCATGTTATGGGTTATGTTTATGCTTACATGAGATTGTGATTCAATCTTGCTGCAAATTCCTTCATATGATTCTTAGTTGCCTATAAAATATATTCGAATTGAGTATAGTGACAAACTCTTGGTCAATGAAAGCTATAGGATTGTATGTTAGAGATTTGCAGCATGCTAGATAAATGGTGTTAGTGACAAGCACCTCTAAAGTATTGATAGTGGTCTTTTATGATGTGTGTCTTGAAAGTTACCTAGACGAGTTGCTTAGCAGACTTGATCGAAGGTTTTACGCACTGAACTTGTGAGCATATTCGTAACCCATGCATGTGTATTTGATTTCTACCACCAACCGTTTTCCAAACTTGATTACAACAATCTGATTTCTCGTTGCTTTGTTCTAAGAAAGCAATTCTATAAACACTTGAACTCGTTGTCTGAAATAACTAGCAAAAACCACAAACAAAGCCACGTTAGGTCCCGAGAGAACGACACTCGGGGACAACATGCCATTGCACTCTTGTTTGTGTAGTGATAAGTGTTCTTTGGCTTTTTAAATAAATTTAATTGGTGAAAAACGACATCTTCAATACGCTCCAAGGAGGATCTGAGAGCCCGATTAAAGGAAAACTACCGACTGAAAGAAACCTGGAGGGCAAGTACGCAAAGAAAAATAGAGCTTCGAAATACCCATGCAAGCACGAAGCAGCAACAACTCACACTGCGGATCATTAAGCTTCGTGACAGAGTCCAAAAGGTCGATGGTCTTATTCACCCTCTTCACCACAAGCTCACTACTAAAATCGGGACACACACTGACCGAGCCACCAAGGACTTTGACCCCTCGGAGAGGCCTGGCAATAGAAGGAGGAAAAACACCAGGAACCCTACTCCTCGGATCTTCCACCGGCAAAAAAATCTCAGTTTTGTGAACATTGAGGTGAAGGCCTGAACACGGCCCGTCCTCCAAGATCATCTCTAAGACCTTTCCCACAACTAAGGTATCTCCGACAATGGTGCCATCATCTAAATACCAAGCCTGCATGGAGAAGTCAAAAGAATCCCTGATCTTACAAACCAGCAGGTGTAATACCAAAGCGAAGAGAAGAGGACCCAATTCAGGTTCATTCAGTTTAGTCGGATTTTTTAAGTTCAGTTCAGCGAGTGAATCTACAAATAGAATTGAACACCATGCAAGATCAATTAGTAAATAATAAAGACTTAACTATTCTATTTTTACTCTTACAGTACTCGTTTATCACACTTCGTACTACTGCTTCAACTGAAAAGAAAACAAAGCTGAACGAATCGTTCGGAGTGGCTTCCTGATCATGACCTAGATGATGTTTCCTCTAGACGAACTCTTTAATTGAACTCATACGTACGATATGTGTCTATATTATCGATGATATTTTCTTGGGTAAATTACATTAAACCACCCCACTAGAAACTCATATTACGGATTCTCCCTCGCTAGTTTAACAATTACAGATAGCCCCAGTCGTCGGAAAAAAGTTGACTTGCCCGTTATTCATTTTTGGTTTTTGTCCAACCAAACACGCCCTTAGCACAAAAAATACAGATTTTTCCTTTTCTTTTTTTATCTTTTTTTTTTTCTATCTTTTCTCTTTTCTCTCTTTTTTTATCTTTTCTCTTTTTATTGTTCATCTTTTCCAAGATGAGAATTCCGGTGTCGGAACTAATTCAGGCACCGGAAAAATTACAGCTCCGGCAGGAGCTGTAGACCGGAGCTGTTTCTCCTACCGGTGCTGTTTTAAGCTCCTATTGGAGCTTTCCCATCGGAGTTGTTTGACAGCTCCGATTGGAGCTGTTAAAAGCTCCAATCGGAGTTCTTTTTTTATTTTTTTATTTTTGGGGCTTTTTCGAAAAACATTCTTAATTTGGGGTTCTTATAGAATAAATATTAGTTCATTTTGAAATATATATTATTTTTGTGGTTAATGTGAAATACATTAAAGTTAATTTTGTAAAATAAAATAATTTCGAGACAAATGTGTAAATAATGCAAACTTAACTTGTTTGTTTCAATTTAAATTCTGAAATTCCGGCAGGGGTAGAAATGTAACTTCCAGCTCTTAATTCGCAAAAAGTCAAGTTCGTGGGACTATCTGTAATTATTTTTGTGTAACATCGGACTACATGTTATTGTCTAAATAAGAGGGAAGGATCTGTAATAAAAAAAAAAAAAGATAGATGTAAATTGACCTATTTTATTGAAAATAAAAAAATAACTTTCGTACTAGTGCTACTCATATAAAAAAGTAGTTGGATCGATATCCCATGCAATGACTCTTCTTCTCACACTGTCGATGATCACACAAAAAAAACACCACCCACGTATTAATTACCGACCCTTAAATTCCCATTATAAATATAACTTCAACTCCACACGCTTTCCGGTGCAACAACAAACCAAAACACTCTCTTTACTTTCCTTTTCTTTCACAAACACCCCTAACTAGCTACTTCCATTCCTTCCACTCCACTCCCAAAACATGGAAGAAGCCTTGAGAAGACTCAACGGCAACCTAGCCGACTCCTCCTCCTCCTCCATAGACACCCTCTTCCCCCCACCCGTGAAACGCAGCGCGTCCAACAAACGCGCCCTCAGAGACACCACCATCTCCGCCCCAACCATGCGCTACCGAGGTGTTCGTCGCCGTCCCTGGGGCCGCTATGCCGCAGAGATAAGGGACCCTCACTCCAAAGAGAGGCGCTGGCTCGGCACGTTCGACACGGCCGAAGAAGCCGCGTGTGCCTATGACTGTGCTGCACGCGCCATGCGTGGTGTCAAGGCTAGAACCAACTTCATTTACCCTACTTCTCCTCCTCCATCTGAGAATCATCATCCTCATCATCTCATCCCTTCTTTTCCGTACATGAAATCATCTCAGCCGTCTTTTTTTCATCGCCCTAGTAACTCTTCTTTCTCATCATCAAACCCTATTCTTGATCACTCTTCTTTTTCTTCCAAACCTCAAACGGCACCGTTTAGTACCGTTGTCAACAACTATCGCAACAGTGCTAGTTTCATGAGTGGTGTTTCTCAGCAGAAGGCAGTTTGTGGTAAGGGGTGGCTAAATTCGAATTATGAGAAAGTCGAGGGACTTGAGAATAAAATCCCTATTGAGGAACAACAACAAGTTGACAGCAGCAACTGCATGGATTTCTTTCTTACGGAAAAACCTGATTCGGGTCTGCTCCAAGAAATCATTCACGGCTTCTTCCCCAAGCCTGCAGCGGCGGCTAATCATCGAGCCGAGCCGGCTTGGGATTCAACCAGTGTTGGTGATCAGAATGGTAGTTCGTTTGGTGTGGTTGAGGCGAACGTCGATGCGTTTGATTATTGCAACGATTTACAGACGACGTCGTCAAATGGAATGGCACTTGGAGACATATTTCATTACCAGGATGCACTTAACCGGTTCGCAGCTAATGCTGGAGTAAACTAATTAATCTAGTAATTAGCAAAGTGTTATTACCAGTAACCTTTTGTTACTAGCTAGTCATGAAAAATTATAATTTTTCATCAAGATAAGTGTACTTTTTTATGTTTAGTGAGGGAATTAATAATAGTATTATGTTATATTGCCCGAGCTTGCTAGCTATAGCTACCTAGCTACTTTTATTGTCTCTCTCTATATATATGTGTAATGGAAATTATATGGATCGGAGTAGCTTTGGAATTATTATTACTATTATTGTTTTTAATGAGTTAAATGCGTAGTAGTATTAAATATTTGGAATTTATTGTGTTACTTTGTAGTGGTTGAGGAACTTGAGTTAATTTGCAGGTAATAATTTCCCGAAATTGAGCTCCTCTACATCATCATGAGCTTCCGGATTTTTTGGTGTTCTGGAAAAAATACTACTAGAGCTGCCTGTTTTAAATATTATTACAGTGCTTCCTTGGATTCAAACAACAACTTGAATGTTTCCCGACCAGAAAGATATGTGGAAATAACAATTAAAGTAGTATATATTGCAATTTCGTTGGTACAACTGGAATTTTACCGGACTGACGTGAACTTTGATCTTTCTACGTAGTAACCTTAGTAAAAATGTTAAGCGAAAAGAGTAACGCTATATTATTTTCATTTGGAAAATTAATTCAAGTTCATTTTAAATTCATTTAATTTAATTTTATATATTATAAATAAGTTTAGTGCAGTTTAAAAACTCAATAAAATAGGTTTTAAATGTTAAACTACATAAAGACAATATTATGGATCTTGAAATATACTAGTAATCTCGCATATTTTGGAACTGACTAGCCATGTCTATGATCAATGATCATGACGGGTAAGCTGGCCTCTCACCGGAACACTTCGTAAGTATGACAGATTGATTGATGCAATATCTGACTGAATTAGGGTGAGAGAGAACCGGACACTTATATATATATATATATATATATATATATATATATATATATATATATATATATATATATATATATATATATATATATATATATATATATATATTCCATCAAGATACTGTAATGTATTAGTGATGCGGGTAAAATCTGGTCAGGTCTTGTATATCATCTCTCGTCCCATAGTGAATAATAGGAGGAGTTTGTTTTGGGCCGGGTAGCATGGAACCTGCAGAAGAGGGAAGAGTAGTAGAGTGAGGGGGTAAGACTCGATCTACCTCAGTTAGATCGGGTATGATTCAACGTTTCTTGCATGGGAGAAATTGGGCAGCATGTATGTAGATGGTGGAATATGTAGATGGTGGAATATATTGTGTGTGAGTGATAATAAATGCACGGGTATATATAGGATACGAAAGTGGATCCCAGGCTCTGTCCAAGATGCGCTCTAAGAACCGGACAAAAGGACACCTTGTCAGTACTAGGTTGTACTATGGTCCCCTTCGACGCCTTGTAGGTTCGACACACCTGTACGAGGGAGGGAATGGGGTCGACTAGGAGAGCAGACCAAGGCTTTCTCTCTTCTTCGAGGGCCACACCTCATGTTCAAGGGTAAGGGTCACTTAATCTCCTCGTCAATTAGAATTCTTTACTTAACATAACCAACTAGTAGAATATATAGACAAATTAGATCATAGATATTATTGGTAAGATATCATAGTATGATAAGCGTAGTAGCTTACATTAATTCTCTTCTCCTAACCGAAACATAGGCTTATCGGATGAAGCACCACAGCAAACAGAGAAGATTGTCACCACTCACCACCGCAGGTAAATGAGAAACAAAATGCCACCTGGCCCAAGTCTCATATTGATCGTAACATACATGTCTCTCTTTGCTCTTTGCGCGCACATAATAGTACAAGATGTGAACACGAGAGTTCGTGCACTTAGCTTCTCTTTTGTAACTAGAAAATGCGAGAATATGAAACGTAATCTTGTAAAACATTATTGTTTTATTAAATAATATATTGAAATAAATGGAGTGAATGTACAATCTTTACATAATGACTTCAAACGTAATAAAAAAATAACTAATTGAGTAATTAAACTTAATATAAATGGTGTGCTATAAATATATATAGTTTTTTGTAGTTCTGCAATTAGTAGTTTTGAATTGAAATATATTAGACATACGAAAAAGTATTATTCCGATGAGTTAAGAACAATGAGATACATCTCTAGACTTTGGAAACATTCAACTTCAAAATCTGCAATGTATCTTTTTTCGCATGTTAATTAGTATTCTTCATCAGTTGAATATATTGTCAAGTGCTTCATATAAACATTCTAATTTCATAATATGATGTTTTTAGTTATTTTTATCGTATGATTTAAGAATAATTTAAGGTCAAAATGATCATCAAAAAAGTCAACAAAATCAAGTGTTATATTTATTATTGAACGGAGTAAGTATGTCTTTTTTTATAAGAGCATATCACGGTTATTTTTAAAATTAAGTATAATACGTCATACAACTTTATGTTAAAAATAAAAATGTAAGAAGAAAATAAATAAAAAAGAAAAAATTACGTCAATAAGATTCGAACCCAACACCTTCAACTAAAATAATGATACAAATAATAGAGAAAAATCACGCCAACAAGATTCGAACCAAACACCTTCAGTAAAAATAATAATAAAAATAATGGAGAAAATCACGCCAATAGGATTCGAATCCTGCATCTTTTAATTAACTAATGACACATGTACGCACCAGATTGAAATTGGATAAGCAAGATCAACGGATTAAAATTGATTGGTAGGTCAATCAATTGGGTAAATCAACCGGCTTATTATATTACTTTAATAAAAGAAACACCAAATAGATACTTAATTCAAATAAATGCCTTAAATGAAATTTGTAGTACATAATTAAATTGTATCCTTAAATCTTGGATCACAATATCACATAATATATATTTTACTACCCAGCATGCTCTAGGGTCCTCTCAAGCAGACGTTCTATTTCCGTAGTCTCTTATCGTGAAGAAAAATGGCTGTTAGTAGGGTTTTTTTTTTTAATAATCGAACCATTACAAAGCTAGTAATAAACTATAAATAATCCCGCACATGGCGAGAATTGAACCTATGACCTCTAGTGTCATGACACCTCAGTCTAACCAATTGATCGGATGATAAGAAAAAGAGATGACTTGGAGATATCTAAAATATGTACTAGTACTACTACATAACGAGATATAATGATTACTGCAAGTTTTCTTTTTTATTGTTATTTTGTTTTAGAAGTAGAAAACATGAATTTTTATTAGATATAAATGATTATACTAGATGTCTATTATGTCAAAATTATAAGTTTCCAAAATGTGTTCCTTTTGTTATCAACTTACTTGACTTTGTGTGTTGGACACAATTTTATTAATCACTTTTCCATGTTTCCATGTAAGTTACTTTATTTTATTTGGCAATTAATCAACTCAGACTATAATAATTCAGTATGTGGAGATAAGTATCAATAAGTTGACTAATCAAGTCGGGAGTCATACGGTGGTGCAGCAGTAAGGAGTTGAGATAGTGAATGTGAGGTGCAACGTTCGATCCCGGCGGTAGCGTAATTATAAGGTTGGTTTAGATATGGAGAAATAAGGTGGTTTAGTAAGTTTGTATAGTGTAGTGTAGGCGTAGTTGTAATATTTACCGTTTAAAAAAAAATTGACTAATCAAGTCAAGTGGTGGTTTAGTAGCTGGCGCTCAGAAAGAAGAGATGTTGGGTTCGATTGAATGCGTAAAGATAGAAGTAGTGATATTTCATACGAAACATACTAACCAAAATATTTGTAACTTCGAATGGAGCCCAATGTATAATTAGTTAATATATTCTAAATGATAGTTGAAATGATATTTCCTACGAAACAAACTAATCGAATATTGATAATTTCGAATGGATTCCAATGTATAATTTGTTGATATACACTAAATGATATTTTGATGAAGTAATTCGAATATTTAATGATAAAATATTTAATCATAGTAACTTTTTGATAAAATAAAATGAAGTGGCCGATCACCACCAATAAAAACCAACGGAACAGCTCTTAAATTAATTGAATCACTAAGTTTAAACTCTATCCAATTAATTTCCTTAAATCGAATAATTTGCGTTTGTTTTTGGTACACTAGCTAGCTTTACATGATCTTCCATCCAAGTAAATTAAAAGAGGACATAAAAGTGAAACCTGTAAATTGTAATCTTGGGTGGGTCATAGTTGTCTTGTCTGGTAGTAGTACAAATAATCTGCTGATTTTGTTTATATCAACTGAAGAGATTTCGTTGTCAATGAAATCCATATCTGTCATGCTCATCGATTAGCAGAGAAAAAGTAAAACAATTGAATTTATTGTACTAAAGCTTAATAAATTTGATGTCTCTCTTCCCTTTCTTTATTTCTTACCGCTACTACTAATTGATTGATTTTTGCTGTCCGTCGATCAATCAGCCTTTTGAGTTGACCTTGGATTAGCAGCAAAATAGAAACAGAAACAGAAACAAAAGCTGTTTCTGCAAAATCCCGGCTTTTGTTGCTCTGTTTCCGTCCACGACTGGTAGCTAGTGTGTTGTTTGTCGCAATTATTTTAATCTTTAATTGCACGCGTCTTTAATTTCTTGTTCGTCGGAACTCGTACGTATGTATCATACATTGGTTAATAGTATTAATAGTAGATGGCTACAAAGGAGAAGATAGTAATACTCGGTGGTTTATTACATGTGATGTTTTTAATACATAATGTGATATTTTTACACATGAATTCACACTTTATGTTGAACTTTTTTTTTCCGAAGAAGATCATATATATATATATCGATAAAAATCAAGGATCCAGAGTATCTAGATTTACAAATGGAAATTGTGAAGTTCCAATGCAATCACAAGCAGAGTCATGAACGACTAGATGTGCTGCTTTATTACATAAACGTCTAACAAAAGAAAAGGAAATTGAACAAGAAGCAGTGATTGCCTTGATCTCCAAGATAATTCCACCTATCCTTGAAAAAGAAAGATCATTCTGCTTTAGCTGATTGATGACAGACAGACAGTCCCCTTCAAGATGTATCTGCGTGAACTCAAGTTGTATTGCCCGTCTTATGCCAAGTAGAGCAGCTTTTGCTTCAGCGGTCTCTGGATCAACAATATGATGAAGAAATTTCGACTCCCAGCACAATATACCACCGTCCGAGTTACGGATAATATAGCCATTATTGCTGCCAACCTCAGCCAAGCGAACAGAACCGTCAAAGTTAATTTTAACGTACCCAGCCAACGGTGGATGCCATCTGTTTTGTGTCTCTGGAGGTCTGGGTTGCGAGTAGCAGGCCTGTGCTTCACCAAACCTGCGCAAATAGTCTTGTACGAATACTATCGAATCCAGTGGATCATATAGCTCTCCGTCATGAACTTTCCTGTTTCTATTGGACCACAATGCCCAACATGAACATAAATATTGCTCCAACTCCTTCTTTGACAAACCAGAGCGCATAGCAGTAATCCACGACCAAATATCATGTGCATCTGTTAATATAACATTGTTAGGCAGACTGGAGAAAGCCCAAAAACACCTAGCAAAGTGACAATTTTTGAAAGTATGCATCAAGGTCTCAGTTGCACAGTTACAAACTGGGCAGACAGTATCAACTATCAATCCACGTCGAGCTAAAGTATCCAGAACAGGCAAGGACTGGTGAAGTAAACGCCACACAAAGATTTTAATTTTGTTTGGCAAATGTAAGTCCCACACCCAGGTCCAATTATACACAGAGCCACCACTACTCCCCCCAGGCGTGCTGCAATAGTCTTTTGCCTAAGGTCCCGTGCTAAATAGTAGGAACTACGAACAGTATAAAGACCACTTTTGGAGTAGTGCCAGATTCTGCAGTCCTGTGTGTCATGAGAAACAAGTGGGATTTGTAAAATGCTACTAGTGTCTTGATCCTAGAAAATTTCTTTAAGCACATCAGTATCCTAAGCACACATGTCCGGTTTAAATAACAGAGCCACTGAAAAATTACCCAACCCATTAAAGTCAGGCGTGATCAGCTTAAGGTTGTGGTCTCTAGGTAGCCAATTATCTTCCCAAACACTCACATTCATTCCATTACCTATCCTCCATCTCATTCCAGCCCGCACAAGAGGTAAAGCAGCACAAATGCTCTTCCAAATAAAAGAAGCATTAGAATTAGGTGAGGCCTTTAACACATCACAATTAGGGAAATACTTGGCCTTAAACACCCTACTCAAAAGTGACTCCGGAAATTGAATAATACGCCAAATTTGTTTTCCAAGCATAGCAAGATTAAAGGAGGTTAGATCTCGAAATCCCATTCCCCCATCTCTCTTGCTATTACAAAGAAAATCCCAATTAATCCAATGTATACCCCTATCTTTTCCATTACCCCACCAGAATTTTGAGTTTATGGACTCTACCTCACGCAAGAGATACTCAGGAAGTTTAAAACATCCCATGACATAAGTCGGAATGACTTGAATTACTGACTTCATGAGGACCTCCTTACCAGCCCGAGAAAGAGACTTATTACACCTGAACACGACTCCACACCCTTTCCCTTAACAAACTAAAGACTTCTTTCTTAGACCTACCCATCTCCGTTGGGTGACCCAAGTACTTATCGTGCTTCTCAACAACTCGCACCAGAAGAAAACCCCTCACTTCATCAACTCTCACCGTCCCCGTGTTTCGACTAAAAACAGCCGCAGACTTATCAATATGAATCACCTGCCCTGACGCTAAAGCATATCTATCAAGAATTGACTTATTTTCTTTAGCAGAATCAGCATCAGCATTGCAAAACAGAAGAGTATCATCAGCAAAAATTAAGTGAGAGATCCTTGGTGCATTAGGAGCAACAACAACGCCCCTCAACACCCCCCTCTCTTCAGCATCACGTATAAGAGCACTAAAAGCCTCAGTACGAAACAAGAATGAATAAGGTGAGAGAGGATCCCCTGCCGAATCACCCTATCCGGCTGAAAAGGATCAAGAGGTACTCCATTTAAGAGTATGGAGAAAGAAACTGTTTTAGCACTCAACATGATTAAATTGATGAAGGATCTTTCAAACCCCAGATTCTCAAGTACTCTCTCCAAGAAAGGCCATTCTACTCTGTCATAGGCTTTACTCATGTCTAACTTTAGTGCCATAAAATTTTCTTTGCCCTTAGTTTTTTGCTTAATGTAATGATTTATCTCATAAGCAACTAACACATTATCTGTAATAAGTCTATTTGGCACAAAGGCAGATTGAAAGTCAGAAATAATGGAATTCATATGGGGTTTAAGGCGATTGGTAATAGATTTGGAAGCAATTTTGAACAACACATTACTCAAACTAATGGGGCGAAACTTTGAAACGAGGTCAGGATGTTTACATTTAGGGATTAAAACAACACGGGTATAATTCAAATGAGCATCAATATTATGATTATTCAAGAAATCTAAAACACAATCAATCACATTGGAGCCAACAACATGCCAAAAACGCTGATAAAATAATGTTGGCATACCGTCAGGACCAAGAGATTTTAAAGGGTACATATCAAAGAGAGCTTTATGTACCTCAGAGGCTGAGAAAGGCTGAGATAGCTCCTGGTTGACTGTTGGATCGACACGACGGCTCATAGTACTCACAACATCCTCGATCTCTGCACTTGTTGGCCTCCTGCTTCTGAAAATGGTACTGAAATAATCGGTGATGATTCTCCCCATAGAGGTAGCGTCAGACAACAGTTCACCATTCTCATTCTTCAACCCCGAGATTTCGTTCATTTTTGCTCTCTTCTTTGCTTGACTGTGGAAGAATTTGGTATTTCGATCTCCATCAGCTAGCCATTGGGTCTTAGCTATTTGCTTCCACATCATCTCCTCCTTATCCAGAAAATTCTCCAACTCCAATCGGAAGACTTGTGGAAATTAGCTTCAACTATCAATCTATCATACAGAAAGAAGTAATCATCCGTTTTTTTATTCTATACGTTTGCTTTTGGAACGAAGTTTTAGGAGGTTTATATAATGAGTGTAGTGTGTTGGTTTAGTGGCAGGACCCACAATAAAGTTGTGAGATAAAGATTTACCAAAAATAGAAACGTATAGAATATAAAGAAACGGACAAAAAATGGAATACGTATAGAATCCAGAAAAACCGATGAGTATATGTTTAGTGTGTGTTTGGTTTGAGGGATTTGAGAGGGATTTGGAGCATTTTGTTGAAATCTCTCCAAATGCCTTGTTTGGTAGTAATTTCGCGGCCCGGAGGGCCAGGGATTTACCAAATTCCTCTTGAACCGGGCCTTTGGATTTTAGCTACTTTGAAATACCATGGAGGGAGTATGTATTTGGAGAGATTTGATATTGAGGGATTTCAGGCTCAAGTAGAATGTCTATTATGCCCCCATCACTTCACGTCAATAACGAAATAACCAAAAGAAGACAACCGAGTAGTGGAGGACGGAAAGCGACAGCACCCTTTATTTTAAAACGGTTATAACTCGAAAATAAAAATACAAAAAATAAATAAAAATCACCAACGGTTTTATTTTTTTTAATATCTAGAAATAGAGACCAATCTTGACTATGTTTGGAGCACCCCCATCTCCAACTCTATTTCTCTATTAATTAAACTTACAAAAATCTAAAATATATTTTATATCAATATAACAATTCATATTATTATTGGTTATTTAAAAATTAAAAAAATATTAAAAAATTAGATGACGACGTGGCATCGTCCGTCACTATTGTAGAAAAACACCCGTATGGCGTGGCATGAAGGCAAAAAACACCATGGCGCCATTATATCGTTGGGTACGAATGCGGATGATCTAACTAACTAAGACCAATATTGAAACCATTCCATTTCAAATAAGTTCTCCCATTGATTCTACAACTCTCCCCCCGGTATTTGTCGATGTTATGTAGAATTTGGATAATTACTAATTAATGTTGCTGGTCGACTTATGAACTCTTAGTTAATCTATTTTGTAATGTGTAATGGGTGGTCTAAGAACTTAAGTTTGTACTTTGTTGTTGTTAATCTCCTTTATGAACTGTAGTTGGATAATTATGATGCTGTTTGACTTATGAACTTTTAGATAATTTATTTGGTAATGCATGTTTTGTTGTTCTAGTTTTTCCAACTTGCAACTGATATTATAACATAGTTTGGGAGGGAAGTTTGAAAAATGTAAATTTACCATTCACCCATAATTTTCAAGAACAAAACAATGCAGCCAGAAGGGTACCATTGTGAACAAAGGATTTGTTTCGGATCCCTAAAACACTCTTCTTCAAATCCCTCAAACCAAACAACCATAGGAGGGATTTACTACACACAAATCCCTCCAATAGCCCATTCTAATGAATGGGCTCAATTCCCTCTCAAAAAATGACCAAATCCCCCTATAGACACCTAAATTGCATAAATTATGGTGTTTTATTATGATAGAATATCTTTGTATTTGGAGATAATTATTACAAAAATATGTGATTATATTTAGAAGATTAGGATAATATCCCAATCATATCTCTAAGATACGAATTTATCTTGCCCACCAAGTAATTACTCACCTATAAATACGTGAGGGTGGCTAGAGCTAAATAGTTAGAGATGGAGTCACAAACGACTTCATCAAACTCCCTAATACTAAATTGTAGGTTAAACCCAAAGCAAAACCCCTACTACCAAATTGTAGGTTAGATTCAAATCCGGAACAAGTCATTTGACCCCGGTAATCAAGTCCATGCCCTTAAAGAGAGGAATCATGAGATCCACGAAAATTGTAACCCACAAGTTATGAATAAATTCATGTTCCATGTTTTTCTTTGCCTCTTTTACTGTTTATTTGCAAGTTATGAAAATTCATGGTTAACAAATTGGCACGCCCGGTGGGACAATTTTCGCTCTTCATCTTTGCTCCGAAAAGATCCAGGACTGTTGAATTTCATGGGCATGTTAAATCACCCTAGGGGCATGCTAAATCAAGAAGTCATTGCAAATTGAGTTAGATTCGGAGTCGTTGATTTTTTGGGAAATAAGACGAGCAACCGAAGAATGAGGTTCAATTTATGACGGCCTGGGACTGTGTTCATCTCATGAGTTGTGGAAATACGATTGAGTTGGTGTGGATGAATTCAATAAAAGCTCAATTATCATCATGCTAATTCAGCTAATTGCTTAATTAATTAAGTTCAGCATTAGGTCATGTGAAGGCTAAATTAATAGCTCGGGGCTTACTAAAGATTTAAAGATTTCGAGACCAGTTGCAACCGTGATCAAGTCTCTACAACTCATCTCAAGAGGGCATTTGTAGACACCTAAATTACGTAAATTATGGTATTTTATTATGATAGAATATCTTTGTATTTAGAGATAATTATTACAAAAATATGTGATAATATTTAGAAGATTAGGATAATATCCCAATCATATCTCTAAAATACGAATTTATCTTTCCCACCAAGTAATTACTCACCTATAAATGAGCTAAATAGTTAGAGATGGAGTCACAAACGACTTCATCAAACTCCCTACTACTAAATTGTAGGTTAAACCCAAAGCAAACCCCTAGTACCAAATTGTAGGCTAGATTCAAATCCAGAACAAGTCATTTGACCCCGGTAATCAAGTCCATACCCTTAGAGAGAGGAATTAAGAGATGCACGAAAATTGTAACCCACAAGTTATGAATAAATTTATGTTCCATGTTTTCCTTTGCCTCTTTTAATGTTTATTTGCAGGTTATGAATATCCATGCTTAACACCCCCTTTGAAACCAAATACACACTTAGGAGAGAGTTTTGAGATGGATTTTTTATTTTGGTGAAAATTGAGTTTTAAAACTGAAATTTAAGATTGAATATCATTATTTTTTAAATGGATTTGGTTTATCCTTATCATTTTTATTTTATTAGGTTTTGAGTAGCGATAATGTAAGAAAATATAATTTTGATATAGTAGTGAATCAAAATCAAAAGTCAAAGCTAACAACAGCATTTTGGAAGATCAAAATAAAAATCATGTTTGAAAACGTTCTCCCAAACAATCGGTAAGTATAACTAGTTGCTAAAATCTTCTGAAAATGACGAATTTTCACAATTAATAGGAAAACTAGAATTTTAGATGGTTAAATTTGTTTTTGCGGGTAGGTCCGAGCAGATGAGAGTTTTAAGACATGTTTCTACAAATTTTAGTGCATAGGAAAACATATAGTGTTTTGCCAGAAAACACGAATACAGATATGAATGTGAATACAAATACGAAAAATGATAAAATTTAAAATATAAAAATATAAATACGTTAAAAATGCGTTTAATTTATATATATATTTTTATATATTTCTTTACCTTAAAGGATAATTCAGATTACTCATTCATTAATAAGATATAAACTGAGTAATTAATCAACTATAACAATATTTGCAATTCCAATTATGTAAAGAATTCAATAGTAGTCAATAATCCAAATTAACAATTCCAACATTCCAACATGTAGCTTAGTTCCAATTTCTAACACTAAAAAACGGACAAGGAAAAATGGAATAAGAGAGGAGAGAAAGTAAGGAAAAGTAATAAATATAAGTTGTTGGGGGATACATACGAATTTTGCCGTATTCCGATCGTATGCGTGCGGAACAAAAATACTGGAGCTCCATGCAGTGCGGGTGCTTCATGGGTGTTTTGAAGGTTTTAATAGGTTTTTTCTTTTTATGTTTTAATATATTTTCTGGTGGTTTTAGTGTCAAACCTGCAAATTATAATTTGCAATCTCTTTGACTTAACACAATTAAAGAAATTTTAAAACAATCACACGAGTAAACAAAAATATCCCAAGAAAGTGATGAAGACCTAGAAACAATTAGTAACAAGTTTGTTTTATATTATAATATAGAACTGATGTTACCAAAATATGGAATTTTTTTTTCTAGTTCGTCAATATGCGAATTAGGGTGATTCGAACTCTCCAGAGACTTAAGTATCCACGTGAGATACCGGGTGGTCTCTCCCTCAAGTATATTGGTACATCCGGATATATGCGCCTCCGGCTTTCTAAAGCTCCGGAATCAAGGGTCTAAAGAAAATAACCGGTAAAAGCTCTAAGAGCCAGGTCCTCAACGGTAACTGTGGATTGCGGAGTAAAGTTGCTAGTAGTAGATTTCGGCATGAAGTAGTGTCTGCCCAGTCCGGCACTATGTTGTATCCGGTTAGCTCCTGGACTTGGGATATTTTGCCAGTTTGGTTAAAAACTTGCTTTGCATCAGATATAACTGGGGTGACCACCCGACTTGTGGGATCGGCCCTCGACCAAACTCTGTACAGTCTCTAGTTTGAATAAAAACTACTTCATCAAAAAAAAACTGTGGATTGCGGAGTCATATGCTTCCGGAGTACAATATCCCGGTTCAATATTTGAAGTATGAAGGACCACGATATATGTATCCGGATGAGTCAGCCACAACTAGACGCGCTAAACAAGTGGATAAGAACAAAGGTAGATATTTATCCTTACATGTTAATTGAGCCACGTCCACATTTGTTAAATTTAAGCCTACCAACCACAAATGTGTTAGGACACTTGGCAAACTGTTATGGTGGCAACGACATGTGTGTAAGAAAATATGGTCAGTATAACCCCTAGGGTTGGTGCAGCGGAATTTAAAATTTTCTTAACAAGCATACTGATTAATCATGCATATAACGTATATTAAACACATCAGAGAGAAGACTTATAGTAATTCAAAAGCAAGAACTACTATGGATTTAGGTGCAGGATCTAATTCAATCAAGTCCTCGTAGTAATAAGCAAATCCTTCGACTTCGGTGAAGTCGAAGATGTCTAATTCGTCTTGTTGAATTCCTGCAAAACAAAGGTTAGTATCCAACTTAAGTTTTCCTTAACCTTGGTATCCACGGATGAACGAACAGCTTATCGAGAGAATGCTAGGATATTCTCGAGCCAAACTTAAAGTTTGACTTTGGTCAACAGGGGGCGGCGGCCGCGGGTGAGAGAGAGAGGAGGGAGAGCTTTCTTCTACTGAGAGAGAGAATAGAAGAATGAGTGAATGAAAGAATTAAAGCTCTCTACTATCTTGATTATATAGTAGTCAATAGAAGTCGAAAGAAGGTTCTATTAGATTCCTGAAAGAATTAAAAAACTAATTTTTAATGCACAAGTAAAGCCTTTACCTAATTAGTTCCAAAATCTAAATAGGCAAAGTCTTTCCCATCTCCTAATTAATTCAAAACTCAATTAGGAAATCTTCTACACACTTGTTTAATTGGGATAGGAAATCTTCTACACACTTGTTTAATTGGGAGGAGTCAAACTTCTTCTCCCTTGACTCACACGCGGCCTAAGCCACAAGGGAGATGGATCCCACATTTAAATGTGGTGGCAATTTTAAATCCAATTTAAATCTTGTCCAAGTGCACATATTAATCCAATAAATATATTCTTACAAATCCTCCTTTAATTATATTTTCAAAATATATTTACCACTAAATTGTATTTCCAAAATACAATTTAATTCATTTAATATTCTTATAATATTAATTTGGCCATGACTAATTATAATTAACCTCTGTTAATTACAATTCCCTGTTCCAATAGTCATACGGATAAGCTGGTTTACCACATAGTGTGATCCATAGGGCCTCATTGTATTAAGCTAGACAAGACACTAGTAGGCCTCATGGAATTGCTAGACAATTCCACTTGCAATATTAATGCATGAGGACGTTTGAGAGGAATCTCAAAGCTACCTGTCGTTGTGAAGCCTGTTGCACTCAATGCGGCGATGGTAAGGTCCTTTCACCTAAATGACTTGGTATGCACCTAGGATCGATGATGTGCCTATCCCATTAATGCACCCATGGCGCCTTAGGGAGTTGTTTGATTAGGTAGACATATTTATGACCATCATAAATATTATGTACGTTGGCCAACGATTTTACCAACACAACTATGACGGCTTGAGAAGTACTCTCCAATGCTACACATGAGAGATGAATCCTCTCCAGAGATCACTTACCAACCACACCTTGTATTATTGCCATGACCCTAGAGGGGCCGTATCTACCACGTATTTCAGGGTGCAAACGTTGGTTCCAACCAAAGGCCATGGCGCAACAATTGTGATGGTAAAGTCCTGAGAGTTTAAGGACGAATGGCATCACTTCCACAACTCCGGTTCCCATAGACACCTCAGTGTAGAGTATACATCGATGGGGATATCCAGTGGGTACTTCCATTGTTCAGATAATCTCCTAGAACAACTATGCGCAGTTATGGGAACATCATGGACTCGCTCCAACGATCCTTTCCGTGGCCGTGGGATCGACCAAACTTGCTCCGAAAAGTATAACATCCACGCATACTAGTCTCGACTGCCTCATTCAGACCCCTACATCCGAGATAAGCTTCAACTAAGGAGTTTTTGGGATAAATGATAATTCACATGGTTCCCACTAATTATGTGATCAGTCATTCATGCACTGGGGACATGTTTGATATCGATACAGACCAACCAGATAAAGATATGACATTTTGTATACTCGGTGTAATATAAATACATAAGTAAACACAAACATGAATAAACAAACATATATTATATTACGTTGATTGTGAAGTAGTACATGTTGAAGGGTAATTCGTGTTTCTTTCTAAGTTCGCAATGAGTCGCTAGTCTAAGTCATTCTAGTTCTTCTTCTTGTAGTATTACTCTGAGATAGGAAATGAGCCTTCTTGTAGCTTTCTCGTACCTGAAATAGACTAAGGGGGGGGGGGTTAGTGTCTCTTGCCCGGTCTGTAAGGTATCAGACCGGAGAGGCGACTTTACGAGTAGGGAGTTGTGAGGCTTCCCTAGTACGAGTAGTAAATGTGATGGTTGAGAGGTGATATTAATGCTTACTGTTGAGGAGTAAATGAGTCCTTTATATACTTGTGACCTTTCAACTTCCGGTAGCGTAGGATCGCGACACGTGTACGGGTAGGATTGAGGCCTTCCTCGGCCCAGGCCCATTAAGGAGGTCCATGGGCCTTGGCCCAAGGGAGCAACCATGGCTGGTCGCTCAGGGTCCTCGTGCCTTCCTTGTACGTGGAAGGTGCGAGTAGTGTCCTGCTCAGTTTCTGTCAAGGAGCGTTACCTTGACGTAAGGTCTCCTCGAGCCCGAGAGATGCTCCTCGAGCTCACTGGCAGCTTTGTCCTTGTGAGGAGCTTATTTTGAGGGTTGTCCTCCCAGTGATGGTCGGACCCTATGTTTGGTCGGTCCACACCTTAGTGACATACTTGGGTGTGGTCGTGCCCCTTGAGGGACGGCCTATGATGCTTTGTCGCGCTCTTAGACCGCTCCAGTTCGTACATGCGGACCGGACATATTTCAACACTAACATATGTCCCCCTAGTTTCCAAGTATCTTTGTAGAAGATAGTTGAGGAACTATGTTGGAGTAGAGGTCGAGCAGAGCCTCGACTAGTAGTGGGCGAAAAAAGATTTCCGTATTCGCACCTTGGTATCTTTCCCTCCTCCTATCTCTCCCTCCCCCCCCTTTTTATAGGGTGCGAGCAGACGTTGCTCGGACCGTATGAAAAGAGGTATTTTTGCTGGGCAGAGATCGGATTCGGGTAAGTATTCCTTGGTGGAATGGAATGACTGCCTGCCGCTTTTTCTTTGCAAAATATCTCGAGGAGAGATATTTCTAAGAGTGGAATGGAATGACTTCCTGCCGCTTTTTCTTTGCAAAATATCTCGAGGAGAGATATTTCTAAGAGTGGAATGGAATGACTTCCTGCCGCTTTTTCTTTGCAAAATATCTCGAGGAGAGATATTTCTAAGAGTGGAATGGAATGACTTCCTGCCGCTTTTTCTTTGCAAAATATCTCGCGGAGAGATATTTCTAAGAGTGGCTCCTCGAACCCCCGCCACGTGTCCGTCGATTTTTTGTCTTTCTAACCTTTTTCTCTGTGTGGTCTCGAGGAGGAAAGATCATGGTCGTCGATCTATCTCTGGTCCGAGTAGTGCGGTGCTCGCGCTGCGAATTGTCTACTGTGATTAGGTAATTCGCGCCGACATTGGAAACTGTGCCCGCGCCAGAGCGGGAGCGTGGAGGGCAAAATGGGTAATTCGCCCGGCGGCTGTAATCTGGGCCGTTGATCATGGGCACGTGGTCGGTCCGGATGGCGCGAGGGCATGCGTCGTTTCGTATCCCCGAGATACCCTTCTATAAATAGTTCAATACTCGGTCATTCCACACTTTTCGCAATCCGAATATTCAGAGCTAAAAAGAGAGAGCGAGGAGAGTTTCTGTGATCGACGAGCGAGGTGATCGAGTGACGCGCGAGGAGCTAATTCCGACTACCAGAATCCAATTTTCAGGCGGGTTTTTGACTTCTCCGGCCTTCTTTCCGGCTTCCAACCTTTACCAACTTAACAACAAGTAAGATTTCGCGTTTCCCTTTCAATTACTTGCTTTAATCTTCTCTATTTGCTTGAATTTTCTGCTCTTTCGCTCTTGGTTTCGCCTTTTTTGGTTTCGTCTTTCTTCAATCTCTTCCCGGATGTTGTTACTTGAGTATTTGCCGGTGGACGGCAGCCTTTGAACGGCATTGGACTTAAAAAATGCTAAATTGACCTGTAGATAGACTTTTATTGGATCGAATTGTGTCAATTCGACTTGCATGGCCGTAGGAGTAGTTCCCCCTTACGCCTTTTTACTTTGCTGTAAACCCCCTGTTGCCTCCTCCTTATGTTATGGCCGTAGAAGTAACTGTAGGAACTTTATCTTTTCGGGCGGTTGGTCGCTCGTGTGTTTCTCGAATTGTTCGTTAGCATGCTCGCTCTGCTGTACATATATATGTTTTCATGCTTTGTCCTCGCTTTCGTTTGTTTAGAGCGGTTGGTCGCTCCGTAGTATAACTTCTTGTAACTCTTTTTTGCACATCTTTTGAGATTTTTCTCCGTTCGGGAGGTCGAACATAATGAATATACCTAAAAGGACCTCTCGGACTATCACAAACCATCCTAATTTCTTCTTTGCCCACCTTTAGGATGTCCGAGAGGAGCGACGACAGCCAGAACCAGTCGGCCGCAGGAGAGTATGGGAGCGACCATACTACGTCGCCTGATACGTCAGACGTATCGGCCACCTTTCTGGATGACACATTGGAGCAGGCTGCCGAGGAGCCTCATATCGAGCAAGGTGGCGAGGAGGAGGCTTCTGCGGGTGAAAAAGGTGGCGATGCTAATGCCGAGGAGGGAGATGAAGATACAGAGAGCGAGGAAGATCTGTATCAACTGGTGAGTCGTAAGAGGCGCCGTACCGAGGATGATGATTTCATCGACGATCGGACGGAGGCGGAGGGTGGTCCTTCAACCCTGGGGTGTCCGCGGAGTTGATTACTCGCGCTGCCCAAATTCATGGCCGCAACTATGGGGCGGTTCATGTGGTACCTCCTGCAGAAGTCAGGATCGAGGAGATGGATGATATAGAGAGGCCGGAGTTATCCTTGGCGCTTTATGAGGAGGGTGAACACTCGGTCCAACGCGGGAAGGCCCCTATCCCAGTTCAGATCGTTGATAGCGACGAGACTGGGGAGGAGAGTGAGGAGGATGATGAAGCTACCTCTCCTCGGACTAGTCCTCCCCCGAAGAGGGTCAGATTTCCCCCTCAAACTACTAGGAGGGCCGTTATTACTGACGAGGAGGAGGAAGAAGTTCCTTTGACCATCGGAGATGCCAATCGGGATGAAGCTGGTCCGAGCACTAGGTCTCCTTCCTTCTCGGAAGGGCAAAGATGGGCCATTAGAGATGAGAACAGATTCGCGCGCGAGGAGGAGACTAGCTATCACTCCATTGATCCGACCACGATAGATTTCACTTTTCCAAGTGAGACCCGAGCACCCAATCCGCTCGAGGAGCAGGAGTATGAGATGCGCCTTGCTCAGATGGCTGCCGATGAGGAGAAGGCGAAGAAGAGTCGCAGCAAGCGTCGTCGCTCTGGTAAGGCTAAAAAGGCCAAAGTTGTCGAGGAGCCTGAGCCTAAAGCCACTAAGGCTGCTGAGAAGAAGTTTACGAAGAGTGCCCGCACCGTAGACCTCCCCGATCCGGAGGGCGAGAAGAATGAGGATGGTATTATCCCGACCACCTCTTCCACTGTCAAAGTCGAGGAGATTCCTACCCTCCGATGGAAGTATTCTCTTCCTGAGAATAAATTTGACATCCTCGTGCCCAAGGAGGACCAGACTTTTTACAATGCTCCTCCTGGGTACATGGCAGTTCATTGCTTGAGCTTGGATCGAGGATGGATACTTCCATTTTGTGATGCCTTCCGAGATATCTTCAACACTCTGGGGATCGCTCCTTGGCAACTGGTGCCAAGTGCCTTTGGAACCTTGGTGTGCTTTGGAGTCTTTTGCATGAAGAGAGGAATCGCGCTCAACTTCCACAATTTTAACCAACTGTTCCGAGTCTCGATGAGCTCAGGGAACAAGTATTTCTACTACTTCAATGCGCGACCAGGCCTTGGTTTCATCATGGACGCTCCCAGCTCCTCGGGCTATAAATGGTTTCATAGGTACTTCTACGTCAAGAAGAGGAGGTTGCCTAATATGAGCGAGGAGGAGGCGGAGTGGGGAGTGCCTAAGCTTATGTTCAGAGGAAAGATCGCGGACAAGCATCCTCTGCCCGAGGAGTCCGATCCTTGGGTCATGGAGCTCGAGGAGCAGAATCGGGGACCCCATCCCGAGAAGTATTTTTACTGGGGCCTAGTCCTCAGCCACTTCTGTTTTTGGCGGGCCTTTCGCCCTATTCGTACACAGGGTATATCGGGAACCGATATACCAAAAAAGTCCTCTTCGGTAAGCTGGAAAAAAGTAGCTTTTACACTTGTATTTTTTCTTTGCTTGCCTTGCTTGTTTGTAGTATGTCCTCGCTTTTTTCTCTCCTCTTCGATTTTCGATCTCCTCGATCTTACTAACTTGTGTTTTTTCCCTTGCAGCCTATTGGTTCCAGTGGATCATGTCGAAGACTTTAGCTGCAAAAGAGGAACAAAGGCGGAAGCAAAGGCTAGCCAACAAGGAAACCAAGATCCTCGGTTCTCTCAACCTGACTCCTCCCCGGAACGTCGCGCATCATCAGGATGCTCTCGTGCAAGAGGGGCTCGATACAAGAGAAAATCCCGTGGAGGCCATAAAGAGGGCCGAGGAGGAGGTTGCAGCAAAGAAGGCTAAGGAGGCCAAAGAGGCCGAGGAGGAGGCGCGAAACACGATCGAGGCGGAGAAGAGGCCCGAGAGGCCGGTGGCCAAGAAGGGAGCGAGGAAGCTCACCCTCGGGGGAAACAATGAACCTGCCCGGAAAAAGGGTAAGGTGGCCGCTTCTGGTGATGAAGTGAAGCGGCTCATCCAGATGAGCGATCTCGATCGGGCACACGAGCTGAGCATGTGCTCGCTCCAGGTATTTTTCTCCCTTTCTTTCGTTGTAAAATCTCCTAAGTGTAAAAATTGTCCTCCTCGCTAACTGTGTCTTCCTTTTGCAGCTCGAGAACTTAAAGGAGGCCTATGGCCAAGTTGCTGCTGATCGAGCCGATATAGGGGTGTGATCGAGGACCTCGAGAAGAAGCTCCGGGCTTCAGAAAACCAGGGTGAAGGCTTCGGAAACTGAGGCCGGGAAGCTGAGGATCAATGTGGATGAGCTCGAGAAGGAGCTCTCCAAAGAGAAATCGAGGAGCAAGGGCTTTCAGGGTGCGTATGCTACTTTATCCATTTGCATGGAAAAGTTTAAGGAAAGCATCCTGTCTTTTCTGAAAGGAAGTCGAGTCGCTGCTGCTCGCGACTTCATGTCCTCGGCCACATACAAGATGGCTCAGAGAGACGTGCAAGTGGCGTCTCGCGAGGAGGGCTTCTTCTCATGCGTTGGCCAGCTGAAGAGGGTCAACTTGCTCCCTGCTGATTTCGATCCTGATGACCGCGAGGACCTACATCCTGGAAGGCGCGAGGACCTGACTCCTTATCCCGACGAGGAGATCACCAAGGAGATGCACGAGGCGTGCGAGTTTGGTGAGCTGGTGACCGACCCAGAAGTTCCATACCCTAGCAAACCAGCTTACCTCCCCGCCTGGGTGCCCGAGTGTTTAAGGAGCGGGATCCTTTACCCTTTCGAGAAGGCGGCTCTTCAGAATGCTGCTTGGGTGAAGCTGAGTGATCCGGTCATCGGGCGAGCAGCTGACTTCGTCGAGCCAGAGCTGGTCATGTTTGAGAAGGCCATCAAGGAAGCTCAAGCTCAGGGTCGCGACAACACTGAGGTTTACGAGCTAATAAGCCCTGCGCGAGGAGCTACCAGCGCGACCACCCCGGTCACTGAATTCACTGACAGTCGCACTTGTTAGGATCGGGGAGCCTCTTGAAGACCGAGTATGCTCGGGCATGTTGTACTTTTTCTATTTCCGTACTTGCATTATTTTTCTAACAATTTTCATTCGGCCCTTTGTGGCGCTCTTCGAAACATATCTATTTGTAACATATGTTTTTCTGTTGTTGTCTCGTCGCTACTTATTTCTTTCAATAAAATTTCTTGCTCTTCGCTTTCTTACTTACACTTGTGTTTTTACTAACTCCAATTTCTGTTATGACGTATAACTCGGATAGAGTAGTTAAACATGTATAAGTTAGAATCGATAACCAATGTTCTTCGCTACGAGCTCTCGAACTATCAAAGTAGATTCCGCGCTTCTCGATCGTTTTGACCACTAAGAAAGAATTCTAAGTGTTAAACTTAGAAAAATTTCCAAGTGTTGAGTTAGAAAGACTGGAGGTCATTCTCCTCGATTACCTCCGTCTCCTCGCTTTTTCTCCTTTAAATGGTTTCCTGATTAATTCTCTCATAGAGTTTAGAGAGCGGGGAGGGTTCCCCTTAATCATGGAAATCGAATAGCTTTTATGTAGGTCAAGTAATCTTTCTTGATCGAGTAGCCCTATTTTTTGAGTATAGTAGTTCTATACTTGAACATTTTCTTGTTGAAAGATAGACATTGTATTGATTTGTCGGAAATGCAATTACAATGGGGGCTCCTCGGCCGGCTTGCTTACAACAACTTCTTAACAAAAACGAGAGGTACCTCTCACTTGAACCAGTGAGGAATCCTTCTCGGTCTATGGGCATTTCACATGGGTTTTTTCAAAAAGCTTTTTCTCCCCACAACTCAAGCGTAGAATCTCTGGAGGTTAGAAGTATTCCATGGGTTCTTTAATACTCTTCCCTCCATGTCTTGAAGACGATAACTTCCATTGGACCTTGCTTCAATTATCTTGTAGGGGCCTTCCCAATTGGGTTGCATCTTCCCAACTTTGCCCAGGATGTCCGCTCTTCGGAGTACTAGGTCTCCTACTTGGAAGTCTCTCTCTCTTACGCCTTTGTTGTAGGTCTTCGCGATGAGTGCTTGATATCTGAGGATGTTGGCCAAGGCGTTGGTCCTCGCTTCACTGACTGTCTCCAGGTCGAAGAGTCTCTCTGTATGATTGTCCTCGGGTTGATACCCTTGGATTCTGAGGGTTTCTACTGCCACTTCTGCTGGTATGACCGCCTCGGACCCATAAACTAGCGAGAAGGGAGTCTCTCTTGTAGCTGTCTTTGAAGTAGTGCGGTATGCCCACACCACTCCATCAAGCTCGTCGACCCAGTCCTTGTTGGTGGCGAACCTCTTCTGCAAGTTGTTGACGAGTATCTTGTTGACGGCCTCTGTTTGCCCATTGGATTGAGGATGTCCTACAGAGGTATACCTCCTCTCAATCTTCATTTCCTTGCACCATTCACTGAATCTTTGGCCACAAAATTGAGCACCATTATCCGAGATGAGGACCCTTGGCAGGCCAAATCGACACACGATGTTCCTCCATACAAAGTTCATCACTCTTTGTTCGGTGATGGTAGATACTGCTTCAACTTTCGCCCACTTGCTAAAGTATTCGACTGCAACAATGATGAACTTCTTTTGACCCGTGCCTCTTGGGAAAGGACCGACTATGTCGATGCCCCATATGTCGAAAGGGCAAGTGATGGTGATGGGCATGAGAGGTTTCGCTGGGACGTTGATCAAATTGGCGTGCATTTGGCACTCCTCGCATCTTCTCACAAATAGGGCAGCGTCTTCGCGGACAGTGGGCCAGTAGTATCCTTGTCGGATGACTTTTTGCGCGAGGGTTCTTCCTCCGGCATGGTCTCCGCAACTTCCTCGATGCATTTCTCCCAGAAGTTTTTGGACTTCATGCTCGGCGACGCATCTCAAGTAGACTCCCTCGAAAGACCTTTTGTACAAGTAGTCTCCTTGCATGATGTATCGGGGAGATTTTCCCTTGATTCTCCTCGCTTCAGCCTTGTCACGAGGAAGGCTTCCATTTTTGAGATATGTAGTTATCTCTTGCATCCAACTCGGTTGATCGTCAATTGCCAAGACGTTTGGCTTTGATGACCACAAAGATGATGCGTTGATTCTCATAAGTATCACGTTCCGGGTATCAACTCCTCCGGAAGCTGAAGCATACTTTGATAGGGCATCTGCTCTTTGATTGAGATCTCTCGAGAACTTTTCAATCTCACAACTTTTGAATTTTTGGATTTCTTCCGTGATGGCGCTCTTGTACTCAGCCAGTGAGTCTTTCTTGGTTCTGAATTTCCCCGAGATTTGCTTCTCGGCCAGTTGGGAATCAGTGAAGAGATGTAGCTTCTTCACTTCCAATGACTTTGCCATACGTAGAGCTATGAGGATGGCTTCATATTCTGCTTCATTGTTTGAGACCGGGAAACTAAGAGTAACGACGTACTCGAGTTCAGCCCCTCCGGGACTCTTGAAGTATATTCCTATCCCGCCATTTTTTCCTGATGAGGATCCATCAACATGAAGAATCCAGACGTCTCCATGGTCGACTAATTCTTTGGGTTTTGGAGAGACGGTTTCCGTACCCTTTGGCTCGTCGGTTTGCTCTGCCAGGAACACTTCATGCCTTTTTCTTTTGGTTTGGGACATCGCCTTAAGCTCTTTTAAAGCATCTTCCAGAGCTTGCATGGGGTTGTTTTGATGGGGTTGCTCTTCGACCATCATCATAGCACTCTTTGTTTCCGAAGAGTTTCCTCTGAAGTTCTTTTGAGGGATACTCCACGAGGAAGTCGGCGATGACTTGTGCTTTCTTGGCCACATGTGCTTGATAGTCGATGTCGTACTCACTTAACTCGATCACCCATCTTGCCATTCTTCCCGAATTTTCGGGTTTTCCGAGGACTTGCTTAAGAGGTTGCTTTGTCAAGACTACAACCTTGTGAGCACCAAAGTAGGGTTTTAACCTCCTTGCAGTATAGACGAGGGCAAAGGAAAGCCTTTCGATATCCATGTACCGCGTTTCAGCCCCGGCAAGTACTTTGCTCAAGTAGTAGATGGGCAAGTGGTCGTTTCCTTGGATTCGTACCAAGACCGAGCTGATAGCTTCCCAGTTGCTGCTAAGTACAAATAGAGTACCTCTCCTTCTACGGGTTTTGACAATGATGGGGGAGCAAGTAGATACTCCTTCAACTTCTCGAAGGCTTCCTCGCACTCCTTCGTCCACTCGAAGTGGCTGCTCTTCCTTAACACTTTGAAAAAAGGTAGATTTTTCTCGGCAGATCTCGAGATGAATCTACTCAATGCAATTGACTTTCCGACCAATTGTTGCACCTCATTGATGGATTGAGGTTGGGGAAGATCGAGGATGGCCTTTATCTTTTCGGGGTTCGCTTCTATTCCTCTTTCTGTCACCATGTAACCGAGGAACTTCCCCCCTTTGACTCCAAAGGTACACTTCGCCGGGTTGAGCTTCATGCCATACTTTCTCAAGATTGAGAAGCATTTTGCCAGGTAACCTACATGTTGCTCCTCGGTTTTGCTCTTGACGAGCATGTCATCGACATATACTTCCATTGTTTTACCCAGCTCTTCTTTGAACATTTTGTTAACCAACCTCTGATAGGTCGCTCCGGAGTTCTTAAGACCAAATGGCATCACGTTGAAGCAATACACATTGCCATTAGCGAAGAAGGCAGTCTTAGGCACATCATCTTTGGTCATTTTGACCTGGTAGAAGCCCTGGTATGCATCCATGAAACTCAGGAGGGCGCATCCAGCGGTGGAATCGACCAGCTGGTCGATCCGTGGGAGAGAGTATGGATCCTTCGGGCAAAACTTGTTGAGCCTTGTGAAATTGTTGCACATTCGCCATTTTCCCGGACCTTTCTCCACGAGGACCACATTGCATACCCAGTCGGAGTATCTCACCTCCTTGATGTGACCTGCCTTAAGAAGTCTTTGGACTTCCGCTTCTATGATGGCATTATCTTCCGCACTGAAGTCTCTTCGCTTTTCTCTAATATGGGTGATCGACGGGTCTACGTTCAGACGGTGAACGGCGACACGTGGGTCGATCCCCTTGAGGTCCTCGGTACTCCATGCGAAGATATCGTTGTTATCCTTCAAGCACTGGATGAGTTTCATCCTGACTTTAGTAGTCATCTCGGTGCCGATTTTTGTGACCTTGTCGGCACTTCCTTCGACAATTTGGATTTCTTCTAGGGCTTCTCTTGCTTCAATTTTGTTTTCCTCAAAGAATTTCTTCTTTTTGGAAGAGGGTGGGACTGGTGGAATCACTTGATACTCCTCGAGCTCCTTAACAGCTCCTACTAGAGTATCCTTGTCTTTCTTCATGATTGCTTTCCTTCGCCTAAGTGACGGACTTGGCTTTCTTGACTTTCTCTTCACTCGCCGAACCGTGTAGAAACGATAAGGCGCATTGTGAACAAGGGGTGTCTCCTCAGATGACTGCCCAGGGTTGGATTCTCCAATGGTAACCCTAGAAGTGAACTTGGCTGACATGGTGTAGCATTCCCATGCTTCTCGTATGTCTCCTATTTCTTGTCCAATTCCCAGAGGGGTGGGGAACTTTAGCTTGTTGTGGACTGTGGACACTACGACTCGGAATTGCGAAAGACCGGGTCGGCCTAGGACTGCAAAATAATCAAACGGCATATCGACGACCACAAAAGGAACCTGTTACGTCACTCGTCTAGGAGCGCTACCCATTGACACCGTGAGGTTGATCATTCCGAGTGGCATGATAGGTTGTCCTCCAAATCCTACCAATGCGCTCCTCACTTCTCTGAGCCCTTCCCTTGGGTTCATTTGCATCCTTTTCAAGGTTCCGGTGAAAATCAAGTTCGCCGAGCACCCGGTGTCGACGAGGATTCTACCCAACTTGTATGATTGAACATCCAAGGAGACTACAAGTGGGACGCAAGGATCATAGATGTTCCCTCCTCCGGCATGCTTCAGAGGTATCTCGCTATCATCGAAAGAGATAACATTGGTTCCCGGTCGTGCGGCTTGAGTATACTTCACATCTCGGACCCTAAGGTTGTCCGCCGTAATCTCCCTTTGATTACGGGTGTCGCCCCCCGCGGGTCCTCCCGCAATTGTGAGAGTGTGGATGCTTCCATTCACGGGGCGGTTCTCATAATTATTGTAATTATGAATGTCGTCATCCTGGGGGTTTCCTTGGTAAGGGTGCTCGCTCCCACTCCCAGGTGGTGGAGGGAGGAGTGCTAGAGGTTCCTCTTTTCGGATGTAGCTAACCAATTGGCCGTTGCGTATCATCCTCTCAATTTCGTTTTTGAGCTCGACACACTCATCGGAGGTGTGCCCTTTCCCTTTGTGAAACTTGCAAAATTTTTCCGAGCTCTTGTTCCTTTGATTTTCCTTAATCGGGGGTGGCCATGGGACGTCTAGCTTCCTCGAGACTATATAGTTCAAGATGTCGGATCTTGGCCTATTTAAGTCTGTGTAGTTGCTATATCGTCTTGGAGGTGACCTTCTGGGAGGAGACCTCTTGTCTCTGAAATCATTTCTAGAGTTTTCCTCCTTGATCAACCCAAATTTTTGCTCTTTCCTTTGCTTCCCTGGATTTTGGGGGCGAGGAGGGTACTCCTTCTCTTTTTCTTTTTCTTTCCCTTTTTCCTTGGGAAGATTGGTTCTTACGGTGACCGTTTTTCGGAATTCCTCAGCCTCGAGGAAATCCTTGCAAACTTTGGCAAGTTGTGCTTCATTCTCCACACACGATGCTGAGAGTACATCTTGGAATTTGATGTTGGTAGTGTTACCATACAAATATTCTTTCCTCTCATTGATCGAGTGATCTTTGACTTGGAGGGCTGCTTCATGAAAGCGATTGATGAAGTCCCTCAAGTCTTCATTGTTTTTCTGAACAATTTCAGCCAAGTACCTCACCCGTCTCTTGGCGTTCATCACCTTCTCGAAACGCTTAGAAAACTCCTTGCAGAGATCTCTATATGACTTGATGGATCGGTGAGGGAGGCGCGACCACCACTTCATGGCTTCTCCGGAGAGGTTAGCCGGGAAGAGGAGTGCCTTGGTCCTTGAATCATGACCGTAAGCGTCCATTTTAGTGCCAAATCTTACCAAGTAGTCCTTTGGACAACTTGTTCCATCACAGCTTTCGAAGGTGGGGAACCCTCTTTCGATTTTGGCCTGGTGGCTTCTAATCTCATCACACAAAGGGCTCGGATCTTGGCCTTGCTCTCTCTCTTGGACAGTTCCTCGTAGAGTCTCTATATGAGCATCAAGTGCGGATTTCCTCGCGTTGAGTTCCTCCAGAGTGAGCCTCCTCCCCGTGATCGGATCGACCAGGGGGGTTACCTCAACTACTGTTCTCAATGCTTGATTCTCCTCCACTGCTTCTTATTGGTTTTGATGAGTTACCTGGTTGGGGGTAACTTGATTGGGGAGAACGGGTGCTGTAGCGACCACCTGAACTCTATTTTCTTGTTGCGCTACATTTTGTAACGATGCCCGTATTCTTCTATCAATCAGGTCTCTCAAGTCTTCCGGGGCACCTTGGGTTCCTAACCTCGATTGAACTCTTGATGGTCCAAGTCGAGATTGGATCGGCCTGGTGTTGGCTCTCGAATGTGCTTCATCTTGTGCAACTGGTGCTCTTCCTTGGGATTGACGAGGAGCGACCAGGGTGTCACGAGGTTGCTCTTGCACCGGGGCTTGTTGTGGTCCCTGAGCTTGTATCTCGGTATTAACCCTAACAGCCTCATTACCCCCGACGTATCCTTGTAGAGTAAGAAGGAATAGACCGTATTGAGCTTCGCCCATCCCGAAGTCTGATGGTCGGACTACACGTCCATCAGGAATGGTGAAGGTCAATGCGGCCGGTTGAGGAAGGTTCACTGCTACGGGAGGTTGGTTGATTGCTACCGGAGGAGGCTGCCCCCTAGGCTCGGTGTTGTTCGGGACTCTCAACGCTCCATAGGCATTTCCTACCGGGATTCCTTGCGGGTTGTTTTCTCCCGATCTTTCATTTTGGGAGTTGGTGACATTAGTAAATGCCCCCTCCGTGTAATCCTGATTCCTTGCAACATTGTTGTTTCTCGGTTCCCTCGGAGCACCATCCGTTCCTCCTCCGCGACCGTTACTAGAGGGACGGCCTCTAGGTCGAGGAGGGTTCCTGGGTGGTGCATTAGCAAGACGGTTGCTTCTTCTGGGAGGCATATTCGTGAAGGGTCACGAGGAGGGTTGTGGCTCGACCAGTAGGGCAAGAAATGACCTTTCGTGTCGTTTCCCACAGACGGCGCCAAATGTTGAAGGGTAATTCGTGTTTCTTTCTAAGTTCGCAATGAGTCGCTAGTCTAAGTCATTCTAGTTCTTCTTCTTGTAGTATTACTGTGAGATAGGAAATGAGCCTTCTTGTAGCTTCCTCGTACCTGAAATAGACTAAGGGGGGGTTAGTGTCTCTTGCCCGGTCTGTAAGGTATCAGACCGGAGAGGCGACTTTACGAGTAGGGAGTTGTGAGGCTTCCCTAGTACGAGTAGTAAATGTGATGGTCGAGAGGTGATATTAATGCTTACTGTTGAGGAGTAAATGAGGCCTTTATATACTTGTGACCTTTCAACTTCCGGTAGCGTAGGATCGCGACACGTGTACGGGTAGGATTGAGGCCTTCCTCGGCCCAGGCCCATTAAGGAGGTCCATGGGCCTTGGCCCAAGGGAGCAACCATGGCTGGTCGCTCAGGGTCCTCGTGCCTTCCTTGTACGTGGAAGGTGCGAGTAGTGTCCTGCTCAGTTTCTGTCAAGGAGCGTTACCTTGACGTAAGGTCTCCTCGAGCCCGAGAGATGCTCCTCGAGCTCACTGGCAGCTTTGTCCTTGTGAGGAGCTTATTTTGAGGGTTGTCCTCCCAGTGATGGTCGGACCCTATGTTTGGTCGGTCCACACCTTAGTGACATACTTGGGTGTGGTCGTGCCCCTTGAGGGACGGCCTATGATGCTTTATCGCGCTCTTAGACCGCTCGGATCTTGGTCTTGCTCTTAGACCGTTCCCAAAGCCTGTTCTGGTGGTTCTTAGCTTAGGAGATACTTTTTCATAGCAGTTTGGAGCTTGTAATATAGCGATTCTTCGGAGATTGACAACCTTCGGTAACATTGTATCTTACAGTTTTTCTACTTATTTTTATATATCTTTCAACATGTTTTCTTCTATGATTTTTGTTGATTGCATGACAACTATGAGTAGCTAAACTTCTCGTTGGTGATAGTATTTGAATTCTTAGCGAAGGGTTGATAATTATGCTAATGGCTATATCGCGCATTATACTCCGTGTTATTGCTTTATTTCTTTGATCTATCTAAATCTCTATCTTCGTATTGTTGATTAATTATTGCGCACAATTGGACAATTCATTGGTCTTTGACCTATCTAAATCTATATCTTCGTAGTGTTTGATAATTACAACTGGACAATTCATTGATCAAAGATCTCCATGCAAGACCGAGGAATTTACGCATGATTATTAACCCGTTATGCTTTGAAGGACCATACTATCACCAATCTCCACTATCTGTTAAGAAAAACCTTTGCTAAACCGTCTGTTGTTTTATATTCTAAATTAGATTAGATAAAGCTAGTTATATTCCTTAGAGATCGACACTCGAGGTTATTCTACTGCTACACTACGGTTTTCGTTGTAGTTGTGAATTGCCTTTGTCTAAATACAAATTTATTTGATACGTTGGACCCGACATCCACGCGTTCGTCAAATTGGCACCGTTTCCGGGGACTATACTCCTTTTTTCTGTTTAATTTGTTTATATTTTCAGCATTCAATTCCTAATTCTAGTAGTTTTAGTTTTCCTTTTTAATCTCTATCTGATACTGCTTTCCTAGTTTGTTACAGATAGTGTATGCCACATACACGATCTAGAGGAACACCGCTAGCTAATTCAATTGCTGAGATCGACAGAGTCTACCACCAAAGAAGGCGACTACTTCAAAGGCGTGCACTAGAGGAAATAGAGGATACCGATTTCTCTGAATCTCTACACAGTCTTTTCAAGGAAATCGACGGAATGGCAGAAGCTAGACCACTGAAAGCATGGGTTCAACCCTTCAAGGATCGTATGAGGGGACCGGCGATTGTTCTTTCGTCTGCAACTCGAGATCTGGAAATCAAGAACCACGCATTCCAACAACTTCCGAGGTTCTATGGCTTAGCAAGGGAAGATGTGATGGGGTACTTGCACGATATCGATGATTTCGTCAACCAACTCCCACGACCCGGAGCTGAAATAACAACGGATGAGTTGAGGATGAAGGTTTTTGCTATGGGGCTTGGCGACAGAGCCAAGTCGTGGTTGAGTTCTCTACCAGAAGGCTCGCTGGACACTTGGGAGAAGATTTTTTCAGCTTTCATGGAAAAATACTTCCCTCACACCTTGACTACCGCGCTAAAGGCGCAAATCACCGGATTCAAACAGGACTATGATGAGACCATCTACACCGCGTTTGAGAGGTTCCAGGATCTCACGAAAAAGTGCCCTCACCATGGTTTTGAGCTTTCTGACCTAGTCCAACACTTCTACAATGGACTAACCTTCGAGAACCAACAAGTGGTGGATTTTCAATGCCGAGGCAATATTTGGGAGGAAACCGCAGAAGCCGTCTGGGCAGTTTTCGAAAGGCTTGCTAAGGGTTCGCAGTTCAAGGACCCAAGAACAATGGTTAGGAGACGTGGACCTGAAGCTCCACCGACTCAAGAAGCCCCTATGTATAGGGGGAATGGGGATCAATTCGAGTGCTTTACCAACGAATTGAAACAAGTCCTCAAGAGCGCCACTGGAACAACTGTTTCGAACGAAGTTTGCCGAATATGCAAGAACTATGGGCATGGGGCTCATATGTGTAGATCGGAGCTTGCGTATGATGATGGCAACTGGGGTCAAGGAGGCGAAGAGGAAGCCTTTGCTACGGAGTTGGGTACTCAAGAAGCTAGCTACGGGCAAGATGGTAGGAATCCTCGAGGTGGATTTTGGAGAAGAGGGTTCCGAAACAATCAAGGATATGCACCGGCTAGCCAAACTTATGGCCCTAACCAAGACCGTAGTAGGCTAAACTATGGTAATGATCACTGCGAAAACCCCGCTCCGAAAGAGCAACCGAAGTCGAAGTCGGCTCAACTGATGGAGAACTTGCAAAAGATGGTTGATCACACCCAAAGTTTTCTCAAACGTTATGAAGAAGATTCTGAGAAGACTAGGGCAAGGCTTGATAGGTTGGAAGAGAGCACTAGGCTTGCCCAACAAAAGATGCAAGAGCTGATCAATCGAGGAGCAAGTAGGGAAAAAGGCAAGCTGCCTAGCAACACTGAGAAGTCGATGTCCATTACCTTGGCGGGTGATCTACCTATTGAAATCACCATCAAGAGGGTTGCTAAGTGCGAGTGTTGCAAAAAGGAAGAACCTCCACAAGCTAAGGAAGAAGAGAAGGACCTTAGTTCTGACGAGAGTGAAGAGGAGCAAGAGGATCCCGAGCCGCTCCCTCAAAGTTTCGATGTTAAAGTCGGGATTGGTGAGCTTGAAGATGTCCGTGCCACACTAGACACGGGATCCTACTCTAATGTGCTCCCTATGAATGTGTTCGAGAAGAGTAGCCTTGGAAAACTATCTGAGCATAAGGCTATTGTGCAACTGGCGGATGGATCCTTTGTGAGACCCGAAGGCGTTGTGAAGAATGTATTGGTCAAGATTGGTGAAGCTTCTGTATACACCAATTTTGTAGTTATGCCGGCGTCTACACCTGGGACGGGGGATGTCATTCTCTTGGGGCGAACGTTCTTGACTAAACTACGCTCCGTGATGGACATCTACCGAAGGACTTGCACTATTGAGGTGGATGGCAAGCGACATGTGTTGCGAGCCATATCTGATCCACCTGATACTTCTCACACTATTAACTACTGTGGTCTTGCTGCCTATGTCCATTCTTATTCACAGGTTCGTGGCATGAGGAGGAGATCCATGAAGGGGAAGTCTAGTACCCTCGAGAAGAAGAGCTAGGCGCAAACAGGAGTCGAGTCAAAGACTTTAAACAATGGCGCTATCTGGGAGGCAACCCGGAGTTTTTATCGCTTTCTTTATCGCTTTATTGCATGCATTCATTCTTGAACAATTTGCTTTTTATATGTGAATTTGTTCGTCTCTGTGTCGTATGTGCTTATGTTATGTTTGAGTGAGATTTTTCGAGTGGTTTTATGAGAAAAAATGGTTTCGAGGATTAAAAACCGCGTTTTTTGTCGAAATGATCATCTCCCCGCATCAGGGAGTGGGGGGCGAATCGCCCCGTATGGGGCGACTAGCCCCGCACCGGGGGCGACTCGCCCCACGGTCTCTGCAGATCAAATCGCGAAAAATCCCCTTTTACCTCATTTCTTTATCTCTTCACCCTTCTTACTCCCCAAAAAACCGAAACTCGCGATTTTAGCTTCAAATCTTCATAAAACCTTCATTTCTCCACCAAATTTAGTGTTCTATAGCTTCAATCGAAGCCCATTACGTGATCTTTCTTTTCATCCAAACAGATTTTACCCTAGTGAATTCGTTTTCCAGATCTGAGGTATCTTCTTATGAACCCTAATTTTTCAAATTTGGGGATTTTCTAATTTGAGCTTCGATTTGGCTTAAATGATGTATGGGTAGGATGTTTGTGTGATTAGAAGCATTATTTACTATCAATTGCATGCTCAATTATGCTTGAAATGTTGATTTGGGAATTTTGCTACTAGATGTTTTTATCTTGTTATGCAATATATCTTTTTCTTTGATTTCATACATATGATTGTGCTTATTGATGTAATGATGATGGATTTGATGGTAGAATGCATAATTGTTGAGTATGAGGATTTATGATGCTAGAATTTTCCGCTTCTATTGTATGAATTGAGCCTTGTTATTTAGGTTATTGGTTGTCTAGCAAGAGCATAATGTGATGTACTGCATGTAGTAGTTACATTGGTATGTTGCATGATGAAGAAGCTAGGCTAGACATTAAGGATTTGGGGAGTTTGATTGTTGATTATGTCACTTTTGTGTTTCGTTCTTACATTAGCATATGCATGGGTCAGTTTTGTGTCATACGAGGTACTAACTGTTGTTTGTAGGAACCATGCCAAGGGAGAGGAGCACTCCCGTATGATTACTATGAAGGATTGGAGGGGGATCGATTACAACCATGTCAAGGAGAGTGATCTCGTTAGAGGTGCGTTCGAGCCACGGGCTCTTGCAACAACGTCGCGGATTATCCAAGAGGAGGAGCTAGAGTACACCTGGAGTAAGGACTCCTATGCCTATTCATGCACCACCGAAGGGACAGAAACAATTATTACGTCAGCAATCTATCACAAGGACTGCAAAGTTCGAGTGAATAGGAAGGCACCGGGACGATCTTGCCGCGACGGATTCAATCCTGAGTCGACAGTGGCTAGAAGGTTCCGAAGCGCTAGCTTGGTTCCAAAACATAATGACATGGGTGCCCAGCCCCTCTTAGGGGTGCCCCTTGACTGCCTCTAAGGGGAGCATCATATAGACATCGGGGGCATCAACCGTAGAGAATGTGGTCGACATTGGAAAAAATGGTAGAAAACTTCTGAGTATCCGAGCAGCTTACTGTAACCTCCTCGGGCTGTAAAACGTTGGAGAGGGAGGCTCTGATACCACTGCTCTTTCCCCTTCAACAGTTCACAGCCTATTGGAGGGCTATAGGATGGAGGATTCTATAACAGCGGCGGCTAATCTTGAGGATTCTATTCGTCAATGCAACTCTACTGGTGATGATGATGGTGACAGTAGTGACAATGAAGGCCATACGGACAATGATGATACAGATGGAGGAGTTGTTCCTATCCGGCCTATAAATGGAACTACCGCACCTACCAGAAGACCTGATGATCACCTATAAGGCTCCCAGAGCAGTCCCAATAACTCACAAACAACATACTCAGCCGACCGAGGCCAAACCATGCGGTAACATCTAGTATCACATCTTATTTCCTCATTTTCTTACTGCTAGGGACTAGCGTTAATTTCATGAGGGGGATGGGATTTAAGTGATCTAGTGTTGTTAGTTTGGAGCTTGCCATTGATGGTTTAGAGCTTGACATTGGTAGGCTGAGTATAGTACCTTGCATGTTTTATCTGTTTGCATTGGCATTTGCAGTTTACTGCTTTTTTAGTTTTTTAGGTTGCATTCACTACATTCATCCTAGGATAGTCTTGCATGTTTTATATGGAGTTTATTGCCGAATTTTTTGAACTTTTTTATTGGGTAGATTAACTAACTATGCCATTAATCATATGCTTCATCTCTATGAATTTGTTTGAGGTTTTTCTCACTTGGCTTGTCACATTCATGTACTGCACTTAGTTAAGCTTGGTAGTCTCGACATCACTTAGTGGTGTTTTCTCTACTGCGGTTCACGAAGGCCTTTATAATAGGATGATGCATGTTAGGGTCTTATGGTTGTTTTCCCGAGTAATTATGTACCTAAGAGGCAACAAGTCTTCACCATGCTTTGAGATTGCTAAATGCCTAGGAAGGAGGTAGTGTGAGGTTGTGTGATCCTTTGTTTGCAACCTATTCTTTCGAATAGGTTTGGGGAGGGGGTTACACCATCATTAGACTTGTTTTTCGTTTTTCATTTCTGTGTTGTGAGTTTATTTTTCCTTTCTCGTAAATTTTGTACTCCAACCTATTCTTTCGAATAGGTTTGGGGAAGTCGTTTGTCATTTTTTGTTTCCCTTTTCGTTGTGCTACTGCTGGCTAAAAAAATCGAAAAAAAGAAAGAAAAATTCCAGGAAAAAAAATAAAAAAAAAAGAAAAAAGAAACTGGAAAGAAAAAGGAAAAAAAGAGAAAAGACCCCAAAAGAGCAAAGAAGGGTCCAAAAAAGAAAAGCCAAATAGCAGTTTAGCAAAGTGTTGTGTCTCATTTTCCAATTCTTGTAATGTTCGTAATCATGTTCTATCTTTTCTTTTGTTTTTGAGTGTCATCTGTTCTAGACCACCCTCGTCCTGCCATTCAGGAAGTGGTGAAAAGATTAAGGCTTTGCTTGAGAGATGGGTAGAATAGGGGAGTGTTATCTTTTATGGGGAACCCTCCTTCGTTTGATGAGAGCCAGTATTGGTTCGACCTCTTTTGAGGAAAAGTCTTAACTTGGTGAACAACAGTAAGTCCTCAGTTTCATAGGCACGGGACAACCATTCGTATCTTAACATGTATCATTACGTCGTCACTGACTAGGTCCAGGTAGAGAATGTTACGAGAGACTATCTTGTCTTGACATAAGTGCTTATGTGGATGTGTATGAGTCAATCGAGGCATTCTTCAACCTATATTCATGTTTTGATTTATATGGGTTTTGTTCGTATGTTTTTTGATAAATTCAGTAGATTAGTTCATTTTGTTTGGCATGAGACTCCATTTTATGTGTTGCATTGTTTTTTGCATTAGAGTCTAGCTTAGTTGCTTGAGGACAAGCAAAGGTTCGGTTTGGGGAGTTTGATGAATGTGTATTTTACACTTTCATTCGAGTCTTTTTCACTTATTTTAGCTATCCTCTATGTTAATTTAGCTATATTTTAGTGCATTTTATTAGAATAGTGTCACGTTTCCCTTTAGTTTTTATTTTTACAGGTTTTTGTTGAAAAACGAGGTTTTCCGGGCAATTATATTGAAGTAGACAAGGAATTGGTGTTCCAGAAGCCTAATTGGAGTATCTGAAGGTTTCCGGATAGGATTTGAAGTCTAGGGGTCGAATCTGGAGGTTAGAAGGCCACTAGAAGTCAGAAACCGAGTCCGAAAAGGGGAAGAAATCCAAAAATGCATATCTGGCCGAAAATTACTCCCGGCCGAATCGCCCGGGATGTGGGGCGAATCGCCCCACACCAGGCGAGTGGTCCGGTGTGTGGGGCCCTTCGCCCCACACAATTCGTAGCCTATATATAGTTGCTAAGTTTTTCTCCATTTTTCATACTTTTCCAGACCTTTTCTCTCACCTTTCTCTGTAGTTTTAGGTAGGAACTTCCCAGAGCCTGTTCTGGGGGTTCTTAGCTTAGGATATACTTTTTCATAGCAGTTTGGAGCTTGTAAGATAGCGATTCTTCGGAGATTGACAACCTTCGGTAACATTGTATCTTACAGTTTTTCTACTTATTTTTATATATCTTTCAACATGTTTTCTTCTATGATTTGTGTTGATTGCATGATAACTATGAGTAGCTAACCTTCTCGTTGGTGATAGTATGTGAATTCTTAGCGAAGGGTTGATAATTATGCTAATGGCTATATCGCGCATTATACTCCGTGTTATTGCTTTATTTCTTTGATCTATCTAAATCTCTATCTTCGTATTGTTGATTAATTATTGCGCACAATTGGACAATTCATTGGTCTTTGACCTATCTAAATCTATATCTCCGTAGTGTTTGATAATTACAACTGGACAATTCATTGATCAAAGATCTCCATGCAAGACCGAGGAATTTACGCATGATTATTAACCCGTTATGCTTTGAAGGACCATACTATCACCAATCTCCACTATCTGTTAAGAAAAACCTTTGCTAAACCGTCTGCTGTTTTATATTCTAAATTAGATTAGATAAAGCTAGTTATATTCCTTAGAGATCGACACTCGAGGTTATTCTACTGCTACACTACGGTTTTCGTTGTAGTTGTGAATTGCCTTTGGCTAAATACAAATTTATTTGATACGTTGGACACGACATCCACGCGTTCGTCAGAAAGCTTTTTGAAAGATTCTGCAGTAACTAAAATAAAGCTTTGCTGAAATGTGAATGCAGTAAGTAAATCACACAAATACTTTATAGTAGTATTTGAGGGTGGCGTAATCCCTCAACTAGTCCACTTTGTCCTTGCTAGGACTGAATTTACTAAGATAGATGATGAGGTTCCTTACAACACCTAATCTACTAGAATTTCAGAAACCAAAGCAACTTTGCTTTGTTTCCAACCTAACCTGAGAACTAAAACCTTTTTCTCCACCAAACTTGGGACACTTATCCACAAATCTTTGCTTGATTAGTTCCCCCTGAATTCCACGCCTGTAAAAGGGTGTTTTATCAATTAGAGAGGTTTTGGGTGAAGATCACAATGAGATTAACTTTTAAGCTAATATCAAGTAATCTTGAGAAACTCAACTGAATAACTTTTCAGTTACAAGTATATTGTTTCTAGGTGTCAAGACTATTTCTTGTTCAGGAGAAAGAACACTTAACTAATTTCTTAGCCAGAGTTCTACTTCTTCACAAGTAGCTTTTGTTTCAAGCTTAAGTCTTGGGTCAGATCTTTAGACATTAGTGAGCTTAAGAAAGATGGGAGTTTGAAAGCACAAGTGAGAGTAAGATCACGTTGTTGACACACTTTCTTTCACTGACTAAGAGTCTCTATTTATAGTGATTTTGTTTCTAAGTCGGAGCCAAAAAATGTCACTATCTTGCTACGAAGGTACTGCCAGCAGCGTGTTCAACTTTTTCAGAACGACATGCTTTTCATTTAATGCTCTTTTACTTGTTTCAAACATTTGAAACTTGGAGCTCAAATGAAAGTCCTACTTCAGCAAGTAAGGTCACATGTAGTTATTTTAGCAAGTTATATCAGCTTAGCAGATTCAAGTGTAACACTTGTGTTTTCTGCTTTGCTGAAATATATGCTTTAGTTAAATTTACTATGTGCCTTATACAGATACCAAATCTCAGTAAAATCCAAGTCTTCTTGTCTTCAAATCTTCAAGTCTTCAAGTCTTCTGAGTGGTTCTTATACTTCAATAGATTGTTTCAGCAAACAACGTACGTCATCAGCAGACAAAAGAACCTATCTAGCACCTATACTAAGTCTTCAGCAGATGTTCCTCTTTTATAATGTCCTTTAAAAATTCTAATTTCCTATGGACCTTAAGAGTACTAATCACTGGACTGTTCTTAATTTAGCATGGTAATCTGTTCATCAAAATTACAAGTTTCCTAACAAATTTCCCCCTTTTTGATGACAACAATCCATGGCTAAATTAATTGTTACCCTTTTAGAGGTTCCTGATGTTGAATAAATCAGTTGATTAATGCAAACATACCTGAATAACAAAACAGTAAGCATAAGTAATTTGCATAATCAACAACCAATAAAAGTCATCAAAAGTTGATTGGTGATAGTTATCTTTCAGTAGTAAGTTTTACAAGAAAGAACATAGATAACTATTACAATCAGTACACAAGGAAAGCTTTTTAAGAATCTCTAAGCTTGTCCAGCAGAGGATTCTCTGAGAATATCTCTCACACTCTTCTTAGCAAAGGCAGTAAATTCAATGCAGTCCATCTCGTAATCTTCAAGAAGTTTGCGGACTTCAAGTTGAATTATTCTTGCATTTTTCCACGCAGTATAGTGATGAGTTTCACCATTCAGATCTATGTAGTTTACTACCCATAAGTGCACACCCCAATTGCTAGCATGTAGGAGCTGAGTGTTAGAAATTTCCTTATTGGCATGAATCTTCCTTAACCAACGGAGGTCTTCATCTTGATCCTTTGCAATAAGATAGAAAAATTCATAGGGAATCAAGTGAAGTTTCTTTTTGGACTTGTTGGTTATAGGGTCATTGTAGTAAGCAACATCCATAGGCTTGATGAAGTCAGGCTCTTGTCTTAACTTCTTGCTGATGGAGTTTCTTCTTACCAAGATTTCAGTATTTAGCCATTTTGAAGCAATGTTCCTTGGGTAGGGAGGAGGATCCCTTTCTTTCTTCGCAACTTTCAGATCAATCCAAGTATAAAGCTGATTCAGCACAACAGTTGGAAATAAATCATTTGCTATTAGGTCTTCCAGCTTAAGAATCCAGCAACCTTTGAGGTTTCTGACCACATTTTGAGTGGTTTCTTCGTTGCTAGTCTTTGTATATCCCATGCCAGTACCTACCGCAATGTCAGCAAGCCTTCTTTCTTCTTCTCTTTGATTTCTTCTTCTTCTTGACTTAGCATTTCCTTGATCCTTTGCTGAGGATCTGGAGTCAGAAGAGAAGTGCTTAGACTGTCCAGATGGAGTCAAAGCAGAGATAGGCTTAATATTGAGAACTTTGGTCAAAGGCAACTCATCATCATCATCATCATTGTCAGTTTCGTACATGATGTGAGCTTCTCCACATGTATCAGAAGTGTCAACAGCGATTCTCATCTTCTTTGCTGCAGGTGCTGAACTTCTCTCAGTTTCAGTCTCAGATCTTTTCTGAGATCTGGTTGTTACTTTTTCAGCATCAAGTGGAGGATTTGTCAACTTTAGCACAGGGGGAGCAAGAGCAGTAGAAGGTAAATCCTTTTTACTCTTCTATGATTTCTTCTGTTTTTCTTCCCCCTTAGACATGGATTGCTTGTCAGCAAAGACTTGGGTGGAAAAGTACTCATTACAGAAATCAGTAAGAGTCTTTAGCCCATTAAAGTGCAAAATCAGCTCTCGCTGACCTTTGTTAAGTGTAGACATAGTGTGTCTAACTTCATCCATACCTCTATTTAATCTCTCAATGATGGCATCTTTTTATTCAAGAGCCTTTTGTGCCTTTTTGAGTGCATTTTTAGCAACTCTCATTGTTTGGAATGATGCTGCATCATTGGTCTTGTGCTGTGTATTGACATCAGCCTGAGCCAAAGTAAGACGTGTTGTTCTTGTCAGCAAGACCTTCAAGATCTTTTCAATATTCAGTGGCTCTTCAGCAAGTAGTGTTGCATCCTCATCAGTGCACTATTTATGAACTTGTAGTAGTGCATTAATCCTTGGTGTAAAACTGTCCACATCTGGAAATGGTACAAGTGAGGGAGCAACTAAATGAGCCTTCAATTCAGTGGCAAACTGACCAACAGCGTGCGCGGTTTCATGCGTTTCATGGCCGTCGTCTGAAGAGTCAGAGCGATGGAGTGCATCAGGAGTTTCAGCATGAACCACTACATTGATTTCAGTAGGGTCAGCTTATGTTTCAGCAATCTTATCTCCAACATTGTCTCCATCATAATCAGAGAAGCCAGAAGAACTATCCGCATCATCCTCCATGCATGCTAGCTTTTCTCTATCAGCCACTTCTTGTTGTTGGTCAAGATGAGTGGTTGCTGAATGCAACGCTTGCGACTCATCAACTGGAGTTTCACCAGTAGTAGTGGGTGGAAGTGAAGTTTGTTCTGTGTCTTTTATTCCAGAAGACTGAGCAATCTCAAAATGTTGAGTTTCTGGAACATTGATTATTAGGTTGTTTTGAATAGCCTTTCTTAGATCTTCAGCTTCTTCCTTATCAAGGTATTCATCAGTAACCTTGATTATAGCTTGTGCAGCTAGCTCATCATCAGCAAGCTTCTTTTTGCCTTTGGAAATTTTAGCAAGCTTCTGAGCAGTTTCAGCATCAACAACTTCTTCAGTTGTTGGCTTTTCAGTATTCTCTACAACTTGTTCAGCTATAGGAATTTCAGTGGTCTCAACAGCAGTATCACACTACAAGAAAAACGCAGTTTAGTGACGCTCCCATGCGTCACTAAACTGCTCCCCATGCGTCGCTAAACGCCTTAGCGGCGCATAGAAAATGCGTCGCTAAACGCTTGGTCGCTAAATGGCGAGGCGACCCATGGGGTCAAGCGTCGCTAATTTAGCGACCATTCTATGCGTCGCTAAATTAGCGACCCATTTTTGGGTCGCTAATTTAGCGACGCATAGACCCATGCGTCGCTAAATCTGGAATTTTTTTTAAAAATAAATTCTCCTCTCTAGTCCACCTTGTGTTTCCTGGGTTTCGAACCTAGGATATCCTTACCCAATACCTTACTAACCCAACACCCTTACCGCTCGGCTACCAATAATTGTGATAATTCTTGTATAAGTTCTAGATAATATATTGATGTTGCTCTTCATAGTCACTTCCATATGTTTATATTTATAAACCGTTTATATCTTCATACGGTTTGAGATATCTCAATTACTGAGTGGACTATCTAAGGAATAGGTCACTAGATTTTAATTTTTTTTTTATTTCTTAACGGTTGAGTTACTTAGACACTAATAGTTTATTTTTGAACGGTTGGGGTTACTTAGTTACGGACTTCAGTTTTGGTGTTATTTATATTCTTTGTGCACTCCTTATTTCTTAAGTGTTTTTTTCTTTTAGTTTTGTAGAATAGTGTCACGTTTTGATGTTTTTCATGTTTCAAGCACTTAGGTACGAAACTGTGATTTTGAGCTTAAAACGCTGCAAAGTGATCTTGTTGAAGTTTCTCGATCTCCATGGATATGTTCGTGAGTGACTGTAGTTCGATTTAAGCCAAGAAGTTCATTTGGGAAAAACTTAGACTTACCTTAGAAGCACATATTCAGAAGTTCGAATAAAGGTTTTGGAGTCGTTCAAGTGTGCAAGATTAGTGTAGTCTAGCCATTTCATCCATAACTCCTTCATACGATATTGAATCAACCACAAATCAACGTCCACGCGTAGATAACTCAACGAGGTATCCAACGGTAGGTTATACGCACCAATCCGATAACAGATCAGCCCTATAGCTCCAGTTGAATGTGAGGAGACCCACCTGAAAATTATGCAGTTTTTGCAACCCATAGCCCATGCGTCGCTAATTTTAGCGACCCATAGCCCATGTGTCGCTAATTTTAGCGACCCATAGCCCATGCGTCGCTAATTAGCGACCCTTAAGCTTTGGTCGCTAAATTAGCGACGCATGGGCTATGGGTCACTAAAATTAGCGACGCATAACCATGCGTCGCTAATTTAGCGACCCTTGAGATTTGGTCGCTAAAATTAGCGACGCATGGGCAATGGGTCGCTAAAATTAGCGACGCATAACCATGCGTCGCTAATTTAGGGAAGCCTAAATTAGCGACGCATGGTTATGCGTTGCTAATTTGCGTCACTAATTTCTGTTTTTCTTGTAGTGTCAGCTGTTGGTTTCTCAGTATCAGTGGGAGTAGATTCTTTTGGGTTGTTGGGAGGTGGTTGCTCAGCATCATGCTTTTCAGCATGTGCTTGATCAGGCTGATCTTTAGCCATAGTTTTCTCTCCACCAGCACCGGGACTAGGGCCTTGGGTATCATCATTATCGTCCTTTGAGTCCTTAGAACCACGAGGGTCATTCTCGCCACTGGAATCCTCATCCTCTTCTTTTTCTTCATCATTTCCCTCATCATCAGTAAGGATGACTAAAGGAATAGACTTGAACAAAGCTCTACTAGTCACTTCCTTTTCTTCCGTGATAACTTCTGGATTAGCAACAACAAGAACAAAGTTGTTCTTCAGTAAGTCAGCTTGGTCATTGGAACTAGCGTCTTTGAACTTTTTCTTGAGCATCTTATTGACCGTGCTGAGTAGTTCGCTATCCATTTGCTTAGCAAAGGTAACATGATTCATCGGCATCACAGAGTAAATGAAAGCTTCCTGATTGAGCAATAATTGCTTCTTCTTGTCATTGCTGAGAAGAGGGAAGAGTTCAGCAAAGTCCATGGATCTGTACTTTTGCCAGGTGCTGAAAGATTTCACAACATTGGGCAAATTAGTCTTCTTGAACCTTTTGTACATTGATGCTGAACTTTCTTGAGGAGGAAGTATCTCTAAGTCAGGCAGAGATTTCTGATGAACGAGATTGTCAGACTCAATTAATCAAATAAATTTGTTTTTAGCCAAAGGCACTTCACAACTACAACGAAAACCAAGGCACGTAGTGTAGAAGTAAAATAACCTCGAGTGTCGATCTCTAAGGACTATAACTAGCTTTATCAAATTTAACTTAAACTATAAATCAGAAATCAAGCAAAGCACAAATTTTTCTTATCAATATGATGGAAGTTAGTGATAGTATGGTCATTCAAAGCATTGGGTAATAATCGTGCATGAAGTACTTGAAGTTTGTATAGAGATCTATGATCATGAATTGTCCTACGTGTACCTTTCAATTCAACACCACGAAGATAGATGGCTTAGATAGATCAAAGAAATAAAACAATAAATCAAGTCTTAAACGCGCGAAGCCACTCATGCATAATCAAGAACCCTAGCTAAGAAATCACATACTATCACCAACGATAGATTTAGCTATTCATATTGCAATAACAAGAATCAAAGCAAGATTGAATGAAAACATGTTGAATGAAATAAATAAAAGCAGAAAAATCGTGAGATACAAGTTACCAACGAAGGTTGTCAATCTCCGATGAATTGCTAACTCACAAGCAAGAATCGAAAATCAAAGATGTCCAATCTCTATGCTAAAGCTTCCAAATCAATAAGAAAAAGTGTCTTCTATGCTAATAATTACCAGAACAGGCTCCGGAGAATTTGTCTCTCAACATAATGTGAAAAGGTCTAAAAAACGTAGAAAAATAGGCAAACATATATATAGTTACGGAAACCTCCAGGGCGAACCGTCCCAGGTGCCGGGCGATTCGCCTGGTGCGGGGCGATTCGCCCCACGTCCCAGGCGATTCTCCTGGGACGTCCAGACCGGCTTCATCGAGATTTTAGTCTTCTTTTCCTTTTCGGACTCGGATTTTGTCTTCTAGTGACCTTCAATCCTTGAAACTCGTCCCCTAGGCCTCAAATCTCATCCGGAACCTTCTAGATACACCACGAATGTTCTCGAAACACCAAAACCTCGTCCTCTTCATCAATATTGCCCATGAAAACACGTTTTTCACCTAAAACCTGAAAAATGCAAAGAAAAGGGAAACGTGACACTATTCTAATAAAATGCACTAAAATATAAGCTAAATTAACCTAGAGGATAGCTAAATTGGTGAAAAAGACTCGAATGAAAGTGTAAAATACACGTTCATCAAACTCCCCAAACCGAACCTTTGCTTGTCCTCAAGCAACGATGCTAGACTCTAATGCAAAAAACCAATGCAACACACAAAAATGGAGTCTCATGCCAAATGAAATGAACTAATCTATTGAGTCTATCAAAAACTTATGAACAAAGACCATACAAATCATAACATGGATATTGGTTGAAGAATGCCTCGATTGACTGATACACATTCACATATGCACTATGTTAAACAAGATAGTCTCTCGTAACATTCTCTACCTGGACCTAGTTAGTGACGACGTAATAAAACATGTTAAAATACGAATGGTTGTCCCGTGCCTATGAAACTGAGGACTTACTACTGTTCACCAAGTTAAGACTTTCCCTCAAAGAGGTCGAACCAATACTGGCTCTCATCAAACGAAGGAGGGTTCCCTAAAAGTTCACACTCCCCTATTCTACCCATCTCTCAAGCAAAGTCATAAACTATCACCACTTCCTGAATGGCAGGATGAGGGTGGTCTAGAACAGATGACTCTCAAACAAACAAAAGACACACTTACAACTCGATTACGAACATTACGAGAATTGAAAAACGAGACAAACACTTTGCTAAACTGTTTTTTGGCTTTCTTTGGATCCTTCTTTGCTTTTTTGGGGTCTTTTTTTTTTTTTTATTTTTTTCTTTTCCAGATTTTTTCTTTTTCCTGGAATCGTTTTTTCTTTTTTTTCCAATTTTTTCCTTTCTTTTTTTTTTTTTTTGTATATAGCCAGCAGTAGCACAACGAAAAATAAATTACAATGACTCACAAACGACCTCCCCAAACCTATTCGAAAGAATAGGTTGGAGCACAAACTTTACGAAAAAGGAAAACAAACTCACAACACTCAAAATCAAAAAACAAGTCATCATAACGGTATAACCCCCTCCCCAAACTTATTCGTGAGAATAGGTTTCAAACAAAGGATCACACAATCTCACACTACCTCCTTCCTAGGCATTTAGCAATCTCAAAGCAAGGTGAAGACTTGTTGCCTCTTAGGTACATAATTACACGGGAAAACAACCACAAGACTCTAACATGCATCATCTTATTATAAAGGCCTTCGTGAACCGCAGTAGAGAAAACACCACTAAGTGATGTCGAGACTACCAAGCTTAACTAAATGCATATATAAATGTGACAAGCCAAGAGAGAAAAACCTCAAACAAATTCATAGATATGAAACGCATGGTCAAAGGTCATAACTAGTTAATCTACCCAATAAAAAACTTCAAAACATTTGGCAATAAACTCCACAGAAAACATGCAAAACTATACTAGGATGAATGTAATGTATGCAACTAAATACTAAGAAAGCGGTAAACGTGCAAATGCAAACAAAAGGTTTCACGAGATTATCATAAGCAAAACAAGTATAGAGATAGCCAGCGATAAACCCCCCCCCCCCAAACCTGAACGTCGTCGCTCGTCCCGAACGTCGAAAGTGGATTTAAGGTGAGAGCCAACTTGTACCTGAAACCTATAGGACTCAAGGAAACCCGTGAGAAACCAAAACGGGCAATAAAATAAGTAAAAAGATCAATAATTTGGCATAATAGGAGTAAAATGGGGTTCCGAATGAAAATCCGGACCTCCGGGTTTCTGGACACCCGGTGCGAACCGCCCCAGGTGGGGGCGATTCGCCTGGGGCGTCCAGAACGTCCCAGGCGGCCTGGACTTGCCAGGCGAATCGCCCCACGGGGGGGGGGGGGGGGGTGGTTCGCCTGGCATCTCCAGACTCCTGGAGACGCCTTTTTCCTCCCAAAACGCAAAATTATCATCTTAAAACCTATTTTATCACCAAAAATATACGAAAAACACAATGACATGCTCAAAACAACAAAATACAACATACCTATCCTTAAGTAGAGGTGGGAAAGGTTAGTTCGAGGTGATCAACCTCTACTTGATCACTAGGAAGCTCGAAGTATGGTTTCACTCGTTGCCCATTCACTTTGAAAGTATTGTCCGTCTTTGGATCCAAGAGTTCTACAGCTCCATGGGGAGCAACTTGGACGATCTCGTATGGTCCATCCCAACGAGTACGGAGCTTTCCAGGAAATAGGCGAAGGCGAGAATTAAACACCAAAGCTTTTTGACCAGGAATCAGTTCCTTACGTACTATACCACGATCATGATACTTCTTGGTACGCTCCTTGTAAATCTTGGCGTTCTCATAGGCACCGAGGCGTAATTCATCAAGCTCATTAAGTTGTAACAACCATTCTTCGCCAGCTTTTCCCAAATCAAGATTTAGCTCTTTAATAGCCCAATACGCCTTATGTTCCAATTCCACAGGAAGATGGCATGCTTTCCCATACACAAGTCTATACGGAGTGGTCCCAATCACCGTCTTGTAGCTAGTTCTATACGCCCAAAGCGCATCATTCAATTTTCCAGACCAATCTTTCCTACTAGGCTTCACCACTCGCAAGATAATCTTCTTAATCTGACGGTTGCTAACTTCAACTTGTCCCGAAGTCTGTGGATGATATGGCGTAGCAACACTATGGGTGACATCGTACTTCTTAAGAAGAGAAGCAAAGGTTCTGTTGACGAAGTGCGAACCTCCATCACTGATGATCGTCCTAGGACATCCAAATCTAGAAAAGATCACATCCTTTAAGAACTTCGTAACAACCGCGACATCGTTCTTTCTTGTGGGAATCGCCTCTACCCACTTTGTCACATAATCCACCGCGAAGAGAATGTATTTGTAACCTCCACTTGATTGAAACAGTCCCATGAAATTAATGCCCCACACGTCGAAAGGCTCGACCACTAGATTCCCTTGAAGGGGCATTTCCTCATTCTTGCCAATATTACCCCCTCGTTGACATGGGTCACACTTTTTCACAAAACTTCGAGCATCTTGGTGCAAACTTGGCCAGAAAAATCCCGTTTGTAGCACCTTGCGAGCCGTTTTAATGCCACTATAGTGTCCGCCGCAATGAATCTCATGGCAATGACTCAGCACACTTTGTTGTTCTTCTTACGGAATGCACCTTCTCAGAATTCCATCAGCTCCTTCTTTAAAAAGATTCGGATCATCCCATATGTAATACCTGCAACGCTTGGCAAGAGCTCTCCTATCGGAGGCTGAAAAATTAGTTGGGCAAATACCCATAGCCAAATAGTTCACAATATTAGCATACCATGGTTCTTCAGTGACATTCATTAAGTGCTCATCAGGAAGACCATCATTAATAGGAATCGAATCCATGGGAGTATTAGGGATTCTAGACAAGTGATCAGCTACCAAATTCTCCCTACCAGCTCTATCAACTATGGTCAAATCAAAATCTTGTAACAATAAGACCCAACGGATTAACCTTGGCTTAGAATCTTGTTTGGCAATTAAATGTCGTAAAGCAGCATGATCAGTATGGACATTCACAGGATGACCAATCAAGTAAGACCTAAACTTTTGTAAAGCAAAAACAACAGCTAAAAATTCCTTTTTAGTAGTTGTATAATTAACTTGAGCTGAGTCTAAAGTCTTACTAACATAATAAATGACACGATACTGCTTATCAACTTTTTGGCATAGAACAACACCCATAGCAAAATTCGAAGCATCACACATTATCTCAAAAGGAAGTTTCCAATCAGGTGGCACAACAATAGGAGCAGTAACAAGCTTTTCTTTAAGGGTATTAAAAGCAACCAAGCATTCATCAGAAAAATGATAAACCACATCTTTTGCTAGTAAGTTACTTAAAGGTTTAGCAATTTTTGAAAAGTCTTTAATAAACCTCCTATGAAAACCTACATGACCAGGAAAAGATTGCAATTCTTTCACACAAGTGGGTGGGGGAAGTTTCTCAATTATTTCGATCTTAGCCTTATCAACCTCAATCCCCCTTTCAGAAACCACATGTCATAGAACAATGCCTTCTCTAACCATATAATGACTTTTCTCCCAACTCAAAGTTAGATTGCATTCGATGCATCTTTTCAAAACAAGATCTAGTCTATGCAAACACTCATCAAAAGAATCACCAAAGAGAGAAAAATCATCCATAAAAACTTTAACAAATTTGGTCACCATATCAGAGAAACCAGAAAGCATGCACCTTTGAAAAGTGGCGGGGGCGTTACATAGCCCGAATGGCATCCTCCTATAAGCAAACGTCCCGAATGGGCAAGTGAATGTCGTCTTCTCCTGATCCTCCGGTGCAATCGGAATCTGGTAGAAACCTGACAA
>CM051458.1:67853949-67876142 GCA_028274465.1 Plantago ovata | reverse complement strand
TCTATCCCTTAATACTCGGTAAAATCAATTTGTGACGTTAAGCTGGCACAGATAAACTCGCAATAATCATGACATGAAATTCAATCGTGGCCATGATGAAAAGGAGTTATTATCTAACGGCTAACAAAACAAAGAGAGAGAGTGCTCTGACGGTTTTAGTTAGTGGGCCACTACGCATTCAATGCAAAGGCTCCACTAACTCCAGTGTTTCTCTGTTTTACCCTTGCTGAGAGCTCAAATCGATTGAGTTTCTCACACACCAGAGACACTATATAAAGAAGGAGTTAGAGAAATGACAAAATTCTTTAACTCACATTTCCTTTCTCTGCAAATATAGCCTGAATCTACTGTACCTCCGTCAAAAAGCAAACTATCTCTTTTCGTACACTCTTTCTTGCTCTATATAAGAAATGGCTCCCAAGAGACAGTTATCAAAGTCCTCAAGTCGTCAAGGTTGATAGTGCTGAAACACGCACTGCTCCGGTGACTACTCCGGCCACAACACAACGAAAGTTGTGTTGAAAAACGACCGAATCACAGAAAAACCTATGCCTCCGTCATATCTTGACACTGCAAAGTGTGAGATGTTGATGCAATGGGGAGGGTTTGCAAAAGAAAAGTACATTAGGTACTTTTATGAACAAGAACTCGATGACCAAAATGAAGAGGCGCTTGAGTTTATCAAGCAGCAAGGCCTCATGAACTTTATCTCTGCTCGCACTAAGCAAGTGAGCATGATTGATACAATGGAATTCTACAACAATGCAGAAATCCAGTCCCTCACAGACAGTAATGGAGTCACTGAAAAAGTGATCCTTACTTATGTTCAGAACACGCAAATCGTCCTGAAATGGACTGATTTAGCGGAGATATTTCAGATTTCAACCACTGGAACTGAAGATGACGTCACTGCCATTGACGAAGAAATTGAAGCTTTCTACAGTGACGTCAGAAATGAGAAAATGAAGAAAGGCGAGATAGCTCCCGTGACTTGGACAAAGCACGTTAAGAGAAAGCATCTCTGCCATTCACTTGGTCTAGTAGCTCTGCTGCTAATAAAAGTTCTTGACTTCCAAGTTGGAGGAATTGACCAAGTAGGCCTGAGAAGATGGCCATTGCTGATGCATATCTATGAAAATAAAACGGAACTTAACTGGGCTAAGTACATTTTCAACAGGCTTGTTGATTGTGTTACTAAGTTCAAGGTAAAGGTAGAAGACAACAAGGTCTCACCTTCCTTTCCAGTTATGTATGGAATCAAGATATGCTATATCCTTGAACATTTCAGGATTCAGCTAAGAAAACAAAGAAGACAACAACTGCAAATGTTGTCAGCACAAGCCAGCAAGAAAGGTATACAACAGCTGCAGATGTTACCACTCAGCAACTTAGAGATGAAACTGCTGTAGATGGTGGTAACACAAAAGAAACTGCTGTAGATGGTGGTAACACAAAAGAAACTGCTGTAGAAAATCAACAAGGTACGTGTACAACACCAGTTACTGAAAATGCAACTATAGATGACTCTGGGAAACTAGAGAAATCTAACAAGAAAAAGAGGAAAGCTGATGATGACACTCAGACTGCAGCGTCATCAGCAAACCCCGTACCTAAGAGGAAACGGACAAGCAACAAAAGAAAGAAAACACTGGCTCGCCAGTCAGTCCCTGATGTCCAAGACTCCTCAGTCAATTCCCAGACAAATGGTGAAATGCATTTGCCAGTAGATGTTGCTGAAGTAATTACTGAAGCCTACGTCAGCAATGTTGAAGTGTTTGCGGAAGCCTTCAACAATCAACTCAATGTTGATAACTCTACTGAGAATAGACCACAAGGCAATGGAAATGAAATTCCTGCCCAAGTCCCTGATATCTACATTGTAGATAATCTAGATGATCCAACTATGGAACCAGTAAGCGATATTGCTGCTGATTTGCAAAAAGCGGCACTTGCTGATGCTGCTGAAAAGATGGTTGCTGAACAAGCAACTCATCAAGTTGCTGAAACAACGCTTGCTGAAGGACCAGTTGCTGAAATAGCAATGGTTCCAGTTCCTGAAGTTGCTGAAACTCAAGAAGCATTATTCAAAGACGCATCTCATGATGCTGAGAATACTGGCCCAAGTTCACCCAAGACATCAATTGACAAAGTCCAGCTTGTACTAGAAGATTTAAGCAAACAAATGGAGATGGAGATTGAAGAATCATCCAACAAGTCAATTGATCTCTTCATGACAAGCAGTGAGCTCAAAGGTCAACATGCTTCTGCTCAACTTGTCATTTCAGAGACAAGGGAGATTGCTGAAACCGCACAGCTTTCTCAGATAGAGCAAAACCAGAAGTCTGCTGAAGAAACAGTCCAAGAAGCTGAAGAAACTGTTAATGCTGAAAGGACTGAGCCACAACCTGTCCTTCCTCAGCAGGTAGTTAATTCAACCATCAGTAAAACTTCAAATTTTGAAATTGTTCTTTTGCTAAAATTATCCTATCTCTACAGACTTCTCAAGATGCAAGTCAGATGGTTGCTGAAGCCTCTGCACCAGAACCAACACTCCCTGCTCAGCAGGTAGTTAATAATTTTGGTATAAAAACTAAGTTTGACAGCTTAGTACTTGTGTCTAACTATAATTTATTTCAGGATGAACAAATGGAGGATGCTACTCAAGTTCCTCATGGAATGGAAATTGTACTACATGAGCTTGCTGACTCTCAGCAGGTAAATCATGTTTCAGATATAAACTCTAAAACAATTCTCCAAACCAATCCTGATCTAAATAATATTCTTTTTCAGGCTCAAAAGGAGACCACTGAAGTGGTACTCATCACTGAAGATCAGCAAATAAGTTCTGAAGAACTATACTTGAACTTCAAAAGGACAACCTTGTCAAGAGTTGCTAAGTCCGTCAGCAACTGGCAAAGGTACAAGCGAATGGATTTCTCAAATCTTCACCTTCATCTCTCAAACGAGAAAAAGATATCTTCTCTGCTAAAGCTCGAAACATTTGTCCACTCCATCCTTCCTGAAGAAATGACATATTCTCAGCAAATGAGTTCAAATCTGATTGCTCAAATCAGAGAGAATATGAAGGCCAAATTTAAGAGTGCCTCTCCAGCTGAACAAGCTGTGATGCTCAAAGGTCTTTTTGTACCTGTGGTGGCTGATCCCCACAAAATAAATGAGGAAGAGGAAGTGACAAGTGTTGCTTTGTATAAACACGTGGAGCTAGTCATTCTGATAGATGATGAAGAAGAAGAAGAAGATGAAAACATTCCCACTGATCCCAGTGATGATGAAGGAAAAGATTCCAAGGACAAGAAAGACGATGATGATGATAATCAAGGTCCAAGTCCTGATGCTGGTGGATTAAAGTTAACAGTTGCTGAAAATACTCAATCTGATAATCAGCAAGCTGAACAACAACAATCTCAGCAAGAATCTCAACCTCCTCCTGCTGATGCTGAAAATCAAGCACCTGTGCAAGGTGCTGATACTGAAGAAGAATACGCCAGAAAAAGGGCTGCCTTGAAAAATGACAAAAGTCCAATTTTTGATGCCAAGGTTACTGAAGAAAACCTTGATGATGAGGATGAAGAAGATGAAGATTACCAACGCGCTCTACAAAACAGTCTCTTGATCCATGCAAGGCATACGCAGGATCTAGAAATTGGTGAATCTTCAAGACCAAGACCAAAGGAAGTTCCATCCCTTCCACTTACTACTGGCGAAACTCCAGTAATTGAGTCTCATACTCAATTAAAACTAACTATTGGCGAAACTCCAGTAATTGAGCCACAAACTCAATTAAAACAACTAACTACTGGTCAAACTCCAGTTGTTGAGTCTGAAGCGTTGCCATCAGCAACCACTCAACAAAAAGGAAGTGAAGCTACTGATAAAGGTTCAAAAGTTGCTCAACTTGATGAATCTGAGGATGATGACGACTTGTCAGATCATGACGATGAGCAGTCCAAGCGAGACCCAAAAGTCGTTCAAATTCCTCCTCCTGATTACATCACTTATGAAGGAGATTCTTTAAGAGCCGAGCTGCTTTTACAAGATGATCAGTTTGCTTCCGAACTTAAGGTTCATTCCTTAACACCTCATTTAGTGCCGTTCCCAAGAGTTGAGGAGTTTACTCCCAGAATTCTAGCACTAAAACAAGTCCATGATGCCTGCAAAGCTGAAGATGATGCATTGCTTGCTGAGAGCCCACTTGACATTGGAAAGATATTGGCTACAATGCTGAGACGCACTACAACTTTGACAATAGCTCAGAAAGACATCAGTCTTTATCACAAGAGCTATGAAGAAGATGTATGTCAAGCGCTCAGGATTGCAAAGAATGCTCTAGTGAAGGCACAGAATATTATGGATGAGAAGGCCACAACAGAGAAAAGACATGAAGAGAACATGATGAATATTCAAAGAGAGTTGTCAACAATGACTTCTGACCAACAACAAATCATCATGAAGTATAACAGTTTAAACACTCTTGCTGAAAATTGCAATGAGTTTTATTCTCTGCACATCACTCCGATGTTGCAATCCATGTCTAAGGGGGAAAAGAAGGATACTAGAAAAAGAAACCAAACCCCTCCTGCTCCTGCTGTTGATGCGCCACTACCAATAGAACCTCTTGCTGAAAAAGAGCAAAGTTCTAAAAGACAAGCAGAATCTGAGTTGAATTCAGCAAGTAACAAAAAGAGAAAAACCGCTGCTGAAACTCAAGATTTTTGTCATACTGAAAGTCATCACAATCTGAATAAAGAAGATGATGAAGATGATGACAATCAAACAATAGCTCAAGCCATAAGAGCTAGACCCTTAACAGCCTTGACTCCGTCTGGCCACTCAAAGCATTTCTCGTCTGACTCTTCAGCAAGAGATCAAGACAATGCTAAGACAAGAAGAAGAAGGCAAAGACAGGAAGAAAAAAGGCTGGCCAGCATTGCTATTGGCTCCGGCATTGAATACACAAAGACCAGTAATGAGGAAACCACTCAGAATGTAATCAGAAACATTCATGGTTGCTGGATCTTAAAGCTGGAAGACTTGCTGGTAAATGAGTTCTTTCCTACAGCCACACTGAATCAAATGTTCAAATGGATTGAACTCAAGGTCCAAAGAAAGCAAAGGGAAGAATCCCTCCCAAGAAATATTGCTGGAAAATGGTTGAATCTCGAGGTCTCAGTAAGAAGAATCGCCATTGGTAAGACATACAAACAAGAATTACTACTCTGACCCGGTAACAAAGAAACCTAAGAAGAAACGTGGATTGATTCCTTATGAGTACTTCTATCTCACTGCTAAGGATCAAGAAGAAGATCTTCTCTGGCTAAGAAAGATTCATCCGAAAAGCATTTCAGATACAAAGCTTCTCCATGCCAGCAATTGGGGCATGCATTTGTGGGTAATTAATTACATGGAAATGAATGCTGAAAAGCATCATCATACTGCCTGCAAAAATGCAAGAATTCTTCAACTACAAGTCCGTAGGCTTCTGGAAAACTACGAAAAGGATTGTGTTGAATTCACTGCACTTGCTGAGAGTGTGAGAGAGATTTTGAGAAAATCCTCTGAAAGAGCTTAAGTCACTGCAATAGTTTTTGTTAAAGTTTTTGCTTGCTGATTCTGTTTAAGTTATCTATGCTTTTTATTGTAAACTTCTGAATGATAACTATCAGCAATGAAACTTTTGACTCTTATTGGTTTTTGATTATGCAATTTACTTATGCTTACTGTTTAAATTATTCAAGTATGCTTGCATTAATCAACTGATTTATTCAACATCAGAAACCTCTAAAAAGGGTAACAATTAATTTAGCCATGGATTGCTAACATCAAAAAGGGGGAAATTTGTTAGGAAACTTGTAATTTTGATGAGCAATTAACCATGCTAAATTAAGGAAAGTCAAGTAACTAGTACTCTTAAGGTCCATAGGAATTTAGAATTTTAAGGACATTGTAAAAGAGGAACGTTTGCTGAAGACTTAGATTAGGTGCTAAATAAGTTATTTCTTTTGCGTATGATGTATTTTATTTTCTGAAAAGAAAATAATTTATTGATGCTGAAGCTTATGATGTATCTTATTTTCTGAAAAGAAAATAACCTATTGAAGCATTTGCTGACGATGTACTTTGTTTCTACAAACAAACTATTGAAGCATTTAGAAACCGCTCAGAATCTTGAAGACTTTTGAAGATCTGAAGACTTGAAGAATTCAAAGACTTGAAGACTTGAAGATTGCTGAAGACTGGCATCTACAAAGGCACGTGTTTCTCAGAATGTGAAATTTCAGCAACAGCATTGCATAAGTGAAAATCTGAAAGACAGAGTAGGTTGTACTTGCTGAAACTGAGACTAATCACTTGCTGATGGAACATATGTGACCTCTTGCTGAATGTACAACGATTTGCGCTCCAATGTTACTGTTTGAATTCTATTCAAATATGCATTAAATGCAAAGCTTACACGCGGAAGGACATGAAGACTAGAAGACAAACAAAGACGCTGCTGAAAGTACAAAAGCAAGATAGTGACATGTTAAGGAACAAAAGCCTTAGAATTTGAAATTCAAACGGCTCCTTACTTACACTATAAATAGAGGTCATCCGGCAAAGAGTTGAAGTGTGTCAACAACGTGATCAAACTCTCACTTGTGCTTAAAACTCACATACCTTCAAACTCTCTACATCTGCCATTGATCCGTTCCAAGACTTAAAGCTTGAAAAAGCTACTTGTGAAGAAGTAGAACAAACTCGGCTAAGAAATTAGTTAAGTGTTCTTTCTTTCGAACAAGAACAAGTCTTGACACCAGAAACAATCAAACTTGTTTACTGCAAAGTATTCCAAGTTGTGTTTCTTAGATTACTTGTTGTAACTGAATAAGTTATAATTAAGTTATCTCACCCCGAAACTCTCTAACTGAAAATACACCCTTTCAGACGTGATATTCAGGGGGAACTTAATCGAGCATAGTTTTGCTGATTAAAAGTACCAAGTTTGGTGGAGAACAAGGTTACGTTCTCTAGTTTAGGTTGGAGACAAAGCAAGTGTGCTTTGGTTTCTGTTGAATCGCTCTAGATAGGAGATTGTAAGGAACCTCAATCATATCTTAGTGGATTCAGTCCTAGAAAGGACGAAGTGGATTAGTTGAGAGATTACGCCACTCTCAGATACCACTATAAAAGTGTTTGTGTGATTTACTTTCTGTATTTAGTTTTCAGCAAATCATATCTGTCTGTACACAGTCATTCACTTCACTTGCTGAAACCTTTACTTGCTGAAAAAGCACTTATTGTATCAAAGACTTCCGCTCTCTGATTTTAAGTATCAGCAAACCAAGCTACTGTAAAGTAACTTACGCTTGCTGAGAAAGTTAAGTATCAGCAAACTCATTACTGAAAAGTAATAAGTACTTGCTGAGAAAGTTTTAAACGACGAAAGTTTGAAAAGACTATTCACCACCCCCCCCCCTCTAGTCTTTTCTTGTTGTTTAAAGGGACCAACAACAATAAATCAAAAGATAATGAAAAAGATTGATTATTTGAATAACCTACCTACTGAGGTTCAACAGTAGTAGAATCGATCCTTGCTGAAGTATCAACTTCTTCGTCATTTCTTTGGATCTCTTCCACATCAGACTTCTTGGTTTGATCTAGGTGAGATGCTTGTTCAGCATTCTCCCATGTTTAGATGAAACAAGTTGAGCAGAAGAACCTTGACCGTTGATCTCTTTCTCGGTCATGAATGGTGGCACAGATACATCTGATCTCTCTTGCACTTCTTGATCCATATCTACTTGTAGATATTTGAGTACAGCTTGTACTTGTTGGTCAGGATCCACGAAGGCTGCCTCATTCATTTTATCCTCAGCAGCTTTGTGTGCGTCGTCGGATGATCCTTTTTGGTAAGTGTCAGAAAACTCACTTTCTTTCTCAGTTGCTGTCTCAGCAACATCTTTTTCCAGACTGCTTGCTTTTTCAGCAACAGTCAGCTTTTCTTTTGTTGCTGTTTCAGCAACCTTCAACCATTCTGCTCCCACATCACTTTGTGGAGCCATTGTTATTTCATAGTGAGGAGGGACTTGTAGTTCCTGAGTGTTTTCTTTCTCAGTGTCATCTCTTTCTTTAGCAGGGTTTGCATTTCCACTGCTAGGAAGAACTTTTTCAGTTGCATCACCAGATTGCCTTTTCCTTGCCCTTTTAATGAGCGTTTGGTCCTCTGGTGTGTCATGAGATTCTTCAGAAGATGAGAGAGTATCTACTAAAGGGACTGGGGCTACCTGCTTTCTAGCAGTTTTCTTGGTTCTCTTAGCCTTAGTCTTTCCTGTTTTGACAACTGCAGCTAAGACATCAGTTTTCTGATCAACAACACTTTCAGTTGTGTCTGGAACTGTGTTTTCAGCAGTCTTCCTTGTAATTATTCGAGTAGTTGCAGCAGGGACAGAAGAAGAGGTATCAATATCCTTCTTCTTCTCAGCAGTCTCATCTTGATGAGTTGGACTCTGCGCTAAAGAAGTTGCTTTTTAAGCAACCTTCGTTTTCTTGGAAATCTTACTAAAAACAGTAGGGGATGCTGTGTCAGCAGGAGGAGCTTTTGTAGAAGTCTTCCTCTTCCGTGAGCCAACTGCTTAGTGTGCTGGTGGAGGATTAGATTGATCTTTCTTAGCTTTTTGTTCAGTGGTATGCTTTCCCAGCATCCACATGGATTCTATAGGGACATTTTCCCTAAGGACGAAATCCATCTTCTGCAAGAGGTAGCACAACTTCAGTCCGTAAGAGACATTCTCAGTGGGGCTTACCAGATTATCTTCAACTGTAAATTTAAATTTTTCAGCATTTTCCACAAGTTTGTTAAAAATTAACTTAGCCCAGTTCAGCTCAGTTTTAACATTGTTGAAGATAATTCTCAGTAAAGGCCATCTTTTCAGCCCTATTTGGTCTATTCCACCAACTTGAGAATCTACTAGTCTGATCAAAAAGAGGCTCACTAATTTGAGTGATTCAATTAAGTGTTTTCTTTTAACATCCACTCTGTTGAACTTTGCAGGTGCCTCAACCCCATTGATTGGTTCAGGATTTCTAACTTGAGCATAGAAGTTAGCAAGGGTCTCTGTATCATCAGTAACCTATTCAAGTTCTCCGTTGACTGGAAGCTCAAAGTGAGCTGCATTATCAGTCCATCTCAGGACGATTTGCTTTGACTAAACACTAGTGGTAATCACTTTTTCAGTGACACCATTTGTAGTGACAGTGTTTACAACGACATTGTTGTAAAACTCAAGCACATCAATGGTGCTCAAGCAAGTGGGTGTGGCACTGATGAATTTCATCAATCCATTTCTTTCCAACAAGTCCACCGCTTCTTGTACGGCGTTTCCTTCTTCAGAGAGAACATTCATATTCTCTCTTAGGGAAGAAGCACCCCATTGCATCTTACCTTTACACTTTTAAGTGTTTAGATAAGTTCTTTCCATGGGCGATTGTGAAAGTATATTGTTCACAATTGTGAGTGCTCCTTGTGTTGCAACCGGTGCAGAAGAGGAACTTTTGGATTTTTGGGACTTGGGAGTTTTTGGGTCTTTTGGGGTAGAGCTAGATGATGTTTTGGGAGCCATCTTCACTTATATATATATACATATAGGGACAAAGGAAATCGGAACAGTAAAATTTCCAAAAGCAAGTTTTGACCAAAGAGTTGCAGAAAAACTCAGAGGTTTGTTTGTGCTTGAAATGGCAAAGTTTTTGTCAGAGTCTGTAAAAGTTTTTGTCTTATGAACAGACTCCTCTTTATATAGTACTCTGTTGTTTGAGAGTCTTAATTGACTTAAGATCTCAACAAGGTAAAAATAGAGATACAAGTGTTTGGAAGGTGCATGCGTAATAAATGCATAGTGGCCCACTAGCGAGTAACTGTCAGATCGTGTCTAATCTCACAAATTGTACCGTTGGATAAGCATTTTTCTTAAAATCAACGAACCAGATTAACTAATAAGCACTCATTGCCTTTTAGTTTATCTGTGCCAAAAACGTCACAATAATTACCTCTTGAGAACGTCTCCTGTGAGACACTTGATCCGTGAGACAAAAATGAGACTCAGAGGAACTAGAAAGTAGATCAAACCATATCAAAGAAGCCACATATCTCGCGGGTCAGAATATTATTCGACCAGAATATGGGTCATTCTTTATAACCCGGAATAAACTCGTAACAGACCAACCCGGAAGAAAGAAATAAAACGTTTAAACTCTCAGCTCAATGTTAAACTCAAAAGACGGACATATTCTTCCATGGATGAACAACGAGATTTCTTGCTTCACTCCATGGACAACCCATTGATGGACTTTGAAGGTCCATATCCATGGAGATTTCAAAACTCTGGAAAAAAATTCATTGTTGAATTGGGTTGATCGATTAGAATTGGATGCTGATTAATGACGAGATTGATTGTTAGATCCGTGTGTAGAACCTTGATTGGATCAGTGAATGGTGAAATCGAAGTTTGATAATCCCCTAATATGATATGATGATGAGTATTGCACTTGCACATAAGGTGTATGCTAATTTGCTTGAGTGAGATGATCTTTCTATTTGCACTTGAATTTTCGTATGAAACTCATATGTATTATTACGTGATCATGATTATTGATAATGTTGGTTTTTGTGGTTAAGGTGGTTTTTTTGAAGGTGGAAAAGCGAGATGATAGATGTAAAATTCAAACAAACACCACATAAAACTCAAACAAACAGTATATAAAACTCAAACATATAGAATTTTTTTCTTATAAACTTTAACATACCGTCACTTTTGTTCAAATAATTACCTTGATCTTATGTTTCCTTGAACTCCTCTGATTCATCAATTTTATTCACTTTTTTTCATCCTCACATATGATAGATGTAAAACTCAAACAAACACCACATAAACTCAAACCAAACAGTATATAAAACTCAAACATATAAAACTTATCCTCAAGTAAATCTCACATATGATACATGAAAAACTCAAACAAAAGCCATATATACATATATATCTAAGCCTCAAACAAGCAACATAGCAAAATACTAATATCAAGTAAACCTCACCCTAATCCTCACATATGATAGATGTAAAACTCAAACAAACAGTATACTCATCCGTTTTTTTAGATTATTTACGTTTTCTTTTGGAACGGTTTTTAAGGAGGTTGGTATAATGTGTGTGGTGTTTTATTTAATGGCAGGACCCACAATAAAGTTGTGAGATAAAAGGTTTCGAAAAAGGAAATGTAAATAATCTAAAGAAACGGATTAAAATGGAATACGTAAACAATCTAAAAAAACAGATGAGTATAAAACTCAAACATATAGAAAATCATTTTCTTATAAACTTTAACATACCGTCACTTTTGTTCAAATAACTACCGTGATCTTTTGTTTCCTTGAACTCCTCTGATTCATCAATCTCATTCACTTTTTTTCATCCTCACATATGATAGATGTAAAACTCAAACAAACACCACATAAAACTCAAACAAAGTGTATATAAAACTCAAACATATAAAACTTATCCTCAAGTAAATCCCACATATGATACATGAAAAACTCAAACAAAAACCATATATACGTATATATGTAAGCCTCAGACAAGCAACATAGCAAAATATTAATATCAAGTAAACCTCACCGAATCCTCACATATATATGATAGATGTAAAACTCAAACAAACACCACATAAAGCTCAAACAAACAGTATATAAAACTCAAACGTATAGAAAAATCATTTTCTTATAAACTTTAACATACCATCACTTTTGTTCAAATAATTACCTTCATCATATTCTCTTTGTCATTGTTTAATTTTTGTTACAGAGGTAGTACTCTTATGTTTTTTGATATGTATGCTGGGGAGTAGGAGATGATTAGATCCAAATGTCTCTCCATCGATCTATAATATTCCATCATCCATCCTCAGATCTGAGCGTAATTAGTACTACTAGTTCCTCCTTCCTTTGAAATATTAGACTAATAAGAAGACTAGTAAGTAGTACTAGTATAGCACAGAGAAAAGTCATCATCATCATCATCATCTTCTTCTTCTTCTTCTTCTTCTTCTTATATATTCATTTTCCTCCTCCTACTCCTCCTCCGTGACTAATGAAAAGCGATCAACCTGTTTCTTTTCTAATTTGGGGTTTTAGTCGAGTTATACCTTTTATTTTACAACCCAGTCCCTGAAGTTAAATGTAATAACCAAACAACCACCGAGATTTTACTCATATGGATTTTGTTGTAGTAATACGGATTTTGGTCTCATGGTCTTTAATAAGAAGGTGGTCTTAAGGAAGAATTTGTATTACCTCTTTTTTAACCAAGGGATCATAACATCAATCAAACACTTTATCAGATTTTATCCAAAATGCTTTTGATCTTTCTGTTTGCTGAAGTTCCCCCTTAATTAATTATCTCTTTTCTTTTGATAATCATTTGTATTTCTGAGTTCCTGTCTCAACAAAATCTTTTAGTTGAGATAATATAGTGTTATTATGTGAAGGACAACAATGCATTTACTTTGTTGAGTTCCCGTCTCAGTTCATTCCAAGATTGTCTGAATGCCCGTTTCAGCAATCTTTGTTCCCTGTTTAATACTGAATGCCCATTTTAGTATTATGCAAACAAGTTTCCTTAACAAATATTAGTTTGCAAGAGTTTCTTTGTTTACTGAATGCCTGCTTCAGCGAACTTTAGTAATCAGCTGAGCTTTAATAAAGTCAATAATCATATCTTTGCTGAATTACTTTTGATTGGAGGTATACTACAAGTTTTATATCTTATAGATTTAGTCTTTGCTGAATGCCCGTTTCACCAACCTTGTAGTATATTTCCAAGATATTTAGACAAGTTCCAATAACCCATGTTTGTACCTTAGGATTGAAAATCTATTGTCAGGCAGTGGCTTGGTAAAGATGTTAGCAAGTTGATCATCAATACCTACCTGAATTACCTCAATATCTCATTTCTCAACATGGTCTCTTCTGAAGTAATGTCTAATATCAATGTGCTTAGTTCTTAAATGGAACTTTGGATTTTGCGTGATAGCAATAGCACTTGTATTTTCACATAAGATTGGAATCTTCTTTCCAAAGATACCATAATCCCTTAGTTGTTGCTGAATCCATAAGATTTTAGCAGTGCAACAACCAACTACAATATATTCAGATTCTGTGGAAGAATTTGCCACACAAGTTTGCTTCTTGTTGAACCATGAAATTAGTCTTGTTCCTAAGAACTGACAAGTTCCAGAGGTACTCTTTCTGTCAAGTGTAGAGCCTCCATGGTCAGCATCTGAGTAGCCAACTAGTGACAAACCAAAATCTTTTGGATACCACAATCCAATATTGACAGTGTCTTGATGAACCGGAATTTGTCAGATTCTAATTAATCAAATAAATTTGTATTTAGCCAAATGCAATTCACAACTACAACGAAAACCGTAGTGTAGCAGTAAAATCTCGAGTGTCGATCTCTAAGGACTATAACTAGCTTTATCTAATCTAACTTAAACTATAAAATCAATAGACGACTTAGCACAGGTTTTTCTTATCAGATAATGGAAGTTAGTGATAGTATGATCATTCAAAGCATAGCAGGTTAATAATCATGCATGAAGTACCCGATCGTTTTGCATAGAGATCTTTGATCAATGAATTGTCCAATGTGTTCCGTTATTATTCTACACTACGAAGATAGTGGGCTTAGATAGATCAAAGAAATAAAGCAATAACTCAAAGTGTGATTCGCTTTACCGCCATCAGCATAATTATTAACCCTTCGCTAAGAAATCACATACTATCACCAACGATAAATTTAGCTACTCATAGATGTCATGCAATCAACAGAAATCATAGCAAGATTGAATGAAAACATGTTGAAAGATAAAATAAATATGAATAGAAAAAATTGCAAGATACAATGTTACCGAAGGTTGTCAATCTCCGAAGAATCGCGATCTCACAAGCTCCAAAACGATAAGAAAAAGTATCTTCTATGCTAAGAATTCCCAGAACAGGCTCTGGAGAATTCCTACCTAAAACTAATGAAAAAGGTGAGAAAAAAGGTCTGAGAAAGTATGAAAAACGGAGAAAACTGAGCAACTATATATAGAGGTTCGGAATGTGTGGGGCGAGTCGCCCCACACACCGGGCGAATCGCCTGGTGTGGGGCGAACCGCCCCACATCCCGGGCGAATCGCCCGGGAGGTCCAGTCGGCAGGTGACGCGTTTTTGACGCGTTTTTGGATTATTTTCCATTTCGGACTCGGTTTTTGCCTTCTAGTGACCTTTTAGCCTTCAGACTCGACTCCTAGACTTCAAATCCTATCCGGAATCTTCTAGATACTCCAAAAATGTCTCCGGAACACCAATTCTTTGTTCCCTTCAATATAATTGCTCTGAAAACCATGTTTTTCACCCAAAACCTGTAAAATACAAACTAAAGGGAAACGTGACACTATTCTAATAAAATGCACTATAATATAGCTAAATTAACATAGAGGATAGCTAAATTGGTGAAAAAAGACTCGAATGAAAGTGTAAAATACACGTTCATCAAACTCCCCAAACCGAACCTTTGCTTGTCCTCAAGCAACTAAGCTAGACTCTAATGCAAAAAAAAATGCAACACAAAAAATGGAGTCTCATGCCAAATGAAATGAACAAATCTATTGAATCTATCATAAAACATATGAACAAAAACCATACAAATCATAACATGGATATTGGTTAAAGAATGCCTCGATTGACTCATACACATTCACATAAGCACTTATGCCAAACAAGATAGTTTCTCGTAACATTCTCTACCGGGACCTAGTCAGTGACGACGTAATGAAACATGTTAAAATACGAATGGTTGTCCCGTGCCTATGAAACTGAGGACTTACTGCTGTTCACCAAGTTAAGACTTTTCCTCAAAGAGGTCGAACCAATACTAGCTCTCATCAAACGAAGGAGGGTTCCCTAAAAAAGATAACACTCCCCTATTCTACCCATCTCTCAAGCAAAGCCTTAAACTATTCACCACTTCCTGAATGGCAGGACGAGGGTGGTCTAGAACAGATGACACTCAAACAAAACAAAAGACAAAAGAATTACAACACGATTACGAACATTATAAAATTGAAAAATGAGACAACACTTTTGCTAAACTGCTTTTTGGCTCTCTTATTTTCTGGACCCTTCTTTGCTCTTTTGGGGTCTTTTCTCTTTTTTTTTTCTTTTCTTTTCCAGATTTTTTTCTTTTTTTTCTGGAATTTTTTCCTTCTTTTTTTTTCGATTTTTTTTAGCCAGCAGTAGCACAAAAAAGAAACAATGACACACAAACAACCTCCCCAAACCTATTCGAAAGAATAGGTTGGAGTACAAAATTTACGAAAAAAGGAAAATAAACTCACAACACACACTAAAAATCGAAAAAACAAGTCTAACGATAGCGTAATCCCCTCCCCAAACCTATTCGAAAGGATAGGTTGCAAACAAAGGATCACACAATCTCACACTACCTCCTTCCTAGGCATTTAACAATCTCAAAGCAAGGTGAAGACTTGTTGCCTCTTACATAATTACTCGGGAAAACAACCATAAGATCTTAACATGCATCATCCTATTATAAAGGCCTTCGTGAACCGCAGTAGAGAAAACACCACTAAGTGATGTCGAGACTACCAAGCTTAACTAAGTGCAATACATAAATGTGACAAGCCAAGCGAGAAAAACCTCTAACAAATTCATAGAGATGAAGCATATGATTAATGTCATAATTAATTAATCTACCCAATAAAAAAGTTCAAAAAATTTGGCAATAAACTCCACATAAAACATGCAAGACTATCCTAGGATGAATGTAGTGTATGCAACTAAATACTAAGAAAGCGGTAAACGTGCAAATGCAAATGCAAACGGATAAACATACAAGGTACTATACTCATCCTACCAATGCCAAGCTCCAAACTAACAACACTAGTTCACTTAAATCCCATCCCCCCTCATGAATTTAAAGCTAGTCCCTAGCAGTAAGAAAATGAGGAAATAAGATGTGATACTAGATGTTACCGCGTGGTTTGGCCTCGGTCGGCTGAGTACGCTGAATGTAAGGTATTGAGACTGCTCGAGGGACCTTATTGGTGATTATCGGAGCTCGTGGTGGTGGTGGTAGTTCCATTAATAGATCGGATAGGACCAACTGCTCCATCAGTATTCATGGCATCCTCATTGTCCCTATTGTCTTCATTGTAACTACTGTCACCACCATCATCAGTAGTAAAGTTGATTTGTCAAAGAGAATCCTCAAGATTAACCACTGCAGTTATGGGATCTTCCATCCGGCATCTCTCTAATAACCTGTGAACTGTTGAAGGGGAAAGAGTTGTGCTCTTAGAGTCTCCCTCTCCAACGTTTTACACCACATGGAAGTTACAGTAAGCTGCTCGAATACTCAGATGTCTTCTTCTTCTTTGCCCAAAGTTTCCCAAATTCTCTACGGTTGATGCTCCCAATGTCTATATGGCGCCCCCTTTAGAGGCTGTCGAGGGGCACCCCAAAGAGGGGCTGGGTGTCCATGTCATTATATTTTGGAATCAAGTTAGCGATTCGGAACTTCATCACCACTGTCGACTCAAGACTGAATCCGTGGTGGTGAGGCCGCCCCGGTACCTTCCTATTCACTCGAACCTTGCAGTCCTTGTGACAGATTACTGTCGTAATATTGGTTTCAATCCCTTCAGTGGTACGTGAATAGACATAAGAGTGCACACTCCTGGTGGATTCTCGTTCTTCCTCATTGATAAACCGCGACGTTGATGCAAGAGCCCATGGATCGAACGCACCTCTAACGAGATCACTCTCCTTGACATGGTTGTAATCGATCCGCCACCAATACTTCATTGCAGCCAAACGGGAGTTCTCCTCTCCCTTTGTGGCATGGTTCCTACAAACAACAATTAGTACCTCGTATGACACAAAACAGACTTATGCATATGCAAATGTAAGAGTGAATCACACGAGTGATAACATCAACAATTGAACTCCTCAAATCCTCCATGTCTAATCTAGCTACTAACATGCAACACACCAAAACAACCTCGACATGTACATATCACATTATGCTCGTGCTAGACAACCAATAGCCTTAAATCATAAGGCTCAATTCATACCATAGTAGCGAAAATTCTAGCATCATAAATCCTCAAACTCATCGATCATGCATTCTTCCATTATGTCCATCATTACCACATCAGTAAACACAATCATATGTACGGAATGGAAGGAAAAGAAACATTGCATAACGAGATAAAGACATCTAGTAGCAAAATTCTCAAACCAACAAACCAAGCATAATTGAACATGCAATTGATAGTGAATAACATTTCTAATCACACAAACAACCAACCCATACATCATATAAGCTTAATTGAAGCATAAATAAAAAAACTCCCAAATTTGAAAAATTAAGGTTCATATGAGATTACCTCAAATCGAAGAATGAATGAACTAGGAAGAAATTTGTTCGGATGAAAAGAAAGAGCACGTAATGGGCTTCGATTGAAGCTAAAGAACACACAATTTGGTGGAAGATTGAAGGTTTTATGAAAGATTGAAGAGATTTTGATTTTGTGGGATTTTTTGGAGTAAGAATGTGAAGAAGACGGGAAAAATGAGGAAATGGGGGCAAAGCCCCGTTTTCTACATTCAGATTCCATGGGGCGAGTCGCCCCGGGTGTGGGGAGAATCGCCCCCTACGTCCAGAGAGCGCGGAGCTCTCTGGACATGTGGGGCGATTCGCCCCCCACCTCCAGAGGTGGGAGACGAAATCTTCCGAAAAAACTCAGTTTTTAATCCCCGAAAATCATTTTACTCGTAAAAACACTCGAAAAGGTTCACTCAAACATAAACATAAGCACAAATGACACAGAGACGAACAAATTCACATAAGAAAAGCAAATTGTTCAATGTATGAATGCATGCAATAAAGCGGTAAATGATGAACGTTTTGATTGTCGGGTTCCAACGTATCAAATAAATTTGTATTTAGCCAAAGGCAATTTACAACTACAACGAAAACCGTAGTGTAACAGTAGAATAACCTCGAGTGTCGATCTCTAAGGACTATAACTAGCTTTATCTAATTTAACTTGAGAATATAAAATAGCAAACGACTTAGCAAAGGTTTTTCTTAACATATAATGGAGATTGGTGATAATATGGTCATTCAAAGCATAACGGGTTAATAATCATGCATAAATTCCTCGGTCTTGCATGGAGATCTTTGATCAATGAATTGTCCAATTGTGTTCCGTAATTATTCAACACTACGAAGATATAGATTTAGATAGATCAAAGAAATAAAGCAATAACTCAGAGTATAATGCGCGATATAGCCATTAGCATAATTATCAACCCTTCTCTAAGAAATCACATACTATCACCAACGAGAAGTTTAGCTACTCATAGTTGTCATGCAATCAACAGAAATCATACCACGAATGAATGAAAACATGATGAAAGATATATAAATATAGATAGAAAAGCTGTAATATACAATGTTACCGAAGGTTGTCAATCTCCGAAGAATCGCGATCTTACAAGCTCCAAATTGCTAAGAAAAAGTATCTCCTAAGCTAAGAACCCCCAGAACAGGCTCTGGGAAATTCCTACCTAAAACTACAGAGAAGGGAGAGAGAAAAGGTCTGGAAAAGTATGAAAAACGGAGCAACTATATATAGGCTTTCGAATTGTGTGGGGCGAAGGGCCCCACACACCGGGCGATTCGCCTGGTGTGGGGCGATTCACCCCACGTCCGGGGCGACTCGACCAGGAGTGTTTTTCGGCCCAGAACGCATTTTCGACGCGTTTTTGGATTTCTTCCCCTTTCCGGACTCGGTTTCTGCCTTCTAGTGACCTTCTAGCCTCCAGATTCGACCCTAGACTTCAAATCCTATCTGGAATCTTTCAGATACTCCAATTAGGCTTCTGGAACACTAATTCCTTGTATACTTCAATATATTTGCCCGGAAAACCTCGTTTTTCAACCAAAACCTGTAAAATAAAAACTAAAGGGAAACGTGACCCTATTCTAATAAAATGCACTAAAATATAGCTAAATTAACATAAATGATAGCTAAAATAGGTGAAAAAGACTCAAATGAAAGTGAAAAATACACAATCATCAAACTCCCCAAACCGAACCTTTGCTTGTCCTCAAGCAACTAAGCTAGACTCTAATGCAAAAAACAATGCAACAAAAAAAATGGAGTCTCATGCCAAATGAAATGAACTAATCTACTGAATCTATCAAAAAACATATGAACAAAAACCATATAAATCAAAACATGAATATTGGTTGAAGAATGCCTCGATTGACTCATACACACTCACATAAGCACTTATGTCAAGACAAGATAGTCTCTCGTAGCATTCTCTACCTGGACCTAGTCAGTGACGACGTAATGAAACATGTTAGAATACGAATGGTTGTCCCGTGCCTATGAAACTGAGGACTTACTTCTGTTCACCAAGTTAAGACTTTTCCTCAAAGAGGTCGAACCAGTACTAGCTCTCATCAAACGAAGGAGGGTTCCCTAAAAAGATAACACTCTCCTATTCTACCCATCTCTCAAGCAAAGTCTTAAGCTATTCACCACTTCCTGAGTGACAGGACGAGGGTGGTCTAGAACAGATGACACTCAAAAACAAAAGAAAGATAGAAAATTACAACACGATTACGAACATTACAAGAATTAGAAAATGAGACACAACACTTTGCTAAATTGCTATTTGGCTTTCTTTCTTTTTTGGACCCTTCTTTGCTTTTCTGGGGTCTTTTCTTTTTTTTTTCTTTTCCAGTTTCTTTTTTTTCTTTTTTCTGGAATTTTTCTTTTTCTTTTTTTCGATTTTTTTTAGCCAGCAGTAGCACAACGAAAAAGAAATAAAATGACTCACAAACGACTTCCCCAAACCTATTCGAAAGAATAGGTTGGAGTACAAAATTTACGAGAAAGGAAAAATAAACTCACAACACAGAATTGAAAAACGAAAAACAAGTCTAATGAAAGTGTAACCCCCTCCCCAAACCTATTCGAAAGAATAGGTTGCAAACAAAGGATCACACATCCTCACACTACCTCCTTCCTAGGCATTTAGCAATCTCAAAGCATGGTGAAGACTTGTTGCCTCTTAGGTACATAATTACTCGGGAAAACAACCATAAGACCCTAACATGCATCATCCTATTATAAAGGCCTTCGTGAACCGCAGTAGAGAAAACACCACTAAGTGATGTCGAGACTACCAAGCTTAACTAAGTGCAATACATAAATGTGACAAGCCAAGCGAGAAAAACCTCAAACAAATTCATAGAGATGAAGCATATGATTAATGGTATAATTAGTTGATCTACCCAATAAAAAAGTTCAAAAAATTTGGCAATATACTCCATATAATACATGCAAGACTATCCTAGGATGAATGTAGTGAATGCAACCTAAAAACTAAGAAAGCAGTAAACGTGCAAATGCAAATGCAGACGGATAAACATGCAAGGTACTATACTCAACCTACCAATTCCAAGCTCTAAACCATCAATGGTAAGCTCTAAACCATCAATGTCAAGCTCCAAACTAACAACACTAGATCACTTAAATCCCATCCCCCCTCATGAATTTAAAGCTAGTCCCTAGCAGTAAGAAAATGAGGAAATAAGATGTGATACTAGATGTTACCGCATGGTTTGGCCTCGGTCAGCTGAGTATGCTGCTTGTAAGTTATTGGGACTGCTCCGGGGGCCTTATAGGTGATCATCGGGGCTTGTGGTAGTGGCGGTAGTTCCATTAATAGATTGGATAGGACCAACTCCTCCATCTGTATCATCATCGTCCCTATGGTCTTCATTGGTCACTACTGTCATCACCATCGTCACGAGTAGAGTTGCATCGTCGAAGAGAATCTTCAAGATTAGCCGCCGCTGTTATGGAATCGTCCATCCTGTAGCCCTCCAATAGGTTGTGAACTGTTGAAGGGGAAAGAGCAGTGGTATCAGAGCCTCCCTCTCCAACGTTTTACACCCCGAGGAGGTTACAGTAAGCTGCTCGGATACTCAGAGGTTTTCTTCCATTTTTTCCTATGTCGACCACATTCTCTACGGTTGATGTCCCCGATGTCTATATGATGCTCCCTTTAGAGGCAGTCAAGGGGCAACCCCTAAGAGGGGCTGGGTGCCCATGTCATTATGTTTGGAACCAAGCTAGCTCTTCGGAACTTTCTAGCCACTGTCGACTCAAGACTGAATCCGTTGTGGTGAGATCGTCCCGGTGCCTTCCTATTCACTCGAACTTTGCAGGCCTTGTGATAGATTGCTGACGTAATAATTGTTTTTGTCCCTTCGGTGGTGCATTAATAGGCATAGGAGTCCTTACTCCATGTAGATTCTCCCTCCTCCTCTTGGATAGACCGCGACGTTGTTGCAAGAGCCCGTGGCTCGAACGCACCTCTAACGAGATCACTCTCCTTGACATGGTTGTAATCGATCCCCCTCCAATACTTCATAGTAGCCAAACGGAGTGCTTCTCTCCCTTTGTGGCATGTTTCCTACAAACAACAGTTAGTACCTCGTATGACACAAAACTGACTTATGCATATGCTAATGTAAGAACGAAACACACAAGTGATAAAATCAACAATCGAACTCCCAAAATCCTTCATGTCTAGCCTAGCTTCTTCAACATGCAACATACCAATGTAACTACACACGCAATACATCACATTATGCTCTTGCTAGACAACCATAACTAAATAACAAGGCTCAATTCATACCATAGTAGCGAAAAATTCTAGCATCATAAATCCTCATACTCAACAATTATGCATTCTACCATCATATCCATCATTATAACATCAGAAACCCAATCATATGTATGGAATCGAAGAAAAAGATAGCTTCTCTCCCCACATCTAGTAGCAAAATTCCAAATCAACAATTCAAGCATAATTTAGCATGCAATTGATAGTAAATAATGCTTCTAATCACACAAACAACCTACCCATACATCATATAAGCTAATTGAAGCTCAAATTATAAAAACCCCCAAATGTTGAAAAATTTAGGGTCATAGAAGATACCTCAGATCTGGATAAAGAATGCACTAGGGTGAAATTTGTT
>CM051458.1:67751571-67853849 GCA_028274465.1 Plantago ovata | reverse complement strand
ACGAGAAAGGAAAATAACTCACAACATTCAGAAGTGAAAAAAACGAAAACGAAATCTTAATGAAAGGTGTAACCCCCTCCCCAAACCTATTCGGAAGAATAGGTTTAAACACAAGATCACACAACCTCACACTACCTCCTTCCGAGGCATTTAGCAATCTCAAGGCATGTTGAAGACTTGTTGCCTCTTAGGTACATAATTACTCGAGGCAAAACAACCATACGACCCTAACATGCATCATCTATTATAAAGGCCTCTTCGTGAACCGCAGTAGAGAAAACACCACTAAGTGATGTCGAGACTACCAAGCTTAACTAAGTGCAATACATAAATGTGACAAGCCAAGCGAGAAAAACCTCAAACAAATTCATAGAGATGAAGCATATGATTAATGGTATAGTTAGTTGATCTACCCAATAAAAAAGTTCAAAAAATTTGGCAATAGCCTCCATATAATACATGCAAGACTATCCTAGGATGAATGTAGTGAATGCAACCTAAAAACTAAGAAAGCAGTAAACGTGCAAATGCAAATGCAGACGGATAAACATGCAAGGTACTATACTCAACCTACCAATTCCAAGCTCTAAACCATCAATGGTAAGCTCTAAACCATCAATGTCAAGCTCCAAACTAACAACACTAGATCACTTAAATCCCATCCCCCCTCATGAATTTAAAGCTAGTCCCTAGCAGTAAGAAATGAGGAAATAAGATGTGATACTAGATGTTACCGCATGGTTTGGCCTCGGTCAGCTGAGTATGCTGCTTGTAAGTTATTGGGACTGCTCCGGGGGCCTTATAGGTGATCATCGGGGCTTGTGGTAGTGGCGGTAGTTCCATTAATAGATTGGATAGGACCAACTCCTCCATCTGTATCATCATCGTCCCTATGGTCTTCATTGTCACTACTGTCATCACCATCGTCACGAGTAGAGTTGCATCGTCGAAGAGAATCTTCAAGATTAGCCGCCGCTGTTATGGAATCGTCCATCCTGTAGCCCTCCAATAGGTTGTGAACTGTTGAAGGGGAAAGAGCAGTGGTATCAGAGCCTCCCTCTCCAACGTTTTACACCCCGAGGAGGTTACAGTAAGCTGCTCGGATACTCAGAGGTTTTCTTCCATTTTTTCCTATGTCGACCACATTCTCTACGGTTGATGTCCCCGATGTCTATATGATGCTCCCTTTAGAGGCAGTCAAGGGGCACCCCTAAGAGGGGCTGGGTGCCCATGTCATTATGTTTTGGAACCAAGCTAGCTCTTCGGAACTTTCTAGCCACTGTCGACTCAAGACTGAATCCGTTGTGGTGAGATCGTCCCGGTGCCTTCCTATTCACTCGAACTTTGCAGGCCTTGTGATAGATTGCTGACGTAATAATTGTTTTTGTCCCTTCGGTGGTGCATTAATAGGCATAGGAGTCCTTACTCCATGTAGATTCTCCCTCCTCCTCTTGGATAGACCGCGACGTTGTTGCAAGAGCCCGTGGCTCGAACGCACCTCTAACGAGATCACTCTCCTTGACATGGTTGTAATCGATCCCCTCCAATACTTCATAGTAGCCAAACGGGAGTGCTTCTCTCCCTTTGTGGCATGTTTCCTACAAACAACAGTTAGTACCTCGTATGACACAAAACTGACTTATGCATATGCTAATGTAAGAACGAAACACACAAGTGATAAAATCAACAATCGAACTCCCCAAATCCTTCATGTCTAGCCTAGCTTCTTCAACATGCAACATACCAATGTAACTACTACACGCAATACATCACATTATGCTCTTGCTAGACAACCAATAACCTAAATAACAAGGCTCAATTCATACCATAGTAGCGAAAAATTCTAGCATCATAAATCCTCATACTCAACAATTATTCATTCTACCATCATACCCATCATTATAACATCAGTAAACACAATCATATGTACGGAATCGAAGAAAAAGATAGATTGCTAACAAGATAAAAACATCTAGTAGCAAAATTCCCAAATCAACAATTCAAGCATAATTTAGCATGCAATTGATAGTAAATAATGCTTCTAATCACACAAACAACCTACCCATACATCATATAAGCCTAATTGAAGCTCAAATTATAAAACCCCCAAATTTGAAAAATTAGGGTTCATAAGAAGATACCTCAGATCTGGATAACGAATGCACTAGGGTGAAATTTGTTCGGATACAAAGAAAGAGCACGTAAAAGGCTTCGATTGAAGCTATAGAACACTAAATTTGGTGGAGTAATGAAGGTTTTATCAAGGTTTGAAGGTATTTTCGCGAGTTTCGGTTTTTTGGGGAGTAAGAAGGGTGAAGAGATGAAAAAATGAGGAGAATGGAGGATTTCCGCGTTTTTGACCCTGCAGAGACCGTGGGGCGAGTCGCCCCGTGCGGGGCGATTCGCCCCCACCTCCTGATGCGGGGAGACGAAAACTTTCGAAAAATCACGGTTTTTAAGTCCCCGAAAACCATTTTTCTCATAAAACCATTCGAAAAATCTCACTCAAACATAACATAAGCACATACGACACAGAGACGAACAAATTCACATATGAAAAGCAAATTGTTCAAGTATGAATGCATGCAATAAAGCGGTAAAAAAACGAGAAAAACTCCGGGTTGCCTCCCGGATAGTGCCATTGTTTAAAGTCTTTGACTTGACTCCTGTTTGCGCCTAGCTCTTCTTCTTGAGGGTACTAGACTTCCCCTTCATGGATCTCCTCCTCATGCCACGAACATGTGAATAAGAATGAACATAGACAGCAAGACCACAGTAGTTAATAGTGTGAGAAGTATCAGGTGGATCAGATATGGCTCGCAACACATGTCGCTTGCCATCCACCTCAATGGTGCAAGTCCTTCGGTAGATGTCTATCACGGAGCGTATCTTAGTCAAGAACGTTCGCCCCAAGAGAACGACATCCCCCATCCCAGGTGTAGACGCCGGCATAACTACAAAATTGGTGTATACAGAAGTTTCACCAATCTTGACCAATACATTTTTCACAACGCCTTCGGGTCTCACAAAGGATCCATCCGCCAGTTGCACAATAGCCTTATGCTCAGATAGTTTTCCAAGGCTACTCTTCTCGAACACATTCATTGGGAGCACATTAGAGTAGGATCCCGTGTCAAGTGTGGCACGGACATCTTCAAGTTCGCCAATCCCGACCTTAACATCGAAACTTTGAGGGAGTGGCTCGGGGTCCTCTTGCTCCTCTTCACTCTCATCAAAACCAAGGTCCTTCTCTTCTTCCTTGGCTAGTGGAGGTTCTTCCTTCTTGCAACACTCGCACTTAGCAACCTTCTTGATGGTGATATCAACAGGTAGATCACCCACCAAGGTAATGGGCATCGACTTCTCAGTGTTTCTAGGAAGCTTCCCTTGCTCCCTACTTGCTCCTCGGTCGATCAACTCTTGCATCTTTTGATGGGCAAGCCTAGTGTTCTCTTCCAACCTATCAAGCCTTGCCCTAGTCTTCTCAGAATCTTCTTCATAACGTTTGAGAAAACTTTGGGTGTGATCAACCATCTTTTGCAAGTTCTCCATCAGTTGAGCCGACTTCGACTTCGGTTGCTCTTTCGGAGCGGGGTTTTCACAGTGATCATTACCATAGTTAAGCCTACTACGGTCTTGGTTAGGGCCATAAGTTTGGCTAGCGGGTGCATATCCTTGATTGTTTCGGAACCCTCTTCACCAAAATTCACCTCGAGGATTCCTACCATCTTGTCCGAAGCTAGCTTCTTGGGTACTAAATTCCGTAGCAAAGGCCTCCTCTTCGCCTCCTTGAACCCAGTTGCCATCATCATATGCAAGCTCCGATCTACACATATGAGCCCCATGCCCATAGTTCTTGCATATTCGGCAAACTTCGTTCGAAACAGTTGTTCCAGTGGCACTCTTGAGGACTTGCTTCATTTCGTTGGTAAAGCACTCGAATTGATCCCCATTCCCCCCTATACATAGGGGCTTCTTGAGTAGGTGGAGCTTCAGGTCCACGTCTCCTAACCATTGCCCTTGGGTCCTTGAACTGCGAACCCTTAGCAAGCCTTTCGAAAACTGCCCAGACGGCTTCTGCGGTTTCCTCCCAAATATTGCCACGGCATTGGAAGTCTACCACTTGTTGGTTCTCGAAGGTTAGTCCATTATAGAAGTGTTGGACTAGATCAGAAAGCTCAAAACCATGGTGAGGGCACTTGTTCATGAGGTCCTGGAACCTCTGAAACACGGTGTAGATGGTCTCATCATAGTCCTGTTTGAATCAAGTGATTTGCGCCTTAAGCGCGGTAGTCAAGGTGTGAGGGAAGTATTTTTCCATGAAAACTGAAAAAACCTTCTCCCAAATGTCCAGCGAGCCTGCTGGTAGAGAACTCAACCATGACTTGGCTCTGTCGCCAAGCCCCATAGCAAAAACCTTCATCCTCAACTCGTCCGTTGTTATTTCAGATCTGGATCGTGGAGTTGGTTGACGAAATCATCGATATCGTGCAAGTACCCCATCACATCTTCCCTTGCTAAGCCATAGAACCTCGGAAGTTGTTGGAATGCGTGGTTCTTGATTTCCAGATCTCGAGTTGCAGACGAAAGAACAATCACCGGTCCCCTCATACGATCCTTGGAGGGTTGAACCCATGCTTTCAGTGGTCTAGCTTCTGCCATTCTGTCGATTTCCTTGAAAAGACTATGTAGAGATTCAGAGAAATCGGTATCCTCTATTTCCTCTAGTTCACGCCTTTGAAGTGGTCGCCTTCTTTGGTGGTAGACTCTGTCGATCTCAGAAATTGAATCAGCAAGCGGTCTTCCTCTAGATCGTGTATGTGACATACACTATCTGTAACAAACTAGGAAAGCAGTATCAGAGAGAGATTAAATAGGAAAACTAAAAACTACTAGAACTAGGAATTGAATGCTGAAAATATAAACAAATTAAACAGAAAAAAGGAGTATAGTCCCCGACAACGACGCCAATTTGATGAACGTTTGGATTGTCGTGTTCCAACGTATCAAATAAATTTCTATTTAGCCAAAAGCAATTTACAACTACAACGAAAACCGTAGTGTAGCAGTAGAATAACCTCGAGTGTCGATCTCTAAGGACTATAACTAGCTTTATCTAATTTAACTTGAGAATATAAAATAGCAGACGACTTAGCAAAGGTTTTTCTTAACAGATAATGGAGATTGGTGATAGTATGGTCATTCAAAGCATAACGGGTTAATAATCATGCATAAATTCCTCGGTCTTGCATGGAGATCTTTGATCAATGAATTGTCCAATTGTGTTCCGTAATTATTCAACACTACGAAGATATAGATTTAGATAGATCAAAGAAATAAAGCAATAACTCAGAGTATAATGTGCGATATAGCCATTAGCATAATTATCAACCCTTCGCTAAACAATCACATACTATCACCAACGAGAAGTTTAGCTACTCATAGTTGTCATGCAATCAACAGAAATCATACTACGAATGAATGAAAACATGATGAAAGATATATAAATATAGATAGAAAAACTGTAAGATACAATGTTACCGAAGGTTGTCAATCTCCGAAGAATCGCGATCTTACAAGCTCCAAATTGCTAAGAAAAAGTATCTCATAAGCTAAGAACCCCCAGAACAGGCTCTGTGAAATTCCTACCTAAAACTACTGAGAAGGGAGAGAGAAAAGGTCTGGAAAAGTATGAAAAACGGAGCAACTATATATAGGCTTTCGAATTGTGTGGGGCGAAGGGCCCCACACACCGGGCGATTCGCCTGGTGTGGGGCGATTCGCCCCACATCCCGGGCGACTCACCCGGGACTGTTTTTCGGCCCAGAACGCGTTTTCGACGCGTTTTTGGATTTCTTCCCCTTTTCGGACTCGGTTTTTGCCTTCTAGTTACCTTCTAGCGTCCAGATTCGACCCCTAGACTTCAAATCCTATCCGGAATCTTTCAGATACTTCAATTAGACTTCTGGAACACCAATTCCTTGTATACTTCAATATATTTGCCCGGAAAACCTCGGTTTTCAACCAAAACCTGTAAAATCAAAACTAAAGGGAAACGTGACACTATTCTAATAAAATGCACTAAAATATAGCTAAATTAACATAGATGATAGCTAAAATAGGTGAAAAAGACTTAAATGAAAGTGTAAAATACACATTCATCAGTAAAAAAGCGATAAAAACTACGGGTTGCCTCCCGGATAGCGCCATTGTTTATAGTCTTAGACTCGACTACTTCTTGCGCCTAGCTCTTCTTCTTGAGGGTACTAGACTTCCCCTTCATGGATCTCCTCCTCATGCCACGAACCTGCGAATAAGAATGAACATAGACAGCAAGACCACAATAGTTAATGGTGTGAGAAGCATCGAAGTGATTATGTGGATCAGATATGGCTCGCAACACATGTCGCTTGCCATCCACCTTAATGGTGCAAGTCCTTCGGTAGATGTCTATCACGGAGCGTATCTTAGTCAGGAACGTTCGCCCCAAGAGAACCACATCCCCCATCCCAGGTGTAGACGCCGACATAACTACAAAATTGGTGTACACAGAAGCTTCACCAATCTTAACCAATACGTTCTTTACAACGCCTTCGGGTCTCACAAAGGATCCATCCGCCAATTGCACAATAGCCTTATGCTCAGATAGTTTTCCAAGGCTACTCTTCTCAAACACATTCATTGGGAGCACATAAGAGTAAGATCCCGTATCTAGTGTAGCACGAACATCTTCAAGTTCACCAATCCCGACCTTAACATTGAAACTTTGAGGGATTGGCTCGGGATCCTCTTGCTCCTCTTCACTCTCATCACATCCAAGGTCCTTCTCTTCTTCCTTGGCTAGTGGGGGTTCTTCATCCTTGCAATGCTCACACTTAGCAACCTTCTTGATGGTGATTTCAACAGGTAGATCACCTACCAAGGTAATGGACATCGACTTCTCAGTGTTGCTAGGCAGCTTCCCTTGCTCCCTACTTACCCCATGGTCAATCAACTCTTGCATCTTTTGATGGGAAAGCCTAGTGCTCTCTTCCAATCGATCTAGCCTCGCCCTAGTCTTCTCAGAATCTTCTTCATAACGCTTAAGAAAACTTTGGGTGTGATCAACCATCTTTTGCAAGTTCTCCATGAGTAGAGTTGTCTTCGACTTCGGTTGCTCTTTCGGAGCGGGATTTTCGCAGTGATCATTACCATAGTTAAGCCTACTGCGGTCTTGGTTAGGGCCATAAGTTTGGATAGCCGGTGCGTATCCTTGATTGTTCCGGAATCCTCTTCTTGAAAATCCACCTCGAGGATTCCTACCATCTTGTCCGTAGCTAGCTTCTTGAGTACCAAATTCCGTAGCAAAGGCTTCCTCTTCGCCTCCTTGAACCCAATTGCCATCATCATATGAAAGCTCCGATCTACACATATGAGCTCCATGCCACTAGTTCTTGCATATTCGGCAAACTTCGTTTGACATAGCTGTTCCTGCGGAGTTTTTGAGGACTTGTTTCAACTCGTTGGTAAAGCACTCGAATCGATCTCCATTCCCCCCATACATAGGGGCCTCCTGAGTCTGTGGAGCTTCAGTTCCACGTCTCCTAACCATTGCTCTTGTATCCTTGAATTGCGAACCCTTAGCAAGCCTTTCGAAAACTGCCCAGACGGCTTCTGCGGTTTCCTCCCAAATATTGCCACGACATTGGAAATCCACCGCATGTTGGTTCTCAAAGGTCAGTCCATTGTACATGTGTTGGACTAGATCCGAAAGCTCAAAACCTTGGTGAGGGCACTTGTTCATGAGGTCTTGGAACCTCTCAAACGCGGTGCAGATGGTCTAATCATAGTCTTGTTTGAACCCAGTGATTTGCGCCTTAAGCGCGGTAGTCAAGGTGTGAGGGATGTATTTCTCCATGAATGTTGAAAAAACCTTCTCCCATTGTCCAGCGATCCCGTCGGTAGAGAACTCGAACATGACTTGGCTCTGTCGCCAAGCCCCTTAGCAAAAACCTTCATCCTAAACTCATCCGTTGTTATTCCAGCTCCGGGTCGTGGGAGTTGGTTGACGAAATCATCGATATCGTGCAAGTACCCCATCACATCTTCCCTTGCTAAGCCATAGAACCTCGGAAGTTGTTGGAACGCGTGGTTCTTGATTTCCAGATCACGAGTTGCAGACGAAAGAACAATCGCCGGTCCCCTCATACGATCCTTGGAGGGTTGAACCCATGCTTTCAGTGGTCTAGCTTCTGCCATTCCGTCGATTTCCTTGAAAAGGCTGTGTAGAGATTCAGAGAAATCGGTATCCTCTATTTCCTCTAGTTCACGTCTTCGAAGTAGTCGCCTTCTTTGGTTGTAGACTCTGTCGATTTCAGCGATTGATTCAGCAAGCGGTGTTCCCCTAGATCGTGTACTTCGCATACACTATCCGTAACAAGCTAAGAAAGGAGTATCAGAGAGATCAAATAGAAAGAATAAAAACTACTAAAACTAGGAATTGAATGCTGAAAATATAAAAGCTAAACAGAAAAAAGGAGTATAGTCCCCGTCAACGGCGTCAATTTGATGAACCGGAATTTGTCAGATTCTAATTAATCAAATAAATTTGTATTTAGCCAAAGGCAATTCACAACTACAACGAAAACCGTAGTGTAGCAGTAAAATAACCTCGAGTGTCGATCTCTAAGGACTATAACTAGTTTTATCTAATCTAACTTAAACTATAAAATCAACAGACGACTTAGCACAGGTTTTTTTTATCAAATAATGGAAGTTAGTGATAGTATGATCATTCAAAGCATAGCAGGTTAATAATCATGCATGAAGTACCCGATCGTTTTGCATAGAGATCTTTGATCAATGAATTGTCCAATGTGTTCCGTTATTATTCAACACTACGAAGATAGATCAAAGAAATAAAGCTATACCTCAAAGTGTGATTCGCTTTACCGCCATCAGCATAATTATTAACCCTTAGCTAACAAATCACATACTATCACCAACGATAAATTTAGCTACTCATAGATGTCATGCAATCAACATAAATCATAGCAAGATTGAATGAAAACATGTTGAAATATAAATAAATATGAATAGAAAAATTGCAAGATACAATGTTACCGAAGGTTGTCAATCTCCGAAGAATCGCGATCTCACAAGCTCCAAAACGATAAGAAAAAGTATCTTCTATGCTAAGAATTCCCAGAATAGGCTCTGGAGAATTCCTACCTAAAACTAATGAAAAAGGTGAGAAAAAAGGTCTGAGAAAGTATGAAAAACGGAGAAAACTGAGCAACTATATATAGAGGCTCGGAATGTGTGGGGCGAGTCGCCCCACACACCGGGCGAATCGCCTGGTGTGGGGCGAACCGCCCCACGTCCCGGGCGAATCACCTGATGAACGCGTTGGGTTGTCGAGTTCCAACTTAATCAAATAAATTTGTATTTAGCCAAAGGCAATTCACAACTACAACGAAAACCGTAGTGTAGCAGTAGAATAACCTCGAGTGTCGATCTCTAAGGACTATAACTAGCTTTATCTAATTTAACTTGAGAATATAAAATCAACAGACGACTTAGCAAAGGTTTTTCTTAACAGATAATGGAGATTGGTGATAGTATGGTCCTTCAAAGCATAAGGGTTTAATAATCATGCATAAATTCCTCGGTTTTGCATGGAGGTCTTTGATCAATGAATTGTCTAGTTGTAATTATCAAACACTACGAAGATCTAGATTTAGTTAGGTCAAAGACCAATGAATTGTCCAGTTGTGTGCAATAATTAATCAACAATACGAAGATAGAGATTTAGATAGATCAAAGAAATAAAGCAATAACTCAGAGTATAATGCGCGATATAGCCATTAGCATAATTATTAACCCTTCGCTAAGAATTCACATACTATCATCAACGAGAAGTTTATCTACTCATAGTTGTCATGCAATCAACAGAAATCATACCACGAATGAATGAAAACATGATGAAAGATATATAAAAATAAGTAGAAAAACTTTAAGATACAATGTTACCGAAGGTTGTCAATCTCCGAAGAATCGCGATCTTACAAGCTCCAAACTGCTAAGAAAAAGTATCTCCTAAGCTAAGAACCCCCAGAACAGGCTCTGGGTAATTCCTACCGAAAACTACAGAGAAAGGTGAGAGAAAAGGTCTGGAAAAGTATGAAAAACGGAGAAAATCTGAGCAACTATATATAGGCTACGAATTGTGTGGGGCGAAGAGCCCCACACACCGGGCGATTCGTCTGGTGTGGGACGATTCGCCTCACGTCCCGGGCGATTCGCCCGGGAGTATTGTTCGGCCTAAAACGCCTTTTCGACGTGTCTTTGGATTTCTTCCCCTTTTCGGACTCGGTTTCTGACTTCTAGTGGCCTTCTAGCCTCCAAATTCGACCCCTAGACTTCAAATCCTATCCGGAATCTTTCAGATACTCCAAATAGGCTTCTGGAACACCAATTCCTTGTCTACTTCAATATAATTGCCCGGAAAACCTCGTTTTTCAACCAAAACCTGTAAAATAAAAACTAAAGGGAAACGTGACACTATTCTAATAAAATGCACTAAAATATAGCTAAATTAACATAGAGGATAGCTAAAATAGATGAAAAAGACTTAAATGAAAGTGTAAAATACACATTCATCATCGCCCGGGAGGTCCAATCGGCAGGTGACGCGTTTTTGGATTTTTTTTTCCTTTTCGAACTCAGTTTTTGCCTTCTAGTGACCTTTTAGCCTTCAGACTCGACCCCTAGACTTCAAATCCTATTCGGAATCTTCTAGATACTCCAAAAATGTTTCCGGAACACCAATTCTTCGTGCCCGTCAATATAATTGCTCTGAAAACCACGTTTTTCACCCAAAACCTGTAAAATGCAAACTAAAGGGAAACGTGACACTATTCTAATAAAATGCACTATAATATAGCTAAATTAACATAGAGGATAACTAAATTGGTGAAAAAAAGACTCGAATGAAAGTGTAAAATACACGTTCAGTATTTTAAGAGCTTTGTTGTAGTATGACTCTCTAGGATCAGATTGGAATCTTGCACACACACAAACATCATACTGAATGTCATACCTACTTGCTGTTAAATACAACAAGGAATCAATGAGCTTCCTATACTTGTGTTCATCAACACATTTGTCTTCTTTAGTATAGCCCAATTTGGCACCAACACTCATAGGGATCTTTTTAGGTTTTCCATCTTCTTTGATCCTGATTTTATGAGCATTTCCTTTGCATACTTTGCTTGATTTATGAATATTCCATCATTGAGTTGCTTGACTTGCAATCCTAGGAAATAATTCAATTTTCCCATCATGTTCATTTCAAACTTGTTTGTCATGAGTTTGGCAAAATCATCACAAAGTTGCTTGTCTTTAGAACCAAATATTATGGCATCCACATAAATCTGGACTAAAATTAATTTACCATCATGATTTATGGTAAACAAGGTTTTATCAACCTCACCCTTCTTGAAACCATTATCCAGCAAGAACCTAGCTAAGGTGTCATATCAAGCTCTTGGTGTTTGCTTTAGACCATATACAGCTTTCTGAAGCTTTTATACCATCTTGATTTCTAAAGGAAGTTCAAAGCCAGGGGGTTGTTCCAGATAGACTTCTTCAGCAAGTTCATCATTTAGAAATGCACTTTTAACATCCATTTGGTAAACTATGAAGTCTTTGTGAGCGGCAAAGGCTAAGAATAGTCTAATAGCATCCAATCTCCCAACTGGAGCATTAGACTCATCATAATCCAATCCTTCAGTCTGACAGTAACCTTGAAGAACTAAACGTGTTTTGTTCCTTGTTACTTCACCAGACTCGCTCAGCTTATTTCTGAACACCCACTTAGTACCAATTGCTTTATTTCCTTCAGCAAGGGGTACAAGTTTCCAGACTTTGTTTCTTTCAAATTGATCCAGTTCTTCTTGCATTGCCTTGATCCATTCAGAATGCTTTAAAGCTTCTTCAATGGTTTGAGGTTCAATTTCAGATACACAACAAGAGAACAATGCTTCTACTTCAACTACCATTGCTTCTTCAGCAACGCTTTGTTAGTAGAAACTTTGGACCTATTCACTTGGCGTTTGTCAATATCACCAATAATATCCTTAGAGGGATGATCTCTAATCAAAATATTAACGCGTTTGCTCTTTGGATCTGGACATTTATGCATTTCAGCATGTGACTCTTCAGCACGTACTTGTTCAGTACCACAGGTTTCTGGTTGTGTCTCTACTGATATGAGTTCATCAGCAACTACCTGTTCAGTATTGCTGGTTTGAGGTAACTCGTCAATAGGCACAGGAGGTTGCAATGTTTCAGCAACGTCTAGAGCAACTGCATCTTTAGCCGGGAATTTCTTATCATGAACTATATTTATCTTGACTTGACTTGGTGTTGGCGTGTCATTATCAGAATCATGATTAAGTTCAGTGATCCTGACATTTCCAGCTTTAGATTCAGTTCGTTGCTCATGTATGAATAGCTTCTTCATACATTTTGATATTTCTTCTTCAGCAGAAACTCCTTGTCTCTTTTCGTAGAATACAACATGCACAGATTCTTCAATGTTTTGTGCCTTTTTGTTGTAAACTCTATAAGCTTTGATATGAAAGGAGTAACCAAGAAATATCGCTTCATCTTCCTTTGGTTGAAATGTTCTTAGATATTCTCTACCATTGTTAAGAACAAAGCATTTGCAACCAAATACTCTTAGATGAGTGATGTTAGGAGGTCTTCCAACAAATAGCTCATAGGGAGTTTTGTTGTACTCCTTAGTTATCAAGCATCTATTTTGAGTATAGCAAGCAGTCTTAATCGCTTCAACCCATTAGGCTTACTTATTTCAGTGTCAGCAAGCATGGTTCTAGGTGCTTCCTTAAGGGTACGATTCTTCCTTTCAGCAACACCATTGTGTTTAGGTGTCCTTACTGAGGATAACTGATGTTGTATGCCTTTAGAAGTGCAATAATCAATTATGTACTGGTTTACAAACTCAGTACCATGGTCTGTTCTGATGATTTTTACCTTGTCATTTTTCATGACTTCGAGCTTGTTCAGCAAGTTAGGTATGTCAGTCTTTGTTTCAGACTTTTGTTTGATGAAAATCACCCAAGTGAATCTTGAATAATCATCCACCACCACCATACCATACTTCTTGCCAGCATAGCTTGTTGAAGAAGATTCGAACAAGTCCATGTGCAAGAGTTGTAAAGGTTTTGTAGTTGACGGTACCGCCTTGTTCTTGAAAGAGGCTTGGTTTGCTTAACCTTCTGACATGCAGTGCAAACACCATCCTTCTTAAAGGTAACCTTAGGTAATCGAACTACAAGTGCCGTTTAGATAGCTTATTCAACGTCTTGAAGTTTAGGTGACTAGTTCTTTTATGCCATAACCATGCATTTTAGCAAGGCCTTCATGTTCTGAGATCAGACATTTTTCAATTATTGCTGAAGACCAATCTACAGTGTATAGACCTCCTGATCTTCTAGCAACCATGATTACCTTCTTTGTCTCAAAGTCAACAAGTTTGCACTGATCACTTTTGATTTTGATGAAGTAACCTTTGTCAGCAAACTGACTCATGCTGAACAAGTTGAACTTAAGATTTTTGACATAAAGAACTCCTGTTATAGTAATGCACCATAACTTCACGTTACCATAGCCTTTAGTAGATGCAAAGCCTCCACCAACAAACCTTATTGTTGGACCTCCAGACGACCATCTGTAGTTGATTGTTGGTCCCTTTAAACAACAAGAAAAGACTAGAGGGGGGGGGTGAATAGTCTTTTCTAACTTTTGTCGTTTAAAAACTTTCTCAGCAAGGGCTTATTACTTTTCAGTAATGAGTTTGCTGATACTTAACTTTCTCAGCAAGTACTAGTTACTTTTCAGTAACGAGTTTTACTGATACTTAAAAAACAGAGTGCGGAAGTCTTTGTACAATAAGTGCTTTTCAATAAGTGTTAGTTTCAGCAAGTGAGCAGAGTGACAGTGTACAGATAGATAAGCTTGCTGAAAACTAAATGCAGTAAAGTAAATCACACAAACACTTTTTATAGTGGTATCTGAGAGTGGCGTAATCTCTCAACTAATCCACTTTGTCCTTTCTAGGACTGAATCCACTAAGATAAGTTTGAGGTTCCTTACAACACCTATCTAGAGCGATTCTACAGAAACTAAAGCACACTTGTTTCGTTTCCAACCTAAGTAGAGAACGAAACCTTGTTCTCCACCAAACTTGGGACTTATAATCAGCAACACTATGCTTGATTAAATTCCCCCTGAATTTCACGCCTGAAAAAGGGTGTTTATCAGTTAGAGAGGTTTGGGATGAGATGAATTGAGTATAACTTATTCAGCTACAACAAGTAATCTAAGAAACAAAACTTTGAATACTTTGCAGTAAACAAGTTAAGTTGTTTCTGGTGTCAAGACTTGTTCTTGTTCGAAAGAAAGAACACTTAACTAATTTCTTAGTCGTGAATGTTCTACTTCTTCACAAGTAGCTTTTTCAAGCTTTAAGTCTTGAAACGGATCAATAGGCAGTAAAGAGTAAGAAAAATGAGTGTTTAAGCACAAGTGAGAGTTTGATCACGTTGTTGACACACTTCTACTCTTTGCCAGATGACCTCTATTTATAGTGAATCAAGGGAGCCGTTTGAATTTCAAATGCTAAGGCTTTGTTCCTTAAGATGTCACTATCTTGCTTTTGTACTTTCAGCAGCGTCCTTTAATTGTCTTCTAGTCTTCATGTTCTTCGCATGCTTACTTTTGCATTTAAGGTTCAATATGAACGTTGGAGCGAAAATTCAAGTACTTTCAGCAAGGAGGTCACGTATGTATTTCAGCAAGCGGTCAGTCTCAGTTTCAGCAAGCACAACCTACTCTGTCATTTAGATTTTCACTTATGCAAGTTGTTGCTAAAGTTTCCACTTTCTGAGCAACATGTGCCTTTGTAGATACCATCTTCAGAAATCTTCTTTAGTCTTCAGTCTTCGAATTCTTCAAGTTTCTGAACGGTTCTACTGCTTCAATAGTTCGTTTGTGTAAACAAAGTACATCATCAGCAAAACTAAAGCACCTAACTAGTACCTACACTAAGTCTTCAGCAAACGTTCCTCTTTTACAATGTCCTTAAATTCTAAATTCCTATGGACCTTAAGAGTACTAGTTACTGGACTTTCCTTAATTTAACATGGTTAATTGCTCATCAAAATTACAAGTTTCCTAACAAATTTCCCCCTTTTTGATGTTAGCAATCCATGGCTAAATTAATTGTTACCCTTTTAGAGGTTTTTGATGTTGAATAAATCAGTTGAATAATGCAAACATACTTGAATAATAAAACAGTAAGCATAAGTAGATTGCATAATAAAAAACCAATAAGAGTCAAAAGCTTATTTTTGATAGTTATCTTTCAGTAAGTTTACAAGAAAGTTCAGAGATAACTACAAGAATCAGCAAACAAAAACAAACAAAGCTTTTACAAGGGACTTAAGCTATTCCAGCAAAAGATTTCCTCAGAATCTCCCTTACACTCCTCTCAGCAAGCGCAGAAAATTCAACACAGTCCTTTTCGTAATCTTCAAGTAGCTTACGAACTTCAAGTTGAATGATCCTTGCATTCTTGCAGGCATTATAATGATGGTTTTTACCATTCATTTCTTTGTAGTGAAGTACCCACAAGTGCATGCCCCAATTGCTGGCATGGAGAAGTTGTGTATCTGAAATTCCCTTGTTAGCATGAATCTTTCTTAACCAGAGAAGATCTTCTTCTTGATCCTTGGCAATGAGATAAAAATACTCATAAGGAATCAAGCCATATTTCTTCTTTGACTTCTTGGTTAAAGGATCACTGTAGTAAGCAACATCAATCGGTTTGATTAAATCAGGCTCTTGCTTCATTAGCTTGCCGATAGAGGTTCTTCTTACTAAGACTTCCAGATTCAGCCATTTTGCAGCAATGTTTATTGGGTAGGGAGGAGGATCCATTTCTTTTCTTTGCACTTTTAATTCAATCCAAGTGTACATTTGATTCAGTACAGCAGTTGGAAAGAAATCATTGACCAACAAATCTTCCAGCTTTAAGACCCAGCAACCATGTAGGTTTCTGATCACATTCTGAGTTGTTTGTTCATTGCTGGTCTTTTTGTGTATTCAATGCCAGAGCCAATGGAAATGCTGGCTAGCCTCTTTTCTTCCTGTCTTTGCCTTCTTCTTCTTGACTTAGCATTTTCTTGATCTCTTGCTGAAGATCTTGAGTCAGAAGAGAAATATTTGGAATGGCCAGAAGGAGTTACGGCTGTAATTGGTCTAGCTCTTAGTGCTTGAGCTATTGTTTGATCATCATCATCATTGATGAACGATCAGACTCGAACAATCAAATAAATTTGTTTGAAAGCCAAAGGTAAACTCACAACTACAGAAAACACGTAGCGCAGAGGTAAGATGACCTCGAGTGTCGATCTCTAGGGACTAAACTAGCTTTAACTAATTAACTAAATATAATTTCAGAAAACAAATTTATCTCTAACTTAATGATGAATGTGTATTTTACACTTTCATTCGAGTCTTTTTCACCTATTTTAGCTATCCTCTATGTTAATTTAGCTATATTTTAGTGCATTTTATTAGAATAGTGTCACGTTTACCTTTAGTCTTTATTTTACAGGTTTTGGTTTAAAAACGAGGATTTCCGGGCAAATATATTGAAGTTGACAAGGAATTGGTGTTCCAGAAGCCTAATTGGAGTATCTGAAGGTTTCCAGATAGGAATTTAAGTCTAGGGGTCGAATCTGGAGGTTAGAAGACCACTAGAAGTCAGAAATCGAGTCCGAAAAGGGGAAGAAATCCAAAAACGCATCGAAAACGCTTAAATTCCCGAAAAAAACTCACGGGCGAATCGCCCGGGATGTGGGGCGAATCGCCCCACACCAGGCGACTCGCCCGGTGTGTGGGGCCCTTCGCCCCACACTATTTCGAAGCCTATATATAGTTGCTCAGTTTTTCTCCGATTTTCATACTTTTCCAGACCTTCTCTCTCACCTTTCTCTGTAGTTTTAGGTAGAAACTTCCCAGAGCCTGTTCTGGGGGTTCATAGCTTAGGAGATACTTTTTAATAGCAGTTTGGAGCTTGTAAGATCGCGATTCTTCGGAGACTGACAACCTTCGGTAACATTGTATCTTACAGTTTTTCTACTTATTTTTATATATCTTTAAACATGTTTTCTTCTATGATTTCTGTTGATTGCATGACAACTATGAGTAGCTAAACTTATCGTTGGTGGTAGTATGTGAATTATTAGCGAAGGGTTGATAATTATGCCAATGGCTATATCGCGCATTATACTCCGTGTTATTGCTTTATTTCTTTGATCTATTTAAATCCCTATCTTCGTATTGTTGATTAATTATTGCACACAATTGGACAATTCATTGGTCTGCGACCTATCTCAATCTATCGTAGTGTTTAATAATTACAACAGGACAATTCATTGATCAAAGATCTCCATGCAAGACCGAGAAATTTACGCATGATTATTAACCCGTTATGCTTTGAAGGACCATACTATCACCAATCTCCATTATCTGTTAGAAAACCCTTTGCTATACCGTCTGTTGTTTTTATATTCTTTAATTAAATTAGATAAAGCTAGTTATAGTCCTTAGAGATCGACACTCGAGGTTATTCTACTGCTACACTACGGTTTTCGTTGTAGTTGTGAATTGCCTTTGGCTAAATAACAAATTTATTTGATTAATTGGGACCGACAATTCCACGTTCGTCAAATTGGCGCCGCTGCCGGGGACTATACTCCCTTTTTCTGTTTAATTTATTTATATTTTTAGCATTCAATTCCTAATTCTAGTAGTTTTAGTTTTCCTTTTTAATCTCTCTCTGATACTGCTTTCCTAGTTTGTTACAGATACTGTATGCCACATACACGATCTAGAGGAACACCGCTTGCTGATTCAATTGCTGAGATCGACAGAGTCTACCACCAAAGAAGGCGACTACTTCAAAGGCGTGCACTGGAGGAAATAGAGGATACCGATTTCTCCGAATCTCTACACAGTCTTTTCATGGAAATCGACGGAATGGCAGAAGCTAGACCACTGAAAGCATGGGTTCAACCCTCCAAGGATCGTATGAGGGGGCCATCGATTGTTCTTTCGTCTGCAACTCGAGATCTGGAAATCAAGAACCACGCATTCCAACAACTTCCGAGGTTCTATGGCTTAGCAAGGGAAGATGTGATGGGGTACTTGCACGATATCGACGATTTTGTCAACCAACTCCCATGACCCGGAGCTGAAATAACAACGGATGAGTTGCGGATGAAGGTTTTTGCTATGGGGCTTGGCAACAGAGCCAAGTCATGGTTGAGTTCTCTACCAGCAGGCTCGCTGGACACTTGGGAGAAGGTTTTTTCAGCTTTCGTGGAAAAATACTTCCCTCACACATTGACTACCGAGCTAAAGGCGAAAATCAATGGATTCAAACAGGACTATGATGAGACCATCTACACCGCGTTTGAGAGGTTCCAAGATCTCACGAACAAGTGCCCTCACCATGGTTTTGAGTTTTCTGACGTAGTCCAACACTTCTGATGAATGTGTAATTTACACTTTCAATTCAGTCTTTTTCACCTCTTTTAGCTATCCTCTATGTTAATTTAGCTATATTTTAGTGCATTTTATTAGAATAGTGTCACGTTTCCCTTTAGTTTTTATTTTACAGGTTTTGGTTGAAAAACAAGGATTTCCGGGCAAATATATTGAAGTAGACAAGGAATTGGTGTTCCAGAAGCCTAATTGGAGTATCTGAAGGTTTCCGGATAGGATTTGAAGTCTAGGGGTCGAATCTGGACGTTAGAAGGCCACTAGAAGTCAGAAACCGAGTCCGAAAAGGGGAAGAAATCCAAAAACGCGTCGAAAACGCGTAAATTCCTGAAAAATACTCCTGGGCGAATCGCCCGGGATGTGGGGCGAATCGCCCCACACCAGGCAACTCGCCCGGTGTGTGGGGCCCTTCGCCCCACACTATTTCGAAGCCTATATATAGTTGCTCAGTTTTTCTCCGATTTTCATACTTTTCCAGACCTTCTCTCTCACCTTTCTCTGTAGGTTTAGGTAGGAACTTCCCAGAGCCTGTTCTGGGGGTTCATAGCTTAGGAGACACTTTTTCATAGCAGTTTGGGGCTTGTAAGATCGCGATTCTTCGGAGACTGACAACCTTCGGTAACATTGTATCTTACAGTTTTTCTACTGATTTTTATATATCTTTCAACATGTTTTCTTCTATGATTTCTGTTGATTGCATGACAACTATGAGTAGCTAAACTTATCGTTGGTGGTAGTATGTGAATTCTTAGCGAAGGGTTGATAATTATGCTAATGTCTATATCGCGCATTATACTCCGTGTTATTGCTTTATTTCTTTGATCTATCCAAATCCCTATCTTCGTATTGTTGATTAATTATTGCACACAATTGGACAATTCATTGGTCTTCGACCTATCCAAATCTATATCTTCGTAGTGTTTGATAATTACAACAGGACAATTCGTTGATCAAAGATCTCCATGCAAGACCGAGGAATTTACGCATGATTATTAACCCGTTATGCTTTGAAGGACCATACTATCACCAATCTCCATTATCTGTTAGAAAAACATTTGCTAAACCGTCTGCTGTTATATTCTTTAGTTAAATTAGATAAAGCTAGTTATAGTCCTTAGAGAACGACACTCGAGGTCATTCTACTGCTACACTACGGTTTTTGTTGTAGTTGTGAATTGCCTTTGGCTAAATAACAAATTTATTTGATTAATTGGGACCGACAATTCCACGTTCGTCAAATTGGCGCCGTTGCCGGGGACTATACTTCTTTTTTCTGTTTAATTTGTTTATATTTTCAACATTCAATTCCTAGTTTTAGTTGTTTTTATTTTTTCTTTCTGATACTCCTTTCCTAGCTTGTCACAGATATTCAGGTCTTGTGATGGCTCGCCCACTTTTGAAATCATGGGTTCAACCCAACAAAGCACTGATGAGAGGTCCGGCTATTGTTCTTTCTGCTGCAACTCGAGATTTGGAAATCAAAAGTTGCATGTTCCAGCAACTCCCGAGGTTCTATGGGTTGGCTAGGGAAGATGTTATGGGATACCTGAATGATATTGACGATTTTATCAACAATCTTCCAAGGCCCGGAGCAGGGATAACGGACGATGAGCTGAGGATGAAGGTTTTTGCTATGGGGCTTGGTGATAAAGCCAAGGCATAGTTAGGCTCTCTGGAAGCCGGATCACTAGACACCTGGGACAAGGTGTATTCTGCTTTTATGGAGAAATACTTTCCTCACACATTGACTACCGCGCTTAAGGCGCAAATCACTGGATTCAAACAAGACTATGATGAGACCATCTACCCCGCTTTCGAGAGGTTCAAGGACCTCATGCACAAGTGTCCACACCATGGTTTTAAACTTCCGGATCTTGTCCAGCACTTCTACAATGGACTCACATATGAGAGTCAACAGGTGGTGGATTTCCAATGCCGTGGTACTATCTGGGAAGAGACCGCCGAGGATGTGTGGGCGTGTTTCGAAAGGCTTGCTAAAGGATCTCAGTCCAAGGATCCAAGAGCAATGGTTAGGAGGCGTGGACCTGAGGCTCCACCAAACCAGGAGATCCCAATGCATGAAGTGAATGATGTGAGTGGCGATAGGTTTGAAGGTTTCGCCAATCAGATGAGGCAAGCTCTAAGTGGCCTAATCGGAACATCTCTCTCCAACGAGGTATGTAGGGTGTGCAAGAATTATGGGCATGGGGCTCATATGTGTAGATCAGATCTAACACGAGAAGATGTTCACTGGGGAAACCGTAGTAATCCTACTCCTAAGGTCGAAGCATCTACATCCAAGTCAGCAACTCTCTTGGATAATTTACAGAAATTGGTGGATTTCACCCAAGTGTTTTTTAAGAGATACGAGGAGGATTCGGCAAAGATCAATGCTCGTTTGGATCAATTGGAAGCTAGAGTTAGTAGAGAGCAGGGAAAATTACATAGCAGCATTGAGAGGTCCATGTCGATCAACTTGGTGGGAGATCTTCCAATGGAAATCACCATTAAGCAAGTTGCTGCGTGCGAGTGTGGTGCAAAAGACGAACCTCCATTGGCCAAGGAGGAAGATAAAGATCTGGGACTCAACCTAAGTAATGAAGAACCTAAGGATCCTGAACCAATTCCTGATAGCTTTGATGTTAAGGTTGGGATTGGTAGTCTCGATGACGTCCGTGCTACACTAGATACAGGATCTTATTCGAATGTGCTACCCATGAATGTGTTTGAGAAGAGTAGCCTTGGAGAACTTTCGAAGCATAAGGCCATTGTGCAACTAGCGGATGGATCCTTTGTGAGACCCGAAGGCATTGTGAAGAACGTATTGGTTAAGATTGGTGAAGCATCTGTGTACACCAATTTTGTAGTTATGCCGGCGTCTACACCTGGGATGGGGGATGTTGTTCTCTTGGGATGAACGTTCTTGACTAAACTACGCTCCATGATAGACATCTACCGAATGACTTGCACCATTGAGGTGGATGGCAAGCGACATGTGTTGCGAGCCATATCTGGTCCACCTGATCACTTCAATGCTTCTCACACTGTTAACTACTGGGGTCTTGCTGTCTATGTTCATTCTTATTCACAGGTTCGTGACATGAGGAGAAGATCCATGAAGGGGAAGTCTAGTACCCTCAAGAAGAAGAGCTAGGCGCAAGAAGGAGTCGAGTCAAAGACTATAAACAATGGCGCTATCCGGGAGGCAACCCGGAATTTTTATCGCTTTCTTGCATTGCATGCATATCATTGTGTTTTATTTTATATTTTAGTATGTTTTTGGTTTCTCACGAGTTTCTTTGAGTACTATAGGTTACAGGTACAAGTTTAGCTCTCACCTTAAATCCACTTTCGACGTTCGGGACGAGCGACGACGTTCAGGTTTGGGGAGGGGGTTATCGCTGGTTATCTCTATACTTGTCTTGCTTATGATAAACTCGTGAAATTTTTTGCATTTGCATTTGCACGTTTACTGCTTTCTTAGTTTTTTAGGTTGCATTCACTGCATTCATCCTAGGATAGTCTTGCATGTTTTATATGGAGTTTATTGCCGAATTTTTTGAACTTTTTTATTGGGTAGATTAACTAACTATGTCATTAATCATATGCTTCATCTCTATGAATTTGTTTGAGGTTTTTCTCGCTTGGCTTGTCACATTTATGTATTGCACTTAGTTAAACTTGGTAGTCTCGACATCACTTAGTGGTGTTTTCTCTACTGCGGTTCACGAAGGCCTTTATAATAGGATGATGCATGTTAGGGTCTTATGGTTGTTTTCCCGAGTAATTATGAACCTAAGAGGCAACAAGTCTTCACCATGCTTTGGGATTGCTAAATGCCTAGGAAGGAGGTAGTGTGAGGTTGTGTGATCCTTTGTTTGTAACCTATTCTTTCGAATAGGTTTGGGGAGGGGGTTACACCATCATTAGACTTGTTTTTCGTTTTCATTTCTGTGTTGTGAGTTTATTTTTCCTTTCTCGTAAATTTTGTACTCCAACCTATTCTTTCGAATAGGTTTGGGGAGGTCGTTTGTCATTTTTGTTTCTCTTTTCGTTATGCTACTGCTGGCTAAAATAAAAAATCGAAAAAAAAGAAAAATTTCCAGGAAAAAAGAAAGAAAAAAAGAAAAAAAGAGACTGGAAAGGAAAAAAGAAAAAAAAGAAAAGATCCCAAAAGAGCAAAGAAGGGGCCAAAAAGAAAAAGCCAAATAGCAGTTTAGCAAAGTGTTATGTCTCATTTTCCAATTCTTGTAATGTTCGTAATCGTGTTTGTAATTCTTTTCTTTTATTTTTGAGTGTCATCTGTTCTAGACCACCCTCGTCCTGCCATTCAGGAAGTGGTGAAAAGCTTAAGGCTTTGCTTGATAGATGGGTAGAATAGGAGAGTGTTATCTTTTATAGCGAACCCTCCTTCGTTTGATGAGAGCCAGTACTGGTTCAACCTCTTTGAGGAAAAGTCTTAACATGGTGAACAGTAGTAAGTCCTCAGTTTTATAGGTACGGGACAACCATTCGTATCTTAACATGTTTCATTACGTCGTTACTGACTAGGTCCAGGTAGAGAATGTTACGAGAGACTATCTTGTCTTGACATAAGTGCTTATGTGGATGCGTATGAGTCAATCGAGGCATTCTTCAACCTATATTCATGTTTTTGATTTATATGGTTTTTGTTCATATGTTTTTTGATAGATTCATTAGATTAGTTCACTTTATTTGGCATGAGACTCCATTTTATGTGTTGCATTGTTTTTTGCATTAGAGTCTAGCTTAGTTGCTTGAGGACAAGCAAAGGTTCGGTTTGGGGAGTTTGATGAATGTGTATTTTACACTTTCATTTGAGTCTTTTTCACCTATTTTAGCTATCCTCTATGTTAATTTAGCTATACTTTAGTGCATTTTATTAGAATAGTGTCACGTTTCCCTTTAGCTTTTATTTTACAGGTTTTGGTTGAAAAACGAGGATTTCCGGGCAATTATATTAAAGTTGACAAGGAATTGGTGTTCCAGAAGCCTAATTGGAGTATCTGAAGGTTTCCGGATAGGATTTGAAGTCTAGGGGTCGAATCTGGAGGTTAGAAGGACACTAGAAGTCAGAAACCGAGTCCGCAAAGGGGAAGAAATTCAAAAACGCGTCGAAAACGCGTAAATTCCCGAAAAATACTCCCGGGCGACTCGCCCGGTGTGTGGGGCCCTTCGCCCCACACTATTTCGAAGCCTATATATAGTTGCTCAGTTTTTCTCCTATTTTCATACTTTTCCACACCTTCTCTCTCACCTTTCTCTGTAGTTTTAGGTAGGAACTTCCCAGAGCCTGTTCTGGGGGTTCATAGCTTAGGAGACACTTTTTCATAGCAGTTTGGGGCTTGTAAGATCGCGATTCTTCGGAGACTGACAACCTTCGGTAACATTGTATCTTACAGTTTTTCTACTCATTTTTATATATCTTTCAACATGTTTTCTTCTATCATTTTTGTTGATTGCATGACAACTATGAGTAGCTAAACTTATCGTTGGTGGTAGTATGTGAATTCTTAGCGAATGGTTGATAATTATGCTAATGGCTATATCGCGCATTATACTCCGTGTTATTGCTTTATTTCTTTGATCTATCCAAATCCCTATCTTCGTATTGTTGATTAATTATTGCACACAATTGGACAAATCATTGGTCTTCGACCTATCCATATCTATATCTTCGTAGTGTTTGATAATTATAACAGGACAATTCATTGATCAAAGATCTCCATGCAAGACCGAGGAATTTACGCATGATTATTAACCCGTTATGCTTTGAAGGACCATACTATCACCAATCTCCATTATCTGTTAGAAAAACATTTGCTAAACCGTCTGCTGTTTTTATATTCTTTAGTTAAATTAGATAAAGCTAGTTATAGTCCTTAGAGAACGACACTCGAGGTCATTCTACTGCTACACTACGGTTTTTGTTGTAGTTGTGAATTGTCTTTGGCTAAATAACAAATTTATTTGATTAATTGGGACCGACAATTCCACGTTCGTCAACTTCTACAATGGACTAACCTTCGAGAACCAACAAGTGGTGGATTTCCAATGCCGAGGCAATATTTGGGAGGAAATCGCAGAAGCCGTCTGGGCAGTTTTCGAAAGGCTTGCTAAGGGTTCGCAGTTCAAGGACCCAAGAGCGATGGTTAGGAGACGTGTACCTGAAGCTCCACCGACTCAAGAAGCCCCTATGTATAGGGGGAATGGGGATCAATTCGAGTGCTTTACCAACGAATTGAAGCAAGTCCTCAAAAGCGCCACTGGAACAACTGTTTCGAACGAAGTTTGCCGAATATGCAAGAACTATGGGCATGGGGCTCATATGTGTAGATCGGATCTTGCGTATGATGATGGCAACTGGGCTCAAGGAGGCGAAGAGGAAGCCTTTGCTACGGAGTTTGGTACTCACGGACAAGACGGTAGGAATCCTCGAGGTGGATTTTGGAGAAGAGGGTTCCGGAACAACCAAGGATATGCACCGGCTAGCCAAACTTATGGGCCTAACCAAGACCGTAGTAGGCTTAACTATGGTAATGATCACTGCGAAAATCCCGCTCCGAAAGAGCAACCGAAGTCGAAGTCGACTCAACTGATGGAGAACTTGCAGAAGATGGTTGATCACACCCAAAGTTTTCTCAAACGTTATGAAGAAGATTCTGAGAAGACTAGGGAAAGGCTTGATAGGTTGGAAGAGAGCACTAGGCTTGCCCATCAAAAGATGCAAGAGTTGATCGACCGAGGAGCAAGTAGGGAACAAGGCAAGCTGCCTAGCAACACTGAGAAGTCGATGTCCATTACCTTGGCTGGTGATCTGCCTGTTGAAATCACCATCAAGAAGGTTGCTAAGTGCGAGTGTTGCAAGGGGGAAGTGCCCCCACACGCTAAGGAAGAAGAGAAGGACCTTGGTTCTGACGAGAGTGAAGAGGAGCAAGAGGATCCCGAGCCACTCCCTAAAAGTTTCGATGTCAAGGTCGGGATTGGTAAGCTTGAAGATGTCCGTGCCACACTAGACACGGGATCCTACTCTAACGTGCTCCCTAGGAATGTGTTCGAGAAGAGTAGCCTTGGAAAAATATCTGAGCATAAGGCTATTGTGCAACTGGCGGATGGATCCTGTGTGAGACCCGAAGGCGTTGTGAAGAATGTATTGGTCAAGATTGTTGAAACTTCTGTATACACCAATTTTGTAGTTATGCCGGCATCTACACCTGGGACGGGGGATGTCATTCTCTTGGGGCGAACGTTCTTGACTAAGCTACACTTCGTGATGGACATCTACCAAAGAACTTGCACTATTGAGGTGGATGGCAAGCGACATGTCTTGCGAGCCATATCTGATCCGCCTGATACTTCTCACACTACTCACTACTGTGGTCTTGCAGCCTATGTTCATTCTTATTCACAGGTTCGTGGCATGAGGAGGAGATCCACGAAGGGGAAGTCTAGTACCCTCAAGAAGAAGAGCTAGGCGCAGACAGGAGTCGAGTCAAAGACTTTAAACAATGGCGCTATCCGGGAGGCAACCCGGAGTTTTTATCGATTTCTTTACTGATTTATTGCATGCATTCATACTTGAACAATTTGCTTTTCATATGTGAATTTTTTCGTCTCTGTGTCGTATGTGCTTATGTTATGTTTGAGTGAGATTTTTCGAGTGGTTTTATAAGAAAAAAATGGTTTCGGGGATTAAAAACCACGTTTTTTGTCGATCGAAATGATCGTCTCCCCGCGTCAGGGAGTGGGGGGCGAATCGCCCCGCACCGGCGGCGACTCGCCCCACGGTCTCAGTAGGTTAAAAACACGGATTTCCCCTTTTTACCTGATTTCTTCATCTCCTCACCATTCTAACTCCCCAAAAAACCGAAAATTGCGAAAGTACCTTCAAATCTTCATAACTTCTTCATTTCTTCACCAAATTTAGTGTTCTATAGCTTCAATCGAAGCCAATTACGTGATCTATCTTTCCATCTGAACAGATTTCACCCTAGTGCATTCGTTTTCTAGATCTGAGGTATCTTCTTATGAACCCTAATTTTTTAAATTTGGGGGTTTTCTAATTTGAGCTTCAATTTGGCTTATATGATGTATGGGTAGGATGTTTGTGTGATTAGAAGCATTATTTACTATCAATTGCATGCTCGATTATGCTAGAATTGTTGATTTCGGAATTTTTCTACTAGATGATATATCTTGTTATGCAATATATCTTTATCTTTGATTCCTTGCATATGATTATGTTTATTGATGTAATGATGATGGATTTGATGGTAGAATGCATAATTGTTGAGTATGAGGATTTATGGTGATAGAATTTTTCGCTTCTATGGTATGAATTGAGCCTTGTTATTTAGGTTATTGGTTGACTAGCAAGAGCATAGTGATGTATTGCATGTAGTAGTTACATTGGTATGTTGCATGTTGAAGAAGCTAGGCTAGACATAAAGGATTTGGGGAGTTCGATTGTTGATTTTATCACTTGTGTGTTTCGTTCTTACACTAGCATATGCATGAGTCAGTTTTGTGTCATACGAGGTACTAACTGTTGTTTGTAGGAACCATGCCAAAGGAGAGGAGCACTCCCGTATGATTACTAGGAAGTATTGGAGGGGGATCGATTACAAGCATGTCAAGGAGAGTGATCTCGTTAGAGGTGCGTTCGAGCCACGGGCTTTTGCAACAACGTCGTGGATTATCCAAGAGGAGGAGCTAGAGTACACCTGGAGTAAGGACTCCTATGCCTATTCATGCACCACCGAAGGGACAAAAACAATTATTACGTCAGCAATCTATCACAAGGACTGCAAAGTTCGAGTGAATAGGAAGGCACCGGGACCATCTCACCACAACGGATTCAGACTTGAGTCGACAGTGGCTAGAAGGTTCAGAAGCGCTAGCTTGGTTCCAAAACATAATGACATGGGTGTCCGGCCCCTCTTAGGGGTGCCCCTTGACTGCCTCTAAAGGGATCATCATATAGACATCGGGAGCATCAACTGTAGAGAATGTGGTCGACATAGGAAAAAATGGAAGACAACCTCTGAATATCCGAGCAGCTTGTTGTAACCTCCACGGGGTGTAAAACATTGGAGAGGGAGGCTCTGATACCACTGCCCTTTCCCCTTCAACAGTTCACAACCTATTGGAGAGATACCGAGTGGAAGATTCCATAACAGAGGCGGCCAATCTTGAAGATTCTCTTCGACACTGCAACTCTACTGGTGAGGATGTGCGTGACAGTAGTGACAATGAAGACAATAGGGACAATGATGATACAGATGGTTGAGTTAGTCCTATCCGACCTATTAATGGAACTACCGCCACTACCACAAGCCCCGATGATCACATATAAGGCTCCCAGAGCAGTCCCAATAACTCACAAGCAGCATACTCAGCCGACCGAGGCCAAACCATGCGGTAACATCTAGTATCACATCTTATTTCCTCATTTTCTTACTGCTAGGGACTAGCGTTAAAATCATGAGGGGGGATGGGATTTAAGTGAACTAGAGTTGTTAGTTTGGAGCTTGACATTGGTAGGATGAGTATAGTACCTTCCATGTTTTATCCGTTTGCATTTTCATTTGCACGTTTACTGATTTCTTATTTTTTTAGGTTGCATTCACTGCATTCATCCTAGGATAGTCTTGCATGTTTTATATGGAATTTATTGCCGAATATTTTGAACTTTTTTATTGAGTAGATTAACTAACTATGACATTAATCATATGCTTCATCTCTATGAATTTGTTTGAGGTTTTTCTTGCTTGGCTTGTCACATTTATGTAATGCACTTAGTTAAGCTTGGTAGTCTCGACAACACTTAGTGGTGTTTTCTCTACTGCGGTTCACGAAGGCCTTTATAATAGGATGATGCATGTTAGGGTCTTATGGTTGTTTTCCCGAGTAATTATGTACCTAAGAGGCAACGAGTCTTCACCATGCTTTGAGATTGCTAAATGCCTAGGAAGGAGGTTGTGTGATCCTTTGTTTGTAACCTATTCTCCCGAATAGGTTTGGGGAGGGGGTTACACCATCATTAGACTTGTTTTCGTTTTTCATTTCTGTGTTGTGAGTTTATTTTTCCTTTCTCGTAAATTTTGTACTCCAACCTATTCTTTCGAATAGGTTTGGGAAGTTTTATCTTTTATAGGGAAAGTCTTAACTTGGTGAACAGCAGTAAGTCCTCAGTTTCATAGGCACGGGACAACCATTCGTATCTTAACATGTTTCATTACGTCGTCACTGACTAGGTCCAGGTAGAGAATGTTACGAGAGACTATCTTGTCTTGACATAAGTGCTTATGTGGATGTGTATGAGTCAATCGAGGCATTCTTCAACCTATATTCATGTTTTGATTTATATGGTTTTTGTTCATATGTTTTTTGATAGATTCAGTAGATTAGTTCATTTTATTTGGCATGAGACTCCATTTTATGTGTTGCATTATTTTTTGCATTAGAGTCTAGCTTAGTTGCTTGAGGGCAAGCAAAGGTTCGGTTTGGGGAGTTTGATGAATGTGTATTTTACACTTTAATTCGAGTCTTTTTCACCTATTTTAGCTATCCTCTATGTTAATTTAGCTATATTTTAGTGCATTATATTAGAATAGTGTCACGTTTCCCTTTAGTCTTTATTTTATAGGTTTGGTTGAAAAACGAGGATTTCCGGGCAAATATATTGAATTAGACAAGGAATTGGTGTTCTAGAAGCCTAATTGGTATCTGAAGGTTTCTGGATAGGATTTGAAGTCTAGGGGTCGAATTTGGAGGTTAGAAGGCCACTAGAAGTCAGAAACCGAGTCCGAAAAGGGGAAGAAATCCAAAAACGCGTCGAAAACGCGTAAATTCCCGAAAAAACTCCCGGGCGATGGGGCGAATCGCCCCACACCAGGCGACTCGCCCGGTGTGTGGGCCCCTTCGCCCCAAACTATTTCGAAGCCTATATATAGTTGCTCAGTTTTTCTCCGATTTTCATACTTTTCCAGACCTTCTCTCTCACCTTTCTCTGTAATTTTAGGTAGGAACTTCCCAGAGCCTGTTCTGGGGGTTCATAGCTTAGGAGATACTTTTTCATAGCAGTTTGGAGCTTGTAATATCGCGATTCTTCGGAGACTGACAACCTTCGGTAACATTGTATCTTACAGTTTTTCTACTTATTTTTATATATCTTTCAACATGTTTTCTTCTATGATTTCTGTTGATTGCATGACAACTATGAGTAGCTAAACTTATCGTTGGTGGTAGTATGTGAATTCTTAGCGAAGGGTTGATAATTATGCTAATGGCTATATCGCGCATTATACTCCGTGTTATTGCTTTATTTCTTTTATCTATTTAAATCCCTATCTTCGTATTGTTGATTAATTATTGCACACAATTGGACAATTCATTGGTCTGCGACCTATCTCAATCTATATCCTCGTAGTGTTTAATAATTACAACAGGACAATTCATTGATCAAATATCTCCATGCAAGACCGAGGAATTTACGCATGATTATTAACCCGTTATGCTTTGAAGGACCATACTATCACCAATCTCCATTATCTGTTAGAAAACCCTTTGCTATACCGTCTGCTGTTTTTATATTCTTTAATTAAATTAAATAAAGCTAGTTATAGTACTTAGAGATCGACACTCGAGGTTATTCTACTGCTACACTACGGTTTTCGTTGTAGTTGTGAATTGCCTTTGGCTAAATAACAAATTTATTTGATTAATTGGGACCGACAATTCCACGTTCGTCACTTAACTTAACAACATATGAAGAAAGCTGGTGATAGTATGCTCGTTCTAAGCATCAAGTTCTAATTATGCATGAAAGTGCAACTCGTACTGCCTTAAAAGTAATTCGATTTACAAACACCAAAGACAGGTTTGCAGACGTGTATTTTGAAAGCTTCCTATCTATACTAATACTTGGCTAAGGTTGTCAGTCTTAGTTCAAGCAGTACTTGCAAATTATATATAATTGAATCGATGATCTTGAATTGTCCTAGTGTTTCTAACACCTTTCTACGAAGATATATGGCTTAGTCGGATCAAAGAATCGAATTAAGATATTTAAACAAGTAAAAGACTCAGAAACTCAATCATGCATAATACGAACCCTAGCTACGAATTCACATACTATCACCAACTAGATGCTTAGCTACTCATATCAATAACACGATAAACAATCATAATCGAAGCAATAATGAATGAAAACATGTTTAATTGAAAGATAAATAGCAGAATTGTGAGATACAAGGTTACCACCAAAGGTTGTCAATCTCCGGTGAATGGCTAAAACTCACAAAGATCTAGCAAGGTGAGATAAAACGGTGTCCAAATCTCTCCTCTAGCTCCAAATTCGCTAAGTTACAAAGATTCTAAGAGAAAATATCCCCAGAACAAGCTCTAGGGTTTACGTCTGGAAAAATATGAAAAGAGATATGAAAATTCGCAAATTTTGGGATATATATATAGAGCTGTCGGAAGCTCCGCGGCGCACCGCCCCGTACGCGGCGGTCCGCCGCGCATGCGGCGGTGTGCCCCGCACGGGCAGAACGCGGCCCGTGCGGAATTCCTCCTTTGGATCCTTGAATTCGGCCCCTTGCACGGTTTTGAGCTCCGAACTTGATCTCTTGGCCTTGAAACTCGTCTCGGTACTCCTTGACACACCACGGGTGATCCCATTGCACCAAAACATCATTGTTTCGCCATGAATTACATCCAAAAACGCGCTTTCCACCTAAAACCTGAAAAGAACAAAAGAAATGGAAATGTGACACTATTTTAACAAAATGCACTAAAATGCATGCAAGAGGATAGCTAAATTGGTGAAAAAAGACTCGAATGATAGTGTAAAAAACACTGTCATCAGACTCCCCAAACCGAACCTTTGCTTGTCCTCAAGAAACTAGCTAGACTCTATGCAACCTACATGCAACACAAAGAGAAGTCTCATGCCAAACAAGAAGAAATAATCGATTGTATCTACCAAGTACTCATGAACAAAGACCATACAAATCATAACGTGGAAGTAGGTTGAAGAATGTCTCGATTGAACCTATACATATTCACATATGCACTTTTTTAAACAAGAGAGTCTCTCGTAATATTCTCTACCTGGACCTGGTCAGTGACGACACAATGAAACATGTTAGAATACAAATGGTTGCCCCGTGCCTATGAAACTGAGGACTTACTACTGTTCACCATGTTGAGACTTTCCCTCAAGAGAGGTCAAACCAATACTGGCTCTCATCAAACGAAGGAGGGTTCCCTAATAGACAACACTCCCCTATTCTACCCAACTCTCAAAGCAAAGACTATTCACCACTTCCTGAATGGCAGGACGAGGGTGGTCTAGAACATAAGACACAAAACAAAAGATAGAATATACAACTCAATTACGAACTATTACAAAAGCTCAAGAAATAATGCAACACTTGCTAAAACTGCTTTTGGCTTTCTTGGACCCTTCTTTTGCTTTTTTGGGTCTTATTCTTTTTTCTTTTTTTTTTCCTTTTTTTCTTTTCCAGATTCTGGAATTTTTTTCTTTTTTTTCTTTTTTTTTTTTTTTTTTGTATATAGCCAGCAGTAGCACAGTGAAAGTACAATGAAAGTAAATAACAACGACACTATAATGACCTCCCCAAACCTATTCGAAAGAATAGGTTGGAGCACAGACTCACAAAAAAGAAAAACGAACTTAACATGACTCAAAAATACGAAAAACAAGTCATAACAAAAGGTAATCCCCTCCCCAAACCTATTCGTTATAATAGGTTTCAAACAAAGGATCACACACCTCACTATACCTCCTTCCTAGGCATTTAGCAATCTCAATAAGGAAGGTGAAGACTTGTTGCCTCTTACGTACATAATTACACGGGAATACAACCAAAGAATTCTTGGAGGAGCGATACCCTTGGAAACGGTTAGAGGTGTACCATTTCCAGTTCCTACGTCCTTCCAAGTTGTAGAGCATCCGGCACGCCGGTGTGTTAGCATGGCTTGCTGGGATTTGGATCTTTCGGTCTCGGACTATGGATCGGGGCTTAGCTGAGGCAGCTTCCTCCTCAAGGCCAAGCTTAATAGAGAGTGCATGGAGCGACGGTTCATAGGCTCCACTAGCTCGGGAGCTCGAGGCTGCTCCCTTGCTCTTCTTGCTCTTAGATGAGCCTGCTTTCTTCTTGTCTCGAACCATTGTGCCTGAAACGCAGCAATCAGTACCTTGTACTCAACAAAAAACGATATGCGATGCAAATGCAAGTGTGTGCAAGCAAACGAGTGTCAACATCGACCAACTCTACTCCCTTAGCCCATGTTCTAGTCTAGCTTCCTATGCTAAGAACAATCATGCAATTCATCACAATCATGTACTATATCATAATCAAAGCTCATGCTAGACAACGAATAACCTCAATTCATAAGGCAACATGCATACCATAGTATCAAAAGTCACAAAAAATCGCACAATCTACCCAATCAAGTGTTCTACCCAATAGTCTATAGTCATCATATCAAATTGCTCGTATTTAAATAAGCATGAATGAATCAAAATAATGCAATCAAGACTTAGAAATCCTAATTGAGCAAAAGCCCCAATTCAACCATTCCAACGAAATTGAGCATGCAATTGATAGAGAAATCATGTAATAATCACACAAAAAAGTAACCCATACATCATATAGGCTTAATTGAAGCAAGAATCAAGAAACCCCCAATTTCGAAAATTAGGGTTCTTGAGGGGTTACCTCAGATCTGGAAATCGGATGAAGTATGAAGAAATTTATTCGGATGAATATGAAGAGCACATAATGGGCTTCGATTTAAGCTAAAGAACACAAAATTTGGTGGAGAATTGGTTGAGTAATGGATGAGTGAAGATTTTTGAAGAATTTTTTATTTTTGGGAGTGAAAGGGAGAAGGAGGAAGAATGAGAAAAATAGAGGGGGAACTCGTTTTTGGATGTTCAGCTGGTGTGGGGCGGACCGCCCCGGGTGTGGGGCGGTGCACCCCACAGCTCTAGAGAGCCACGGCTCTCTGGAGTTGGGGGGCGGACCGCCCCCCATGTGGGGCGGTACGCCCCGCAGCTCCAGAGAGCTGCGGCTTTTTGGAGTTGGGGGGGGGGGGGGGCGGACCGCCCCCATGTGGGGTGGTGCGCCCCACCGCTCCAGAGATCCGCTGGCTCTCTGGAAGTGGGGGGTGGACAGCCCCCCATGTGGGACGGTGCGCCTCCCACTTGCAGAGGCTGGGGACGAAATTTTTCGGCCCCTCGCGCAAAATTTTCGCTCCAAAACATTTTCCTCACTTAAACACTCAAAATACTTCACTTAAACACATACAATGAGCACAAAACAAAACACAAACCATAAAAACTTATAAAAAGACAAGTGTTCGATGTATGTATGCAATGCAAGAAAGCAATAAAAACTCCGGGTTGCCTCCCGGATAACGCCATTGTTTAAAAAGTCTCTGACTCGACTTCTTCTCGCTCTTTAGTTCTTGTTCTTTACGGGTACTAGACTTCCCCTTCATCAATCTCTTCCTCATATCTAGTACCTGAGAATGAGAGATAACATACGCAGCAGGACCAAAAAAGTTAAAAGCATGAGAAGCATTAAAGCGAGGACTAGGATCAGATATGGCTTGCAACACATGTTGCTTGCCATCCACCTCAATGGTGCAAGTTCTCCTGTAGATGTCGATTACGGAGCGTAATTTGGTTAAGAATGTTCGCCCCAAGAGAACAACATCACTAATCCCAGGAGTAGATGCCGGCATCACAACGAAATTGGTATAGACAGAAGCTTCACCAATCTTGACCAATACATTCTTCACAATGCCCTCTGGTCGTACAAAAGATCCATCCGCTAGTTGCACAATGGCTTTGTGCTTCTCAAGCTCTCCTAGGCCACTCTTCGCAAACACGTTCATGGAGAGCACATTAGAGTATGACCCCGTATCTAGTGTAGCCCGGACATCATCGAGACTACAAACCCCGATCTTGACATCGAAGCTGTTTGGAATTGGCTCAGGATCCTCTTGCTCCTCATCACTCACATCAAAACCGAGGCCCTTATCTTCCTCCTTAGCGAGTGGAGGCTCACCGTTTTTGCAACACTTGCACGCTGCAACCTTCTTAATAGTAACCTCCACAGGGAGATCTCCCACCAAAGTGATGGACATCGACTTCTCAGTATTGCTAGGCAACTTCCCCTGCTCCCTACTCGCTCCTCGGTCTATTAGCTCTTGCAGTGTTTGGTGAGCAAGCCTAGTACTTGCCTCCAATTGATCGAGCCGACTCCTCGTCTTCTCTTCCTCAAACCACTTCATAAACCCTTGAGTATTATCAACCATCTTCTGCAAAGTGTCCAAGAGAGCAGCTGATTTGGACTTTGGTGCTTCGGTCTTAAGTGGAGGGTTCTCACAATGATCATTACCGTAGTTGAGATTACTATGGTCTTGGTTGGGTCCATAGGTCTGGTTTTGAGGTGCATACCCTTGGTTTCTTCGGAACCCCTTCTTCCAATATCCACCTCGAGGATTCCTACCATTTTGCCCATAGCTAGCTAGCTTCGCCATGTTCAGCAGCAAACACCTCTCCTTCTCCTGCTTCCACCCAATAAACCCCATCATTGGCCAAATCGGACCTACAAATATGAGCCCCATGCCCATATTTCTTGCACACCCGACAAACTTCATTGGAAAGAGGCTGCCCCATCGAGCTCTTAAGAGCCTGCCTCATCTCATGGGCGAATCCATCAAACCTATCCCACTCACACCGTTCAACTGCACCTCGGGTTCGGTTGGAGCTTCAACGACACGCCTCATGTTCATACCCCTAGGGTCCTTGAACTGAGATCCCTTCGCGAGCCTTTCGAAACACGCCCACACATCTTCGGCGGTTTCATCCCAGATATTTCCTCGGCATTGGAAATCCACAACCTGTTGGCTCTCATATGTGAGCCCATTGTAGAAGTGCTGGACAAGGTCGGAGAGTTCCATCCCATGGTGTGGGCACTTGTTCATGAGGTCCTTGTACCTCTCGAGAGCAGTATAGATTGTTTCATCGTAGTCTTGCTTGAAACCACTGATTTGCGCCTTCAGCGCGGTAGTAAGAGTATGGGGAAAATACTTCTCCATAAAATCTGAAAACACCTTAGCGCAGGTGTCAAGTGATCCGGCTTCAAAAGAGCCTAACCATGCCTTTGCCTTATCTCCAAGACCCATAGCAAAGGCCTTCATCCTTAGCTCATCATCCGTAATCCCAGCTCCAGACCTTGAAAGATTGTTGATGAAATCCCCAATATCATTCAGGTACCCCATAACATCCTCCCTTGGCAAACCATAGAACCTCGGGAGTTGCTGGAACATGTGATTCTTGATCTCTAAATCACGAGTTGCAGTAGAGAGAACAATAGCCGGACCCCTCATCCGTTCCTGGTTGGGTTGAACCCATGATTTCAAGAGTGGGTGAGACATCACAAAACCTTCCCAAGAATCCGGTTGCTTAAAAATCTCCTGCAGAGAATCAGAGAAATCTTCCTCCACTACCTCAACTCTAGCACTCACTCGCTTCCTTTTCTGATATACCCTATCAATCTCCACAATGGGTTCAACAAGAGGAATTCCACTAGATCTCGTGCTCCGCATAAACAACCTGAAACGAATCAAGTGAGTATCAAAGGGAAACAAACTTAAACTACTAAATTCTAGAAATTGAATGCTGAAAATAAACAAGCTAAAGAGTAAAAAGGAGTTATAGCCCCCGGCAACGGCGCCAATTTGATGAACGAGATTGTCAGACTCGAACAATCAAATAAATTTGTTTGAAAGCCAAAGGGCAACTCACAACTACACAAAACACGTAGTGCATAGGTAAGATGACCTCGAGTGTCGATCTCTAGGGACTAAACTAGCTTTAACTAATTAACTAAATATAATTTCAGAAAACAAATTTATCTCTAACTTAACTTAACAATATATGGAGAAATCTGGTGATAGTATGCTCGTTCTAAGCATCAAGTTCTAATTATGCATGAAAGTGCAACTCGTACTGCCTTAAAAGTAATTCGATTTACAAACACCAAAGACAGGTTTGCAGACGTGTATTTTGAAAGCTTCCTATCTATACTAATACTTGGCTAAGGTTGTCAGTCTTAGTTCAAGCAGTACTTGCAAATTATATATATTTGAATCGATGATCTTGAATTGTCATTAGTTAGATTGCTATAAAGTGTTCCGTTATGATATCTCTTTCCGCAAACATAGGAGAGAACTATTACAAGTACTAGAGTTATATACACAATCAAATAAGAAGTCCCCTTGCTTCCTTAATGAGCAAGTTAACGAGTCCATTGGAACTAACCTCTCTATTGTCCTTACTAAGTAGATGATTCATTCATCCACTTTCTATTGCTTTAAGTAGATGAAAGATACAATACCATGTAAAGAATGAGTTGTATGTATAGAACAACTACTAGATCACTAGATTAGTTAGATTGCTATTTAGAATGTTCCACTATGATATCCCTTTCCTCAAACATAGTAGAGAACTAACTACAAGTACTATAGGTAAACCAACATTTCCAATACCCTTACAAACTAGATTAGTCATCTATTGATTCATTCATCCACTTTCTATTGCTTTAGGTAGATGAAAGACACAATCTGATGTAAAGAATGAGTTGTATTTCTTCCCTATATCTAGAACAACAACTAGATCATTAGATTAGTAAGATTGCTATATAGAGTGTTCCGTTATGATATCCCTTTCTGCAAACATAGAAGAGAACAAACTAGAAGTACTAGAGTTATATACACAATCAACTAAGAAGTCCGCTTGCTTCCTTAATGAGCAAGTTAAAGAGTCCATTGAAACTAACCTCTCTATTGTCCTTACTAACTAGATGATTTATTCATCCACTTTCTATTGCTTTAAGTAGATGAAAGACACAATGCCGTGTAAACAATGAGTTGTATGTATAGAACAACTACTAGATCAACAACTAGATCACTAGATTAGTTAGATTGCTATATAGATTGTTCCGTTATGATATCCCTTTCCGCAAACATAGGAGAGAACTATTACAAGTACTAGAGTTATATACACAATCAAATAAGAAGTCCCCTTGCTTCCTTAATGAGCAAGTTAAAGAGTCATTGGAACTAACCTCTCTATTGTCCTTACTAAGTAGATGATTCATTCATTCACTTTCTATTGATTTATGTAGATGAAAGATACAAAACCATGTAAAGAATGAGTTGTATGTATAGAACAACTACTAGATCACTAGATTAGTTAGATTGCTATTTACAGTGTTCCACTATGATATCCCTTTCCTCAAACATATTAGAGAACTAACTACAAGTACTATAGGTAAACTAACCTTTCCATTACCCTTACAAACTAGATTAGTCATCTAATTATTCATTCATCCACTTTCTATTGCTTTAGGTAGATGAAAGATACAATCTGATGTAAAGAATGAGTTGTATTTCTTCCCTATATCTAGAACAACAACTAGATCACTAGATTAGTTAGATTGCTATGTAGAGTGTTCCGTTATGATATTCCTTTCTGCAAACATAGGAGAGAACAAACTACAAGTACTAGAGTTACATACACAATCAACTAAAAAGTCCGCTTGCTTCCTTAATGAGCAAGTTACAGAGTCCATTGAAACTAACCTCTCTATTGTCCTTACTAATTAGATGATTTATTCATCCACTTTCTATTGCTTTAAGTAGATGAAAGACACAATGCCGTGTAAAGAATGAGTTGTATGTGTAGAACAACTACTAGATCACTAGATTAGTTAGATTGCTATATAGAATGTTCCGTTATGATATCCCTTTCCGGAAACATAGAAGAGAACTATTACAAGTACTAGAGTTATATACACAATCAAATAAGAAGTCCCCTTGCTTTCTTAATGAGCAAGTTAAAGAGTCCATTGGAACTAACCTCTCTATTGTCCTTACTAAGTAGATGATTTATTCATCCACTTTCTATTGCTTTAAGTAGATGAAAGATACAATACCATGTAAAGAATGAGTTTTATGTATATAACAACTACTAGATCACTAGATTAGTTAGATTGCTATTTAGAGTGTTCCACTATGATATCCCTTTCCCCAAACATAGTAGAGAACTAACTACAAGTACTATAGGTAAACTAACCTTTCCATTACCCTTACAAACTAGATTAGTCATCTATTGATTCATTCATCCAATTTCTATTGCTTTAGGTAGATGAAAGATACAATCTGATGTAAAGAATGAGTTGTATGTCTTCCCTATATCTAGAACAACAACTAGATCACTAGATTAGTTAGATTGCTATATAGAGTGTTCCGTTATGATATCCCTTTCTGCAAACATAGGAGAGAACAAACTACAAGTACTAGAGTTATATATACACAATCAACTAAGAAGTCCGCTTGCTTCCTTAATGAGCAAGTTAAAGAGTCCATTGAAACTAACCTCTCTATTGTCCTTACTAAGTAGATCATTCATTCATCCACTTTCTATTGCTTTAAGTAGATGAAAGATACAATACCATCTAAAGAATGAGTTCTATGTATAGAACAACTACTAGATCACTAGATTAGTTATATTGCTATTTAGAGTGTTCCACTATGATATCCCTTTCATCAGACATAGACATAGAAGAGAACTAACTACAAGTACTATAGGTGAAACTTACCTTTCCATTACCCATACAAACTAGATTAGTCATCTATTGATTCATTCATCTACTTTCTATTGCTTTAGGTAGATGAAAGATACAATCCGATGTAAAGAATGAGTTGTATGTCTTCCCCATATCTAGAACAACAACTAGATTACTAGATTAGTTAGATTGCTATATAGAGTGTTCCGTTATGATATCCCTTTCCGCAAACATAGGAGAGAACTAACTACAAGTACTAAAGTTATATACACAATCAAATAAGAAGTTCCCTTGATTCCTTAATGATCAAGTTAAAGAGTCCGTTGAAACTAACATCTCTATTGTCCTTACTAACTAGATGATTCATTCATCCACTTTGTATTGCTTTAAGTAGATGAAAGATGCAATACCATGTAAAGAATGAGTTATATGTATAGAACAACTACTAGATCACTAGATTAGTTAGATTGCTATATAGAGTGTTTCCGTTATGATATCACTTTCCGCAAACGTTGGAGAGAACTAACTACAAGTACTAGAGTTATATACACAATCAAAAAAGAAGTACCCTTGCTTCCTTAATGAGCAAGTTAAAGTGTCCATTGAAACTAACCTCTCTATTGTCCTTACTAACTAGATGATTCATTCATCCAGTTTCTATTGCTTTAAGTAGATGAAAGATACAATGCCATGTAAAGAATGAGTTGTATGTACAAAACAACTTCTAGATCAACTACTAGATCACTAGATTAGTTAGATTGCTATTTAGAGTGTTCCACTATGATATCCCTTTCATCAAACATAGAAGAGAACTAACTACAAGTACTATAGGTAAACTAACCTTTCCATTACCCTTACAAACTAGATTAGTCATCTATTGATTCATTCATCCAATTTCTATTGCTTTAGGTAGATGAAAGATACAATCTGATGTAAAGAAGGAGTTGTATGTCTTCCCTATATCTAGAACAACAACTAGATCACTAGATTAGTTAGATTGCTATATAGAGTGTTCCGTTATGATATCCCTTTCTGCAAACATAGGAGAGAACAAACTACAAGTACTAGAGTGACATACACAATCAACTAAGAAGTCCGCTTGCTTCCTTAATGAGCAAGTTAAAGAGTCCATTGAAACTAACCTCTCTATTGTCCTTACTAATTAGATGATTTATTCATCCACTTTCTATTGCTTCAAGTAGATGAAAGACACAATGCCGTGTAAAGAATGAGTTGTATGTATACAACAACTACTAGATCAACTACTAGATCACTAGATTAGTTAGATTGCTATATAGAGTGTTCCGTTATGATATCCCTTTTCGCAAACATAGGAGAGAACTATTACAAGTACTAGAGTTATATACACAATCAAATAAGAAGTCCCCTTGCTTCCTTAATGAGCAAGTTAAAGAGTCCATTGGAACTAACCTCCCTATTGTCCTTACTAAGTAGATGATTCATTCATCCACTTTCTATTGCTTTAAGTAGATGAAAGATACAATACCATGTAAAGAATGAGTTGTATGTATAGAACAACTACTAGATCACTAGATTAGTTAGATTGCTATTTAGAGTGTTCCACTATGATATCCCTTTCCTCAAACATAGTAGAAAACTAACTACAAGTACTATAGGTAAACTAACCTTTTCATTACCCTTACAAACTAGATTAGTCATCTATTGATTCATTCATCCACTTTTTATTGCTTTAGGTAGATGAAAGATACAATCTGATGTAAATATTGTGTTGTATGTCTTCCCTATATCTAGAACAACAACTAGATCACTAGATTAGTTAGATTGCTATATAGAGTGTTCCGTTATTATATCCCTTTCTACAAACGTAGGAGAGAACAAACTACAAGTACTAGAGTTATATACACAATCAACTAAGAAGTCCGCTTGGTTCCTTAATGAGCAAGTTAAAGAATGAGTTGTATGTCTTCCCTGTATCTAGAACAACAACTAGATCACTAGATTAGTTAGATTGCTATATAGAGTATTCCGTTATGATATCCCGTTCTGCAAATATAGGAGAGAACAAACTACAAGTACTAGAGTTATATACATAATCAACTAAGAAGTCCGCTTGCTTCCTTAATGAGAAAGTTAAAGAGTCCATTGAAACTAACGTATCTATTGTCCTTACTACTTAGATGATTTATTCATCCACTTTCTATTTCTTTAAGCAGATGAAAGACACAATGCCGTGTAAAGAATGAGTTGTATGTATAGAACAACTACTAGATCAACTACTAGATCACTAGATTAGTTAGATTGCTATATAGAGTGTTCCGTTATGATATCCCTTTCCGCAAACATAGGACAGAACTATTACAAGTACTATAGTTATATACACAATCAAATAAGAAGTCCCATTGCTTCCTTAATGAGCAAGTTAAAGAGTCCATTGGAACTAACCTCTCTATTGTCCTTACTAAGTAGATGATTCATTCATCCACTTTCTATTGCTTTAAGTAGATGAAAGATACAATACCATCTAAAGAATGAGTTCTATGTATAGAACAACTACTAGATCACTAGATTAGTTATATTGCTATTTAGAGTGTTCCACTATGATATCCCTTTCATCATACATAGACATAGAAGAGAACTAACTACAAGTACTATAGGTGAAACTTACCTTTCCATTACCCTTACAAACTAGATTAGTCATCTATTGATTCATTCATCTACTTTATATTGCTTTAGGTAGATGAAAGATACAATCCGATGTAAAGAATGAGTTGTATGTCTTCCCCATATCTAGAACAACAACTAGATTACTAGATTAGTTAGATTGCTATATAGAGTGTTCCGTTATGATATCCCTTTCCGCAAACATAGGAGAGAACTAACTACAAGTACTAAAGTTATATACACAATCAAATAAGAAGTTCCCTTGATTCCTTAATGATCAAGTTAAAGAGTTCGTTGAAACTAACATCTCTATTGTCCTTACTAACTAGATGATTCATTCATCCAATTTGTATTGCTTTAAGTAGATGAAAGATGCAATACCATGTAAAGAATGAGTTGTATGTATAGAACAACTACTAGATCACTAGATTAGTTAGATTGCTATATAGAGTGTTCCGTTATGATATCACTTTCCACAAACGTTGGAGAGAACTAACTACAAGTACTAGAGTTATATACACAATCAAATAAGAAGTACCCTTGCTTCCTTAATGAGCAAGTTAAAGTGTCCATTGAAACTAACCTCTCTATTGTCCTTACTAACTAGATGATTCATTCATCCAGTTTCTATTGCTTTAAGTAGATGAAAGATACAATGCCATGTAAAGAATGAGTTATATGTACAAAACAACTGCTAGATCAACTACTAGATCACTAGATTAGTTAGATTGCTATTTAGAGTGTTCCACTATGATATCCCTTTCCTCAAACATAGTAGAGAACTAACTACAAGTACTATAGGTAAACTAACCTTTCCATTACCCTTACAAACTAGATTAGTCATCTATTGATTCATTCATCCACTTTTATTGCTTTAGGTAGATGAAAGATACAATCTGATGTAAATATTGTGTTGTATGTCTTCCCTATATCTAGAACAACAACTAGATCACTAGATTAGTTAGATTGCTATATAGAGTGTTCCGTTATTATATCCCTTTCTACAAACGTAGGAGAGAACAAACTACAAGTACTAGAGTTATATACACAATCAACTAAGAAGTCCGCTTGCTTCCTTAATGAGCAAGTTAAAGAATGAGTTGTATGTCTTCCCTGTATCTAGAACAACAACTAGATCACTAGATTAGTTAGATTGCTATATAGAGTATTCCGTTATGATATCCCGTTCTGCAAATATAGGAGAGAACAAACTACAAATACTAGAGTTATATACACAATCAACTAAGAAGTCCGCTTGCTTCCTTAATGAGAAAGTTAAAGAGTCCATTGAAACTAACGTATCTATTGTCCTTACTACTTAGATGATTTATTCATCCACTTTCTATTTCTTTAAGTAGATGAAAGACACAATGCCGTGTAAAGAATGAGTTGTATGTATAGAACAACTACTAGATCAACTACTAGATCACTAGATTAGTTAGATTGCTATATAGAGTGTTAAGTTATGATATCCCTTTCCGCAAACATAGGACAGAACTATTACAAGTACTATAGTTATATACACAATCAAATAAGAAGTCCCCTTGCTTCCTTAATGAGCAAGTTAAAGAGTCCATTGGAACTAACCTCTCTATTGTCCTTACTAAGTAGATGATTCATTCATCCACTTTCTATTGCTTTAAGTAGATGAAAGATACAATACCATCTAAAGAATGAGTTCTATGTATAGAACAACTACTAGATCACTAGATTAGTTATATTGCTATTTAGAGTGTTCCACTATGATATCCCTTTCATCAGACATAGACATAGAAGAGAACTAACTACAAGTACTATAGGTGAAACTTACCTTTCCATTACCCTTACAAACTAGATTAGTCATCTATTGATTCATTCATCTACTTTATATTGCTTTAGGTAGATGAAAGATACAATCCGATGTAAAGAATGAGTTGTATGTCTTCCCCATATCTAGAACAACAACTAGATTACTAGATTAGTTAGATTGCTATATAGAGTGTTCCGTTATGATATCCCTTTCCGCAAACATAGGAGAGAACTAACTACAAGTACTAAAGTTATATACACAATCAAATAAGAAGTTCCCTTGATTCCTTAATGATCAAGTTAAAGAGTTCGTTGAAACTAACATCTCTATTGTCCTTACTAACTAGATGATTCATTCATCCAATTTGTATTGCTTTAAGTAGATGAAAGATGCAATACCATGTAAAGAATGAGTTGTATGTATAGAACAACTACTAGATCACTAGATTAGTTAGATTGCTATATAGAGTGTTCCGTTATGATATCACTTTCCGCAAACGTTGGAGAGAACTAACTACAAGTACTAGAGTTATATACACAATCAAATAAGAAGTACCCTTGCTTCCTTAATGAGCAAGTTAAAGTGTCCATTGAAACTAACCTCTCTATTGTCCTTACTAACTAGATGATTCATTCATCCAGTTTCTATTGCTTTAAGTAGATGAAAGATACAATGCCATGTAAAGAATGAGTTATATGTACAAAACAACTGCTAGATCAACTACTAGATCACTAGATTAGTTAGATTACTATTTAGAGTGTTCCACTATGATATCCCTTTCATCAAACATAGAAGAGAACTAACTACAAGTACTAAAGGTAAACTAACCTTTCCATTACCCTTACAAACTAGATTAGTCATCTAATGATTCATTCATCCACTTTCTATTTCTTTAGGTAGATGAAAGATACAATCTGATGTAAAGAATGAGTTGTATGTCTTCCCTGTATCTAGAACAACTACTAGATCACTAGATTAGTTAGATTGCTATATAGAATGTTCCGTTATGATATCCCTTTCCGCAAACATAGAAGAGAACTATTACAAGTACTAGAGTTATATACACAATCAAATAAGAAGTCCCCTTGCTTTCTTAATGAGCAAGTTAAAGAGTCCATTGGAACTAACCTCTCTATTGTCCTTACTAAGTAGATGATTCATTCATCCACTTTCTATTTCTTTAAGTAGATGAAAGATACAATACCATGTAAAGAATGAGTTTTATGTATATAACAACTACTAGATCACTAGATTAGTTAGATTGCTATTTAGAGTGTTCCACTATGATATCCCTTTCCCCAAACATAGTAGAGAACTAACTACAAGTACTATAGGTAAACTAACCTTTCCATTACCCTTACAAACTAGATTAGTCATCTATTGATTCATTCATCCAATTTCTATTGCTTTAGGTAGATGAAAGATACAATCTGATGTAAAGAATGAGTTGTATGTCTTCCCTATGTCTAGAACAACAACTAGATCACTAGATTAGTTAGATTGCTATATAGAGTGTTCCGTTATGTATCCCTTTCTGCAAACATAGGAGAGAACAAACTACAAGTACTAGAGTTATATATACACAATCAACTAAGAAGTCCGCTTGCTTCCTTAATGAGCAAGTTAAAGAGTCCATTGAAACTAACCTCTCTATTGTCCTTACTAAGTAGATCATTCATTCATCCACTTTCTATTGCTTTAAGTAGATGAAAGATACAATACCATCTAAAGAATGAGTTCTATGTATAGAACAACTACTAGATCACTAGATTAGTTATATTGCTATTTAGAGTGTTCCACTATGATATCCCTTTCATCAGACATAGACATAGAAGAGAACTAACTACAAGTACTATAGGTGAAACTTACATTTCCATTACCCATACAAACTAGATTAGTCATCTATTGATTCATTCATCTACTTTCTATTGCTTTAGGTAGATGAAAGATACAATCCGATGTAAAGAATGAGTTGTATGTCTTCCCCATATCTAGAACAACAACTAGATTACTAGATTAGTTAGATTGCTATATAGAGTGTTCCGTTATGATATCCCTTTCCGCAAACATAGGAGAGAACTAACTACAAGTACTAAAGTTATATACACAATCAAATAAGAAGTTCCCTTGATTCCTTAATGATCAAGTTAAAGAGTCCGTTGAAACTAACATCTCTATTGTCCTTACTAACTAGATGATTCATTCATCCACTTTGTATTGCTTTAAGTAGATGAAAGATGCAATACCATGTAAAGAATGAGTTGTATGTATAGAACAACTACTATATCACTAGATTAGTTAGATTGCTAAATAGAGTGTTTCCGTTATGATATCACTTTCCGCAAACGTTGGAGAGAACTAACTACAAGTACTAGAGTTATATACACAATCAAAAAAGAAGTACCCTTGCTTCCTTAATGAGCAAGTTAAAGTGTCCATTGAAACTAACCTCTCTATTGTCCTTACTAACCAGATGATTCATTCATCCAGTTTCTATTGCTTTAAGTAGATGAAAGATACAATGTCATGTAAAGAATGAGTTGTATGTACAAAACAACTTCTAGATCAACTACTAGATCACTAGATTAGTTAGATTGCTATTTAGAGTGTTCCACTATGATATCCCTTTCATCAAACATAGAAGAGAACTAACTACAAGTACTAAAGGTAAACTAACCTTTCCATTACCCTTACAAACTAGATTAGTCATCTAATGATTCATTCATCCACTTTCTATTTCTTTAGGTAGATGAAAGATACAATCTGATGTAAAGAATGAGTTGTATGTCTTCCCTGTATCTAGAACAACAACTAGATCACTAGATTAGTTAGATTGCTATGTAGAGTGTTCCGTTATGATATTCCTTTCTGCAAACATAGGAGAGAACAAACTACAAGTACTAGAGTTACATACACAATCAACTAAAAAGTCCGCTTGCTTCCTTAATGAGCAAGTTAAAGAGTCCATTGAAACTAACCTCTCTATTGTCCTTACTAATTAGATGATTTATTCATCCACTTTCTATTGCTTTAAGTAGATGAAAGACACAATGCCGTGTAAAGAATGAGTTGTATGTGTAGAACAACTACTAGATCACTAGATTAGTTAGATTGCTATATAGAATGTTCCGTTATGATATCCCTTTCCGCAAACATAGAAGAGAACTATTACAAGTACTAGAGTTATATACACAATCAAATAAGAAGTCCCCTTGCTTTCTTAATGAGCAAGTTAAAGAGTCCATTGGAACTAACCTCTCTATTGTCCTTACTAAGTAGATGATTCATTCATCCACTTTCTATTGCTTTAAGTAGATGAACGATACAATACCATGTAAAGAATGAGTTTTATGTATATAACAACTACTAGATCACTAGATTAGTTAGATTGCTATTTAGAGTGTTCCACTATGATATCCCTTTCCCCAAACATAGTAGAGAACTAACTACAAGTACTATAGGTAAACTAACCTTTCCATTACCCTTACAAACTAGATTAGTCATCTATTGATTCATTCATCCAATTTCTATTGCTTTAGGTAGATGAAAGATACAATCTGATGTAAAGAATGAGTTGTATGTCTTCCCTATATCTAGAACAACAACTAGATCACTAGATTAGTTAGATTGCTATATAGAGTGTTCCGTTATGTATCCCTTTCTGCAAACATAGGAGAGAACAAACTACAAGTACTAGAGTTATATATACACAATCAGCTAAGAAGTCCGCTTGCTTCCTTAATGAGCAAGTTAAAGATTTCATTGAAACTAACCTCTCTATTGTCCTTACTAAGTAGATCATTCATTCATCCACTTTCTATTGCTTTAAGTAGATGAAAGATACAATACCATCTAAAGAATGAGTTCTATGTATAGAACAACTACTAGATCACTAGATTAGTTATATTGCTATTTAGAGTGTTCCACTATGATATCCCTTTCATCAGACATAGACATAGAAGAGAACTAACTACAAGTACTATAGGTGAAACTTACCTTTCCATTACCCATACAAACTAGATTAGTCATCTATTGATTCATTCATCTACTTTCTATTGCTTTAGGTAGATGAAAGATACAATCCGATGTAAAGAATGAGTTGTATGTCTTCCCCATATCTAGAACAACAACTAGATTACTAGATTAGTTAGATTGCTATATAGAGTGTTCCGTTATGATATCCCTTTCCGCAAACATAGGAGAGAACTAACTACAAGTACTAAAGTTATATACACAATCAAATAAGAAGTTCCCTTGATTCCTTAATGATCAAGTTAAAGAGTCCGTTGAAACTAACATCTCTATTGTCCTTACTAACTAGATAATTCATTCATCCACTTTGTATTGCTTTAAGTAGATGAAAGATGCAATACCATGTAAAGAATGAGTTGTATGTATAGAACAACTACTAGATCACAAGATTAGTTAGATTGCTATATAGAGTGTTTCCGTTATGATATCACTTTCCGCAAACGTTGGAGAGAACTAACTACAAGTACTAGAGTTATATACACAATCAAAAAAGAAGTACCCTTGCTTCCTTAATGAGCAAGTTAAAGTGTCCATTGAAACTAACCTCTCTATTGTCCTTACTAACTAGATGATTCATTCATCCAGTTTCTATTGCTTTAAGTAGATGAAAGATACAATGCCATGTAAAGAATGAGTTGTATGTACAAAACAACTTCTAGATCAACTACTAGATCACTAGATTAGTTAGATTGCTATTTAGAGTGTTCCACTATGATATCCCTTTCATCAAACATAGAAGAGAACTAACTACAAGTACTATAGGTAAACTAACCTTTCCATTACCCTTACAAACTAGATTAGTCATCTATTGATTCATTCATCCAATTTCTATTGCTTTAGGTAGATGAAAGATAAAATATGATGTAAAGAAGGAGTTGTATGTCTTCCCTATATCTAGAACAACAACTAGATCACTAGATTAGTTAGATTGTTATATAGAGTGTTCCGTTATGATATCCCTTTCTGCAAACATAGGAGAGAACAAACTACAAGTACTAGAGTTATATATACACAATCAACTAAGAAGTCCGCTTGCTTCCTTAATGAGCAAGTTAAAGAGTCCATTGAAACTAACCTCTCTATTGTCCTTACTAAGTAGATGATTCATTCATCCACTTTCTATTGCTTTAAGTAGATGAAAGATACAATACCATCTAAAGAATGAGTTCTATGTATAGAACAACTACTAGATCACTAGATTAGTTATATTGCTATTTAGAGTGTTCCACTATTATATCCTTTTCATCAGACATAGACATAGAAGAGAACTAACTACAAGTACTATAGGTGAACTTACCTTTCTATTACCTTTACAAACTAGATTAGTCATCTATTGATTCATTCATCTACTTTCTATTGCTTTATGTAGATGAAAGATACAATCCGATGTAAAGAATGAGTTGTATGTCTTCCCCATATCTAGAACAACAACTAGATTACTAGATTAGTTAGATTGCTATATAGAGTGTTCCGTTATGATATCCCTTTCCGCAAACATAGGAGAGAACTAACTACAAGTACTAAAGTTATATACACAATCAAATAAGAAGTTCCCTTGATTCCTTAATGATCAAGTTAAAGAGTCCGTTGAAACTAACATCTCTATTGTCCTTACTAACTAGATGATTCATTCATCCACTTTGTATTGCTTTAAGTAGATGAAAGATGCAATACCATGTAAAGAATGAGTTGTATGTATAGAACAACTACTAGATCACTAGATTAGTTAGATTGCTATATAGAGTGTTTCCGTTATGATATCACTTTCCGCAAACGTTGGAGAGAACTAACTACAAGTACTAGAGTTATATACACAATGAAAAAAGAAGTACCCTTGCTTCCTTAATGAGCAAGTTAAAGTGTCCATTGAAACTAACCTCTCTATTGTCCTTACTAACTAGATGATTCATTCATCCAGTTTCTATTGCTTTAAGTAGATGAAAGATACAATGCCATGTAAAGAATGAGTTGTATGTACGAAACAACTTCTAGATCAACTACTAGATCACTAGATTAGTTAGATTGCTATTTAGAGTGTTCCACTATGATATCCCTTTCATCAAACATAGAAGAGAACTAACTACAAGTACTAAAGGTAAACTAACCTTTCCATTACCCTTACAAACTAGATTAGTCATCTAATGATTCATTCATCCACTTTCTATTTCTTTAGGTAGATGAAAGATACAATCTGATGTAAAGAATGAGTTGTATGTCTTCCCTGTATCTAGAACAACAACTAGATCACTAGATTAGTTAGATTGCTATGTAGAGTGTTCCGTTATGATATTCCTTTCTGCAAACATAGGAGAGAACAAACTACAAGTACTAGAGTTACATACACAATCAACTAAAAAGTCCTCTTGCTTCCTTAATGAGCAAGTTAAAGAGTCCATTGAAACTAACCTCTCTATTGTCCTTACTAATTAGATGATTTATTCATCCACTTTCTATTGCTTTAAGTAGATGAAAGACACAATGCCGTGTAAAGAATGAGTTGTATGTGTAGAACAACTACTAGATCACTAGATTAGTTAGATTGCTATATAGAATGTTCCGTTATGATATTCCTTTCCGCAAACATAGAAGAGAACTATTACAAGTACTAGAGTTATATACACAATCAAATAAGAAGTCCCCTTGCTTTCTTAATGAGCAAGTTAAAGAGTCCATTGGAACTAACCTCTCTATTGTCCTTACTAAGTAGATGATTCATTCATCCACTTTCTATTGCTTTAAGTAGATGAAAGATACAATACCATGTAAAGAATAAGTTTTATGTATATAACAACTACTAGATCACTAGATTAGTTAGATTGCTATTTAGAGTGTTCCACTATGATATCCCTTTCCCCAAACATAGTAGAGAACTAACTACAAGTACTATAGGTAAACTAACCTTTCCATTACCCTTACAAACTAGATTAGTCATCTATTGATTCATTCATCCAATTTCTACTGCTTTAGGTAGATGAAAGATACAATCTGATGTAAAGAATGAGTTGTATGTCTTCCCTATATCTAGAACAACAACTAGATCACTAGATTAGTTAGATTGCTATATAGAGTGTTCCGTTATGATATCCCTTTCTGCAAACATAGGAGAGAACTACAAGTACTAGAGTTATATATACACAATCAACTAAGAAGTCCGCTTGCTTCCTTAATGAGCAAGTTAAAGAGTCCATTGAAACTAACCTCTCTATTGTCCTTACTTGCTTTAAGTAGATGAAAGATACAATACCATCTAAAGAATGAGTTCTATGTATAGAACAACTACTAGATCACTAGATAAGTTATATTGCTATTTAGAGTGTTCCACTATGATATCCCTTTCATCAGACATAGACATAGAAGAGAACTAACTACAAGTACTATAGGTGAAACTTACCTTTCCATTACCCATACAAACTAGATTAGTCATCTATTGATTCATTCATCTACTTTCTATTGCTTTAGGTAGATGTAAGATACAATCCGATGTAAAGAATGAGTTGTATGTCTTCCCCATATCTAGAACAACAACTAGATTACTAGATTAGTTAGATTGCTATATAGAGTGTTCCGTTATGATATCCCTTTCCGCAAACATAGGAGAGAACCAACTACAAGTACTAAAGTTATATACACAATCAAATAAGAAGTTCCCTTGATTCCTTAATGATCAAGTTAAAGAGTCCGTTGAAACTAACATCTCTATTGTCCTTACTAACTAGATGATTCATTCATCCACTTTGTATTGCTTTAAGTAGATGAAAGATGCAATACCATGTAAAGAATGAGTTGTATGTATAGAACAACTACTAGATCACTAGATTAGTTAGATTGCTATATAGAGTGTTCCGTTATGATATCACTTTCCGCAAACGTAGGAGAGAACTAACTACAAGTACTAGAGTTATATACACAATCAAATAAGTACCCTTGCTTCCTTAATGAGCAAGTTAAAGTGTCCATTGAAACTAACCTCTCTATTGTCCTTACTAACTAGATGATTCATTCATCCAGTTTCTATTGCTTTAAGTAGATGAAAGATACAATGCCATGTAAAGAATGAGTTGTATGTACAAAACAACTGCTAGATCAACTACTAGATCACTAGATTAGTTAGATTGCTATTTAGAGTTTTCCACTATGATATCCCTTTCATCAAACATAGAAGAGAACCAACTACAAGTACTATAGGTAAACTAACATTTCCATTACCCTTACAAACTAGATTAGTCATCTATTGATTCATTCATCCACTTTCTATTTCTTTAGATAGATGAAAGATACAATCTGATGTAAAGAATGAGTTGTATGTCTTCCCTGTATCTAGAACAACAACTAGATCACTAGATTAGTTAGATTGCTATGTAGAGTGTTCCGTTATGATATTCCTTTCTGCAAACATAGGAGAGAACAAACTACAAGTACTAGAGTTACTTACACAATCAACTAAGAAGTCCGCTTGCTTCCTTAATGAGCAAGTTAAAGAGTCCATTGAAACTAACCTCTCTATTGTCCTTACTAAGTAGATGATTCATTCATCCACTTTCTATTGCTTTAAGTAGATGAAAGATACAATACCATGTAAAGAATGAGTTTTATGTATATAACAACTACTAGATCACTACATTAGTTAGATTGCTATTTAGAGTGTTCCACTATGATATCCCTTTCATCAAACATAGAAGAGAACCAACTACAAGTACTATATGTAAACTAACATTTCCATTACCCTTACAAACTAGATTAGTCATCTATTGATTCATTCATCCAATTTCTATTGCTTTAGGTAGATGAAAGATACAATCTGAGGTAAAGAATGAGTTGTATGTCTTCCCTATATCTAGAACAACAACTAGATCACTAGATTAGTTAGATTGCTATATAGAGTGTTCCGTTATGATATCCCTTTCTGCAAACATAGGAGAGAACAAATTACAAGTACTAGAGTTATATATACACAATCAACTAAGAAGTCCGCTTGCTTCCTTAATGAGCAAGTTAAAGAGTCCATTGAAACTAACCTCTCTATTGTCCTTACTAACTAGATGATTTATTCATCCACTTTCTATTGCTTTAAGTAGATGAAAGACACAATGCCGTGTAAAGAATGAGTTGTATGTATAGAACAACTACTAGTTCAACTACTAGATCACTAGATTAGTTAGATTGCTATATAGAGTGTTCCGTTATGATATCTCTTTCCGCAAACATAGGAGAGAACTATTACAAGTACTATAGTTATATACACCATCAAATAAGAAGTCCCCTTGCTTCCTTAATGAGCAAGTTAAAGAGTCCATTGGAACTAACCTCTCTATTGTCTTTACTAAGTAGATGATTCATTCATCCACTTTCTATTGCTTTAAGTAGATGAAAGATACAATACCATCTAAAGAATGAGTATTATGTATAGGACAACTACTAGATCACTAGATTAGTTAAATTGCTATTTAGAGTGTTCCACTATGATATCCCTTTCATCAAACATAGAAGAGAACTAACTACAAGTACTATAAGTGAAACTTACCTTTTCATTACCCTTACAAACTAGATTAGTCATCTATTGATTCATTCATCCACTTTCTATTGCTTGAGGTAGATGAAAGATACAATCCGATGTAAAGAATGAGTTGTATGTCTTCCCCATATCTAGAACTGATGAACGTTTCAGATTCAGTCAAATAAATTTGTAATTAGCCAAAGGCAATCCACAACTACAACGAAAACCGTAGTGTAGTAGTAGAATGACTCGAGTGTCGTTCTCTCAGGACTATACTAGCTTTATCAAATCTAATTAAGAATATAAAACAGCAGATAAAAAGCAATAGGGGGTTTCAAGCAGATAATGGAGATTGGTGATAGTATGGTCCTTCTTAACATAATGGGTCGATAATCATGCATAAATTCCTCGGTCTTGCATAGAAATCTTTGAATCAATCTAGTGTCATGTTGCAAGTATTAAGCACTACGAAGATAATATGGTCTAACTAGTCAATCACGATTGTCCTAATGTGTTCCGTAATTATTCAACACTACGAAGATAATTGGTCTGATGGTCGACTAGTGTCCAATTGTGCATAATGATCAATACAACATACGAGAATTTTGGTTACAACTGATCAACGAAATAAAGCAATGACACGGAGTATAATGCGCGATATAGCCATTAGCATGATTATCTTCCCTCGCTAAGAATTCACATACTACCACCAACGATAAGTTTAGCTACTCATAATAGGCATGCAATCAATACAAATCATAGAAGAAAACATATTGAAAGAAGAATAAAATAAGTAGATAAAAACTGTAAGATACAAAGTTACCGAAGGTTGTCAATCTCCGGATGATTGCGATCCTACGCGCTCCAATCTGCTATGAAAAAGTATCCCCTAAGCTATGGAACTCCCAGGACAGGCCCCGGGAAGTTCCTACCTAAAACTATAGAGAGAGGTGAGAAAGTAGGCTTTGAAAGATATGATTTTCAGAGAGAAAACTGAGCACTATATATAGGCCCGAAATTAGCCCGCGGCGGTTCGCCCCATGACTCCGGCGGTTCGCCCCACGCTTTTTTCGCGGAATTTTCGCGTTTTCGACGCGGTTTTGGATTTCTTCACCTTTTCGGACTCGGTTTATGACTTCTAGTAGCCTTCTAACCTCCAGATTCGGCTCCTAGACTCCAAATCCTATCCGGAAACCTTCAGATACTCCAAATAGGCTTCTGGAACACCAATTCCTTGTAGACTTCTATATAATTGCCCGGAAATCTCCGAATTTCAACCAAAACCTGTAAAATAAAATCTAAAGGGAAACATGACACTATTCTAATAAAATGTACTAAAATATAGCTCAATTAACATAGAGGATAGCTAAAATAGGTGAAAAAGACTCGAATGAAAGTGTAAAATACACATTCATCAAACTCCCCAAACCGAACCTTTGCTTGTCCTCAAGCAACTAAGCTAGACTCTAGAAAACATGCAAGACTCAAAATGGAGTTTCATGCCAAATAAAATGAACTAATCTACTGAATATATCAAATAACATATGAACAAAAACCATATAAATCAAAGCATGAATATAGGTTGAAGAATACCTCGATTGACTTATACACATCCACATAAGCACTTATGTCAAGACAAGATAGTCTCTCGTAACATTCTCTACCTGGACCTAGTCAGTGACGACGTAATGAAGCATGCTAAGATACGAATGGTTGTCCCGTGCCTATGAAACTGAGGACTTACTGCTGTTCCACCATGTTAAGACTTTTCCTCAAAAGAGGTCGAACCAGTACTGGCTCTCATCAAACGAAGGAGGGTTCCCTATAAAAGATAACACTCCCCTTTTTTACCCATCTCTCAATTAAAGTCTTAAGCTATTCAGCACTTCCTGAATGGCAGGACGAGGGTGGTCTAGAACAGATGACACTCAAGACAAAAAAGATAAAAAAATAGAAAAACACGATTACGAACAATACGAAAAATGGAAAAGACTCAAACTTTGATAAACTGCTATTTGGCTTTATTTTTTGGACCCTTTTTTGCTTTTTTAGGGTCTTCTTTTTTTTCTTTTTTTTCTTTCCAGATTCTTTTTTTCTTTTTCTCTTTTTTCTGGAATTTTCCTTTCTTTTTTTTCGATTTTTTCTAGCCAGCAGTAGCATCACAAGAAGAGAAACAAAATGACTCACACGACTTCCCCAAACCTATTCGAAAGAATAGGTTGGAGTACAAAATTCACGAAAAATGAAAATAATGAACTTACGATACGAAAATAAAAAACAGAAACAAGCCTATGATGGTGCAACCCCCTCCCCAAACCTATTCGGCAGAATAGGTTATAAACAAAGGATCACACAACCTCACACTACATCCTTCCTAGGCATTTAGCAATCTCAAAGTATGGTGAAGACTTGTTGCCTCTTAGGTACATAATTACTCGGGAAAACAACCATAAGACCCTAACATGCATCATCCTATTATAAAGGCCTTCGTGAACCGCAGTAGAGAAAACACCACTTAGTGATGTCGAGACTACCAAGCTCAACTAAGTGCAATACATAAATGAGACAAGCCAAGCGAGAAAAACCTCAAACAAATTCATAGAGATGAAGCATACGATTAATGTCATAGCTAGTTGATCTACCCAATATAAAAGTTCAAAAAATTCGGCAAAGAACTCCATATAAAACATGCAAAACTATCCTAGGATGAATGCAACCTAAAAAATCTAAGAAAGCAGTAAATGTGCAAATGCAAATAATTTCACGAGTTTGTCATAAGCAAGATAAGTGTAGAGATAACCAGCGATAACCTCCTCCCCAAACCTGAACGTCGTCGCTCGTCCCGAACGCCGAAAGTGGATCCAAGGTAAGAGCTAATGCTTGTATAAGTGACCTATAATACTCAATCAAACTCGTGAGATAAAATCTAAAGCGGTAAAGAAAGCGATAAAATCTCCGGGTTGCCTCCCGGATAGCGCCATTGTTTAAAGTCTTTGACTCGACTCCTGTCCGCGCCTATCTCTTCTTTCTGCAGGTACTAGACTTCCCCTTCATCGATCTCCTCTCCATGCCACGAACCTGTGAATAAGAAAGAATATAGGCTGCAAGACCACAGTAGTGAGTAGTAATATCAGGCGGTTCAGGTGGATCAGGTAAGGCTTTCAACACGTGTTGCTTGCCATCTACTTCAATAGTGCAAGTTCTTTGGTAGATGTCCATCACGGAGCGTAGTTTAGTCAAGAATGTTTGCCCTAAGAGTATGACATCCCCCGTCTCAGGTGCAGATGCCGGCATAACTACGAAATTGGTGTATATAGATGCTTCACCAATCTTGACCAACACGTTTTTCACAACGCCCTCGGGTCTCATAAAGGATCCATCCGCCAGACGCACAATAGCCCTTTGCTCAGATAGTTTTCCAAGGTTGCTCTTTTCAAACACATTCAAAGGAATTATGTTCGAGTAGGATCCCGTATCTAGTGTGGTTCGGACATCTTCAAGCTCACCAATCCCTACCTTTACATCGAAACTTTTAGGGAGTAGTTCGGGATCCTCTTGCTCCTCATCACTTGCGTCAGAACCAAGGTCCTCCTCTTCTTTCTCAGCCTGTAGAAGTTCTTCCTTCATGCAACACTCGCACCTAACGACCTTCCTGATGGTGATTTCGTCAGGTACATCACTAGCCAATTTCGACTTCACAGTGTTGCTAGGCAGTTTGCCTTGTTCTCTACTTGCTCCTCGGTCGATCAACTCTTGCAACTTTTGATGGGCAAGCCTAGTGCTGTCTTCCAACTTATCAAGCCTTGCCCTAGTCTTCTCGGAATCTTCTTCATAACGTTTGAGAAAACTCTGTGTGTGATCAACCATCTTCTGCAAGTTCTCCATCTTCTGCAAGTTCTCCATCACGATTGTCCTAATGTGTTCCGTAATTATTCAACACTACGAAGATAATTGGTCTGATGGTCGACTAGTGTCCAATTGTGCATAATGATCAATACAACATACGAGAATTTTGGTTACAACTGATCAACGAAATAAAGCAATGACACGGAGTATAATGCGCGATATAGCCATTAGCATGATTATCTTCCCTCGCTAAGAATTCACATACTACCACCAACGATAAGTTTAGCTACTCATAATAGGCATGCAATCAATACAAATCATAGAAGAAAACATATTGAAAGAAGAATAAAATAAGTAGATAAAAACTGTAAGATACAAAGTTACCGAAGGTTGTCAATCTCCGGATGATTGCGATCCTACGCGCTCCAATCTGCTATGAAAAAGTATCCCCTAAGCTATGGAACTCCCAGGACAGGCCCCGGGAAGTTCCTACCTAAAACTATAGAGAGAGGTGAGAAAGTAGGCTTGGAAAGATATGATTTTCGGAGAGAAAACTGAGCACTATATATAGGCCCGAAATTAGCCCGCGGCGGTTCGCCCCATGACTCCGGCGGTTCGCCCCACGCTTTTTTCGCGGAATTTTCATGTTTTCGACGCGGTTTTGGATTTCTTCACCTTTTCGGACTCGGTTTATGACTTCTAGTAGCCTTCTAACCTCCAGATTCGGCCCCTAGACTCCAAATCCTATCCGGAAACCTTCAGATACTCAAAATAGGCTTCTGGAACACCAATTCCTTGTAGACTTCTATATAATTGCCCGGAAATCTCCGAATTTCAACCAAAACCTGTAAAATAAAATCTAAAGGGAAACGTGACACTATTCTAATAAAATATACTAAAATATAGCTAAATTAACATAGAGGATAGCTAAAATAGGTGAAAAAGACTCGAATGATGTGTAAAATACACATTCATCAAGAACAAAAACTAGATCACTAGATTAGTTAGATTGTTATATAGAGTGTTCCGTTATGATATCCCTTTCCGCAAACATAGGAAAGAACTAACTACAAGTACTAAAGTTATATACACAATCAAATAAGAAGTTCCATTGATTCCTTAATGATCAAGTTAAAGAGTCTGTTGAAATTAACATCTCTATTGTCCTTACTAACTAGATGATTCATTCATCCACTTTGTATTGCTTTAAGTACATGAAAGATACTTGGTTAGACTGAGGTGTCATGACACTAGAGGTCATACGTTCAATTCTCGCCAAGTGCGAGATTCTTTATAGTTTATTACTACCTTTGTAATGCTACTTGTGAAATTGTTATGGTTCGATTATTAAAAAAAAGTAGATGAAAGATACAGTACCATGTAAAGAATAAGTTGTATGTATAGAACAACTACTATATCAACAACTAGATCACTAGATTAGTTAGATTGCTATATAGAGTGTTCCGTTATGATATCACTTTCCGCAAATGTAGGAGAGAACTAACTACAAGTACTAGAGTTATATACACAATCAAATAAGAAGTACCCTTGCTTCCTTAATGAGCAAGTTAAAGTGTCCATTGAAACTAACCTCTCTATTGTCCTTACTAACTAGATGATTCATTCATCCACTTTCTATTGCTTTAAGTGGATGAAAGATACAAGGCCATGTAAAGAATGAGTTGTATGTACAAAACAACTGCTAGATCAACTACTAGATCACTAGATTAGTTAGATTACTATTTAGAGTGTTCCACTATGATATCCCTTTCATCAAACATAGAAGAGAACTAACTACAAGTACTATAGGTAAACTAACATTTCCATTACCCTTACAAACTAGATTAGTCATCAATTGATTCATTCATCCACTTTCTATTTTTTAGGTAGATGAAAGATACAATCTGATGTAAAGAATGAGTTGTATGTCTTCCCTGTATCTAGAACAACAACTAGATCACTAGATTAGTTAGATTGCTATATAGAGTGTTCCGTTATGATATCCCTTTCTGCAAACATAGGAGTGAACAAACTACAAGTACTAGAGTTATATACACAATCAACTAAGAAGTCCGCTTGCTTCCTTAATGAGCAAGTTAAAGAGTCCATTGAAACTAACCTCTCTATTGTCTTACTAATTAGATGATTTATTCATCCACTTTCTATTGCTTTAAGTAGATGAAAGACACAATGTCGTGTAAAGAATGAGTTGTATGTATAGAACAATTACTAGATCAACTACTAGATCACTAGATTCGTTAGATTGTTATATAGAGGGTTCTGTTATGATATCCCTTTCCGCAAACATAGGAGAGAACTATTACAAGTACTAGAGTTATATACACAATCAAATAAGAAGTCCCCTAGCTTCCTTAATGAGCAAGTTAAAGAGTCCATTGGAACTAACCTCTCTATTGTTCTTACTAAGTAGATGATTCATTCATCCACTTTCTATTGCTTTAAGTAGATGAAAGATACAATACCATGTAAAGAATGAGTTCTATGTATAGAACAACTACTTGATCACTAGATTAGTTAGATTGCTATTTAGAGTGTTCCACTATGATAACCCTTTCATCAGACATAGAAGAGAACTAACTACAAGTACTATAGGTGAAACTTACCTTTCCATTACCCTTACAAACTAGGTTAGTCATCTATTGATTCATTCATCCACTTTCTATTGCTTGAGATAGATGAAAGATACAATCCGATGTAAAGAATGAGTTGTATGTCTTCCCCATATCTAGAACAACCACTAGATCACTAGATTAGTTAGATTGCAATATAGAGTGTTCCGTTATGATATCCCTTTCCGCAAACATAGGAGAGAACTAACTACAAGTACTAAAGTTATATACACAATCAAATATGAAGTTCCCTTGCTTCCTTAATGAGCAAGTTAAAGAGTCCGTTGAATCTAAGATCTCTATTGTCAATACTAAGTAGATGATTCATTCATCCACTTTCTATTGCTTTAAGTAGATAAAAGATACAATACCATGTAAAGAATGAGTTCTATGTATAGAACATCTACTTGATCACTAGATTAGTTAGATTGCTATTTAGAGTGTTCCACTATGATATCCCTTTCATCAGACATAGAATAGAACTAACTACAAGTACTATAGGTGAAACTTACCTTTCCATTACCCTTACAAACTAGGTTAGTCATCTATTGATTCATTCATCCACTTTCTATTGCTTGAGGTAGATGAAAGATACAATCCGATATAAAGAATGAGTTGTATGTCTTCCCCATATCTAGAACAACAACTAGATCACTAGATTAGTTAGATTGCTATATAGAGTGTTCCGTTATGATATCACTTTCCGCAAACGTAGGAGAGAACTAACTACAAGTACTAGAGTTATATACACAATCAAATAAGAAGTACCCTTGCTTCCTTAATGAGCAAGTTAAAGTTGTTAGTGTTGAAATATGTCCAGTCCGCATGTACGAACTAGAGCGGTCTAAGAGCGCGACAAAACATCATAGGCCGTCCCTCAAGGGCACGACCACACCCAAGTATGTCACTATGGTGTGATTCGACCAACATAAGGACCGACCATCACTAGGAGGCCAACCCTCAAAATAAGCTCATTACAAGGACAAAGCAGCCATTGAGCTCGAAGAGCATCTCTATGGCTCGAGGAGCATCTCTACGGCTCGAGCTCGAGGAGGACCTTACGTTAAGGTAACGCTCCTTGAGAGAAACTGAGCAGGACACTACTCGCACCCTCGACGTACAAGGAAGACACGAGGACTCTGAGCGACCAACCATGGTTGCTCCCTTGGGCCAAGGCCCATGGACCTCCGTAATGGGCCTGGGCCGAGGAAGGCTTCAATCTCAGTCGTACACGTGTAGTGATCCTACGTGACCTGGAGATAAAAGTCCACAAGTATATAAAGGCTTCATTCACTTCTCAACAGTAAGCATTAATACCTCTCAACCACCACTCAATATTTCTCTCACTAGGGAAGTCTTCAGCTCCCTACACGTAAAGTCGTCGATCCGGTCTGATACCTTACAGACCGGGTAAGAGACACTAACCCCCCCCTCTAGTCTATTTCAGGTGTGAAGCAGCTACGGGAAAGTTCCCTATCATTTCAGGAGGAACACTACATGAATAAGTTGACCATAGCGACTCACTGCGAACTTAGAAAGAAGCACGAAACACGAATCAACGCATCATCTCTGTGGTCATCAAAGCCAAACGTCTTGGCAATTGACGCTCAACCGAGTTGGATGCAAGAGATAACTACATATATCAAAAATGGAAGCCTCCCTCGTGACAAGGCTGAAGCGAGGAAGATCAAAGGAAAGGCTCCCCGATACAACATGCAAGGAGACAACTTGTACAAAAGGTCTTTCGAGGGAGTCTACTTGAGATGTGTCGCCGAGCATGAGGTCCAAAAACTTTTGGGAGAGATGCATCGAGGAAGTTGCGGGGACCATTCCGGAGGAAGAACCCTCGCGCAAAAAGTCATTCGACAAGGATATTACTGGCCCACTGTTCGCGAGGACGCCGCCCAATTTGTGAGAAGGTGCGAGGAATGTCAAATGCACGCCAATTTGATCAACGTCCCAGCAAAAACCTCTCATGCCCATCACCATCACTTGCCCTTTCGATATATGGGGCATCGACATAGTCGGTCCTTTCCCAAGAGGCACGGGTCAAAAGAAGTTCATCATTGTTGCGGTCGAATACTTTAGCAAGAGGGCGGAAGTTGAGGCAGTATCAACCATCACTGAACAAAGAGTGATGAACTTCGTATGGAGGAACATCGTGTGTCGATTTGGCTTACCGAGAGTCCTCATCTCAGATAATGGTGCTCAATTTTGTGGACAAAGACTCAATGAATGGTGCAAGGAAATGAAGATTGAGAGGAGGTATACCTCTGTAGGACATCCTCAATCCAATGGGCAAACAGAAGCCGTCAACAACTTGCAGAAGAGGTTCGCCACCAACAAGGACTGGGTCGACGAGCTTGATGGAGTGGTATGGGCATACCGCACTACTTCAAAAACAGCTACAAGAGAGACTCCCTTCTCGCTAGTTTATGGGTCTGAGGCAGTCATACCAGCAGAAGTGGTAGTAGAAATCCTCGGAATCCAAAGGTATCAACCCGAGGACAATCATACAGAGAGGCTCTTCGACCTGGAGACGGTTAGTGAAGCGAGGACCAATGCCTTAGCCAACATCCTAAGATATCAAGCATTGATCGCGAAGACCTACAACAAGGGCGTAAGAGAGAGACACTTCCAAGTTGGAGACCTAGTACTCCGAAGAGCAGACATCCTGGGCAAAGTTGGGAAGATGCAAACCAATTGGGAAGGCCCCTACAAGATAATTGAAGCAAGGTCAAATGGAAGTTATCGTCTCCAAGACATGGAGGGAAGAGTATTGAAGAACCCGTGGAATACCTCTAACCTCCAGAGATTCTACGCTTGAGTTGCTCGAAGAAAAAGCTTTTTGAAGAACCCCTGTGAACAGCCGGGAGATCGAGACGAATTCCTCACAAGTTAATGTGAGAGGTACCTCTTGTTTTTGTTAAAGAAGTTGTTGTAAGCAAGCTGGCCGAGGAGCCCCCATTGTAATTGTATTTCCGACAAATCAATGCAATGCCTATCTTTCAAAAATTGTTCAATTATAGAACTATTATGCTGATATTCAATCAAGAAAGCTTACTCGATCTACATAAGAGCTACCCGATTTCGCTTTATTAAAGGAACCCTCCCCGCTCTCTTATCTGTAAAAGATAATTAATAGGGAAGCCTTTTAAGGCGATAGGAGCGGCGAGCAGAAGGAAATCGAGGAGATACCTGATTTTTCCTGGCTCAATACTTAGAATTTTTCTCAATTATCAGAGAAAATCGAAAAAGCGCTGCAACTACCTTGGTAGCTCGAGGAGTATTGTCCGAATTATCATTAGCAAAGATCATCTTGCTACTTTATGATTCGAAGAGCTCGGGTTCTCGATCTTAACTTATACATGTTTAACTACTCTATTCAAGTTATACGTCATAACTAAGGAGTTAGTAAAAAACACAAGTATAGGAAAGAAATCGAAGAGAAAATTATATTGAAGAAAATAAGGAAAGCATTCATCATGTTATAATACAACGGGGATCGAGTACGCCACAAGGGGTCGAATAGCAAATTATGAAAGCATGAAATTGTTCGGAAATAACTTTAAGAAAATACAAGTACAAAGTTAACCGAGCATACTCGGCCTTGATCAAGCTCTCGCGCCTTCAACGGGTCCGACTGGCCGAGAATTCGCTCTGGAGACCGGGGACACTGCTCGTCGAAACAACAGCTCGAGTGGGGCTGTGCGGAGTATGCAAGTTCCCATCCCATCCTTTTCGCGAGCCTCCTTGATCGCGTTAGCATAAGTAATTAGCTCGGGCTCCACAAAACCCTCTTCGCGCCCCATCACAGGTTTATTAACTTGAATCCAGTGGGCATTCCGAAGAGGAGCCTTCTCGAACGGCAGAAGTAGACCGGCCCTAATGCACTCTGGGACCCATCGAGGGAGATAGGACGGCTTGCTCAGATAAGGAACCTCCGGATCAGTCACAAGCTCGCCGAACTCGCACGCGTGGTGCATCTCGTCACTCGGAATCTCATCAGGATACCGGCTCATGTCATCGCGCCGCCCGGCATGCATGTCTTCGCAAGCATCCACATCGAAATCCTCAGGCAGAAGTTTGACCCTTTTGAGCTGCCCGATACAGGAGAAGAAACCCTCCTCGCGAGCTGTATCTTTAATGTCTTGAGTGGCCAACTTGTAGGTCGCGGACTCCATGAATGCCCTGGCGGTCTCGAGCCTACTACCGACGAGGAAGGATAGCACAATGTCCTTAAACTTCTGCATGCATTGCGACAATGTTGCATAACCACCCTTGTAGCCCAGAGCCTTCTGCTTCTCCCTAGAGAACTCCTTCTCGAGCTGATCCACCTTCTCGTGGGATTTGCGGACCTCCTCATTAGCCACCTGGGTCTTAGCCTTCTCGGACACAAGTGCCTTTTCAAGCTCCTCGATCACCTGACCGATGTCGGAGCGATCCGCCGCGACATTAGCATACGCCTCCTTGATGTGCTCGAGCTGCAAGAAAATTTAGAAGTTAATTCTGCTTATCGAAGACAACTTAAAAGCGAGGAGAAATGAAATTAAAAACTTTGTGAAAATTTCACAAGAATTACCTGTAGAGCGCAGAGGCTAAGTTCATGGGCGCGGTCCAACTCGGACATCTGGACGAACCGTTTGATCTCTGCGTCGCGATCAACGTCCAAGGCTGCCTTGCCTTTCTTACGGGCTGGCTCGTCGTTCCCGCCAAGATTGAGGAGCCTCTTCGCACAAGCTCTTTTCGCGGGAGGGGCTCGCTCTTTTGGACGCTTCTCCGAGTTGCCCTCTCCAGCCTCCCCGGCCTTCTTTGCGGCCGCTGCGTCCTCCGTGGCCTTCCGCTTGACAGCTTCCAAGGGGTCCTCGATTGTCACGAGCCCCTCCTTAGCCAGAGTGTCTCGATGCTCCGCCGCGTTCTTGGGATGGCTAAGGTCAAGGGACCCGAGGATCTTTGTTGTCTTGCCCGCCAAGCGTTGTTTCCTCCTTTGCTCCTCCTTCGCCTCTAAGGTCTTCGACATTATCCAAGCAAACCAGTATTCTGCACAATCGAGAACAAAAGAGTTAGCAAAAGCTAAGAGCAATGGTAGTCGATACAAAGAAAACAAAGAGAAAAAACACAAGTATAAGGTTTCTAAGGTGATCCTCGAGCTAGTTACCAAAGAGGAGATCATCGGTATATCCAGAGTTCTTGTAACCCGTGTAGACCGGGGAGGACAAACCGACAAGATAAGGGAGTGGTTGCAACACTAAACCCCCGTAGAAGTACTTCTCTGGGTCATCACAAGCGTTTCTCTCCTCGAGCGCCAGTACCCAGGGGTCCGACTCAACAGGATGAGGATATCGATCAGATATAGGTCCTCGGTAGAAGTGTTTCGGTACTCCCCACTCCACATCCGCGTCGCTCATACCGGGGAGCTTCTTCTTCTTAACATATATATATCGGTGAAACCATTTGTAGCCCGAGAAGGATGGAGCGTCCACTATAAATCCAAGGCCGGGGCGAGTGTTAAAGTAATAAAAGAATTTGTTTCCAGAGCTCATCGAGACTCTGAAAAGCTGGTTGAAATTATGAAAGTTCACCGGGATCCCCAGCTTCTTGCAGAGTACCCCGAAACAAATAAGAGTGCCGAAGGCACTGGGGAGAAGTTGCCATGAAGCGAGGCCCAACTGGTTGATGATATACTTGAAGGGGTCGCAAAAAGGAAGGATCCATCCTCGATCCAGTATCAGTAGATGCACAGCCATATAACCGGGTGGGGCGTTGTAGAACGTCTGGTCGGGCTTCGGCACGAGGATGTCAATCTTCCTCTTGCTTAGCCGATACTTTTGCCTTATGGATGGTATCTCTTCCTTTCTCACCGTCGAGGCGGTTGTCGGAATTAAACCATCTTCGTTCTTCTCGCCTTGGGGAACGGGGAGATCAACATCCTTAGGTCCTCGGGTAAACTTCTTCCCCACTACAACAAAAAATGCTTATTGAGACACAGAAATTTGTCCCAACATATACCATATTGAGACACTTTTCATTTTTGAGACACAATATTCTGTGTCTCATAAACTGCCGTCTCAATAAGTTTGAGACACTTTTTTTTCTGTCCCTTAATCTTAGATTACGGGACATCGATTAGTATCCCTTCAGCGTGATATTGAGACACAAATTACTATTGTCCAGAATAATAAACATTTTTAAAATATTTTTCTTGAGACACTTGTCTTGTCCCTATACATATTTAGGGACATTCTAATGTATCTCAATATAAATATATATACTTTTTTAGTAACTATATTAACTCATTTATTAGTGTCCCGTTAATGTTTTTGAGACACTAATTATGCACCATTGATCATATTTTTAGTGTCTCAAATTCATATTTGAATTAATGATTTAGCTAAATGAGCAACCATATGGGGTGTTGCCATAATCGAACTCGCAATCTCTCACGTAAAGCGAGAATCATACCACTAGACCAAACACCCAAACATATAAAAAGCATGACTGATTCATATAAAAATAAGTACTAATAGCGATACAGTAGCACTCTATGACTAAAAATTTAACCAACAGTACCAACCTCTTGAACTAATTTGTTATGGTCCATTTGGGTTGAAAAATTGAACAACTCCAAATTTATTAGTTTTACAAAGAACAAAACATTATTCAGTCATTTCAATATCAATTTTCTTCATTTTTCAATCTGGATAAACTTAAAGAAAACATCAAAAAACAATTACTGCATACCTTCAAAACATCTGTTAGAGTTCACGTCAGCTCGGTAATTCAGGCAACACAACAAATCTGGTTGCTTTCCTATCATGGAATAGGTATCAATTGCAATATCAATTATGTAGTAGTAACTAGGAGGGATTTGAATTAAGAGAACATAGCTACAACTCAGTGTATTATTCTACATGTAATTTATTGAGAAATGAAATGCAAACAAAACAATGGAACCAAAGAAACAAGACAGATACCAGCAGGAAAGACGTAAATTACCAGGATACTATTCATCAATAACTTTGACTGAGTCTCTGTAGTACTACTTCCGATTAGTATCTAAACATAAAACCCTCGTACCTGATATTACTCCAACTTTGAAACACTCTCAATCACCCAACAATAGAAGTGACATTCTTTATAATCACTCGAATCAGCTGCAAAATGTGAAATTTACCCTCCAGAACAGAACGCTTTGCCAACAAAAAAGATGTAAACTTCTCAAGTTATCCCAACATAAATGTGGGCATATCCATTGCTGCCATAATTTAAGAAATGGTACACCTCAGCTTCAAATGAAAACACAGTAAAATAAGAGGTTTTGGTAAGAGAGAGACATTAGAGAGTTATGGAAGTTTATACCTTAATGATGCCGGACTAGAAAAATTACATGGAAGAATGCATATGGTCAATTTTAAGGATGATCTCTCGCTGAATGCCTACAATTCAGGTAATCAGTTAGAAATTGTAAGCGAATATTCAAATAAAAATGTTGCAAACATTTGTATCTCTTTAATCCTATATGTCTTAATTCATCAGAGTTTAGTTGTTAACCAGTACTTTGAACATTGTTAAACGAACATTTATTCCTTATTATCAAAACTGCCTTATACTTTGATCAACGGTGCAAAAAACATTCCATCAAAGTGCCTAATTCTTATTCCAGCATACAATTGCTAATACTAGAGTTTATGACCACTACTTAACAATCAACTTCATCACAATCTTGCTGATCAGACTAAATCACATCTGGAGTACATGTTAAAGCGGTATAAGATAATATTCATATACACGACATTCTTTGGCGATGAAGCTCAGCATAACGTTAAAAAATACTGAAAATACTTTACCAACCTCTTGTGGCAACAGACATCTCCCTTTTGCTGGTCCTAAGCTTTGGAATACCTGGAAAATTTATTATGTTATGAACTTATACTTGAGAGGAGAGAACATGTATGATGCCAAGTTAATAAAATGAGAGAGTATATCACTGAGGAGAAAGTAACTTACATCAGGATCGACAAACAGTAAAGTACCAATACCAACATGGGATGTCAAAATTGAGAACTAGTAGTTCTGGAGAAACATGAAATGTCAAAATTGAACTACAGTCAACAACTGGTATCAACACATGAAAGTACCATTATTCCCTGTTCAGGACATAACTATGATTTCCATGGTGATGAGCATAAATCAATTCAGCCAGTGAGTCTTTGTCCTTTTTGCTAACATTCTGCAACATCTGATTATCAAATGTATTAGTTAGACCAAGAATGTGAAAATAAAAATTGCAACAATCTTTTAGAGGAAGCGTGTACCGGATCATACATGTAATTGTACCTATTACCTTGGACATTCTGAAAGATGACTTGAGTCTTGACTTTATATATATTGACTTTTAGCATGTCCTATCTAATGTGTAAAACCTTCATAAACCCTTTAAGAGTCAATATAACCTTCAGTGGTTTCCCTACTTCACCAGCTTTATGTTCTTACAATCTTTCCATGGACATGGGAATATGAGATCCTAACTAAAGAAAGCCACGTCAATAAATTATCCAATATCAACAACAAACGACCCCAATCTTCTTAAGTTTGCGCAACGGTAAACAACTGAGTCCGCCATTTTCTTACCACTAACATAAAGATTCACACAGTCAACAATGATCCAAAATAGTTAAAAATGCTGAAACATACCATTGGATAGCATTTCCGACTTAACCGCAGTGGCCTTCGTCTCGACCAAGTAGCGCCATTTCTGTTTGTGATCAAACAGCTACAGAACTCTCAACCAAGTAGTGCCATTCCTGTTTGACTTCTAACAGACACAACCAAACCTTCTTCCGACAATTAACTTAGATGATAACCAAGCTTCAAGTCATGTGCTTACTCCAACAATTTTCTGGACTTAAAAGCCAATCCAACAAACCATAATTGTAACCCAAGAGCCCTTTTATGTCTAAAACAGTTCCACAAATTACATTTAATCAACTCAGAAGCTACAAAAACATCCCAAGCCATAGAGACAAAAAGTTACAAAGAATTAATTTATCATAGCCTACTTTTTACTTTCAATCAATCCATCCAACCTACGGAAGAGAAGGAAACAAAAAAAACTTAAAAGAGCTTTCGCCCCTTAGTATGCCATGGGCGAGAATTGCTTCTCACCAAATAACTCAAAAAATTGAACAGGCTGATGAATCTATTAACTAGTTTCAATACACCGCTAACAGAAAAACAAAGTTGAATACCGTCCCAGATCGCTTTCCCCAAAACCAGTACTTTGAAATTATTAACACAACCAAGAACAAACCTAATTAGAAATTATGAAAATCTAACAATCAACAAAAGATATCAATTAAAAGAATAAGATTGAGAAATACATGGAGCAAATCTTACTTGGAATTGCCGAGAAGACGCTGACACAATCAGTGGAGACGGAGGAACATAAAGAGAGGAATTAGGGTAGAGAGAAAAATGAATAAATGTATTTGAGGAGCTGGAGTACGTGGATGGTGGAAGTGAAAAAAGGTGGAAGCTAAATAAAATAAAAGCTTTTGTTATATTAATTTTATTACTAATACTATTGGGACACAATATTTATTCTACCTATGAGTGTCCCAATAGTTAGTATAATAAAATGAGGATAATGTAATAAATTATATTATTTTGATGGGAAATGAGTGTCGCAATATGTACAAATATATGAGGACGTAAATGATAAAATGTCTCAACAAAATCTTTTAGGGATACTTATGAAAAAGTATCTCTAAATAGTGATTTTGAGAGAACTTATCCTATAAAATAGTGTCTTCATATGTTATTCATGATGAGACAGAATTATATATGTGACTTAATAGTATAATATTGAGACACATGTAAAAAAGTATCTTGAAAAAAAGTGTCTCTATATGCCTGTTTTGTTGTAGTGCCCCGCTGGCCACAGTAATCTTGACATTCTCCTCGGCATCGTCATTTTTCTTCTTTGATCGAGAAGCTTTCCTCTTCGATCTCTTCGGGGCCTTACCCGGAGCATGAGCAGCTTCCTCCTTATCCTCAGAAGACGAAACCTTCTCGCCCCTCTTACGCTTGCGATCGCATTCAAGTACAGCCCTTGCCCGCTCCCCTTCGGCCTCCTCGCTTGGAATGGGAGGTCTTACATTGCTCGTCGCGGGAAGTTGAAATCTATCTGTGTAGGATCGATAGTCTCATAGGGAATAACATCATCGATGTAATACTACTCCTGAATGAACAGTTCTCGCGCCGCATTCCTATTCATCTCAGAAAATGAAGGAGATGGAAAATCCGGCTCGGAGCAGCTTCATTCCCGTGGAGATCGAGAATCTGCACCGGGGAATCCTCACGCTGGCCTTCTTGGAAAGAATGTTCCCCTTCCTCGAACCAAGCAAGCTCAGGCGTAGGCTGCTCGGTATCGTCCATATCCTCTACTCGGATAGGCAATGGATCTACGTTACCTCGGATACCATAGTCGCGCCCTAAAACCTGGGCAGCTTGTGTTAACATGGCGGCCGGGACACCAGTATATGGAGGACCCCCTTCTGCTTCGGTCCGATCATCAATAAAAAGCTCGTCGGCATTCCGTCTTCTTCGGACTTCCAGACGGAACTGCTCCTCGTCCTCTTCCTCTTCGGAATCATCTTCTTCACCAGATTCCACATCCTCTTCTCCTTCCTCGAGCTCCTCCTCTTCGCTCTCCTCGACCTGAGGCGCTGGTTCCTCGTGATCAGAGGAGAGTTCCATAGTCTGATCTAAGAAGGTGGCCGATACGGATGTCTCCTCGGACGTCTCCTGACCGCTTCCGTAATCGAGAGCGTTGTGACGGTTTTGACTGTCGTCGCTCCTCTCGGACATCCTAAAAGGTTGGCCAGAAAAAGAGTAAGGATGGGTGGTGATAGTCCGAGAGGTCCATTTATGTGTATTGATTATGCTCGACCTCCCGAACGGAGATAAATCTCAAGAAAAAGGGCATAAGTACAAAAGAAGTTACTCTAACGACAAATTATCAACAGAGCGAGGAGCAAAAAACATATGAAGACAAGTATCCAGGGAGCGACCAACCGCTCCATACTTCATTTTAGGTCCGATAAAGCACCAATAAAAGCCCAACCGTACGCCGGTAGAGGCTCAGGCGGCTGAGTTGGGCGGACGGCAGGCGGCCGAGGTAGCAAAAGGAAAAGAAAACGAAAAATAGCAAGCATTCAAGTACTTATATTCGAGTAACTGGGAAGGACTTACTTGTTTAAGCGATTGAAGTCGGAATTGAACTCGGAAGCTACTAGATCCGCCGGAAAACGGAACTGTTGGCTCGCCTGAATAACTCCGGGAATGCTCTTCGATCTCACTTTAATGCTCGCTAAATCTCTCTTTAACGCTCCTCGCTCTCTCAAAGGCTCTCAGTAAAAAATTTTGCAGAAAGTGAAAAATGAGATCGGTCCTCACCTATTTATAGAAGGGTATCCGAGGAATTTGAACCGTCAGTGCCCCTCGCTACATCTGGACCGAACACGTGGCAGCTCTCAACGGCTCAGATCACCGCCGCCTGGTGAATTCCCTATTTTACCCTCCGCGCTCCCGCTCAGGCTCGGGCACACTTTCCCATGCCAGCGCGAATTACCTAATCATGGTACGTAATTCGTAGCGCGAGCACCGCACCACTTGGCTCAGCCATAGAGCGACGACAAAAAGCATCACTCCTCGAGATTTCACAGATAAAAAAGGATGGCAAGACAAAAAAATTGACGGATACATTATGATGGATCGAGGAGCGACCCCAAAAATCATCTCTCCTCGAGATAGTTGGAAAAGAAAAAGCGGCAAGCAGTCATTCCATTCCACCCCAAAAATTATCTCTCCTAGAGATAGTTGGAAAAGAAAAAGCGGCAAGCAGTCATTCCATTCCACCCCAAGAATTATCTCTCCTCGAGATAGTTGGAAAAGAAAAAGCGGCAAGCAGTCATTCCATTCCACCCCAAGAATTATCTCTCCTCGAGATAGTTGGAAAAGAAAAAGCGGCAAGCAGTCATTCCATTCCACCCCAAGAATTATCTCTCCTCGAGATAGTTGGAAAAGAAAAAGCGGCAAGCAGTCATTCCATTCCACCCCAAGAATTATCTCTCCTCGAGATAGTTGGAAAAGAAAAAGCGGCAAGAAGTCATTCCATTCCACCAAGGAATACTTACCCGGATCCGATCTCTGCCCAGCAAACATACCTCTTTTCATAAGGTCCGAGCAACTTCCGCTCGCACCCTATAAAAGGGGGGGGGAGAGATAGGAGGAGGGAAAGATACCAAGGTGCGAATATGAAAATCTTTTTTCGCCCACTACTAATCGAGGCTCTGCTCGACCTCTACTTCACATAGTTCCTCAACTATCTTCTACAAAGATACTTGGAAACTAGGGGGACATATGTTAGTGTTGAAATATGTCCAGTCCGCATGTACGAACTGGAGCGGTCTAAGAGCGCGACAAAGCATCATAGGCCGTTCCTCAAGGGGCACGACCACACCCAAGTATGTCACTAAAGTGTGGTTCGACCAACATAAGGACCGACCATCACTAGGAGGCCAACCCTCAAAATAAGCTCATTACAAGGACAAAGCAGCCATTGAGCTCGAAGAGCATCTCTATGGCTCGAGGAGCATCTCTACGGCTCGAGCTCGAGGAGGACCTTACGTCAAGGTAACGCTCCTTGAGAGAAACTGGGCAGGACACTACTCGCACCCTCGACGTACAAGGAAGACACGAGGACCCTGAGCGACCAGCCATGGTTGCTCCCTTGGGCCAAGGCCCATGGACCTCCCTAATGGGACTGGGCCGAGGAAGGCTTCAATCTCAGTCGTACACGTGTCGTGATCCTACGTGACCTGGAGATAAAAGTCCACAAGTATATAAAGGCTTCATTCACTTCTCAACAGTAAGCATTAATACCTCTCAACCACCACTCAATATTTCTCTCACTAGGGAAGTCTTCAGCTCCCTACACGTAAAGTCGTCGATCCGGTCTGATACCTTACAGACCGGGTAAGAGACACTAACCCCCCCTCTAGTCTATTTCCGGTGTGAAGCAGCTACGAGAAAGTTCCCTATCATTTCAGGAGGAACACTACATGAATAAGACATAGAATAAGTTGACCATAGCGACTCACTGCGAACTTTGAAAGAAGCACGAATTACCCTTCAACAAAAGTGTCCATTGAAACTAACCTCTCTATTGTCCTTACTAACTAGATGATTCATTCATCCACTTTCTATTGCTTTAAGTAGATGAAAGATACAATGCCATGTAAAGAATGAGTTGTATGTACAAAACAACTTCTAGATCAACTACTAGATCACTAGATTAGTTAGATTGCTATTTAGAGTGTTCCACTATGATATCCCTTTCATCAAACGTAGAAGAAAACTAATTACAAGTACTATAGGTAAACTAACATTTCCATTACCCTTACAAACTAGATTAGTCATCTATTGATTCATTCATCCACTTTCTATTGTTTTAGGTAGATGAAAGATACAATCTGATGTAAAGAATGAGTTGTATGTCTTCCCTGTATCTAGAACAACAACTAGATCACTAGATTAGTTAGATTGCTATATAGAGTGTTCCGTTATGATATCCCTTTCTGCAAACATAGGAGAGAACAAACTACAAGTACTAGAGTTATATACACAATCAACTAAGAAGTCCGCTTGCTTCCTTAATGAGCAAGTTAAAGAGTCCATTGAAACTAACCTCTCTATTGTCCTTACTAATTAGATGATTTATTCATCAGCTTTCTATTGCTTTAAGTAGATGAAAGACACAATGTCGTGTAAAGAATGAATTGTATGTATAGAACAAGTACTAGATCAACTACTAGATCACTAGATTAGTTAGATTGCTATATAGAGTGTTCCGTTATGATATCCCTTTCCGCAAACATCTATAGTTATATACACAATCAAATAAGAAGTCCCCTTGCTTCCTTAATGGACAGTTAAAGAGTCCATTGGAACTAACCTCTCTATTGTGCTTACTAAGTAGATGATTCATTCATCCCCTTTCTATTGCTTTAAGTAGATTAAAGATACAATACCATCTAAAGAATGAGTTCTATGTATAGAACAACTACTAGATCACTAGATTAGTTATATTGCTATTTAGAGTGTTCCACTATGATATCCCTTTCATCAGACATAGAAGAGAACTAACTACAAGTACTATAGGTGAAACTTACCTTTCCATTACCGTTACAAACTAGATTAGTCATCTATTAATTCATTCATCCACTTTCTATTGCTTTAGGTAGATGAAAGATACAATCCGATGTAAAGAATGAGTTGTATGTCTTCCCCATATCTAGAACAACAACTAGATCACTAGATTAGTTAGATTGCTATATAGAGTGTTCCGTTATGATATCCCTTTCCGCAAACATAGGAGAGAACTAACTACAAGTACTGAAGTTATATACACAATCAAATAAGAAGTTCCCTTGATTCCTTAATGATCAAGTTAAAGAGTCCGTTGAAACTAACATCTCTATTGTCCTTACTAACTAGATGATTCATTCATCCACTTTGTATTGCTTTAAGTAGATGAAAGATGCAATACCATGTAAAGAATGAGTTGTATGTATAGAAAAACTACTAGATCACTAGATTAGTTAGATTGCTATATAGAGTGTTCCGTTATGATATCACTTTCCGCAAACGTAGGAGAGAACTAACTACAAGTACTAGAGTCATATACACAATCAAATAAGAAGTACCCTTGCTTCCTTAATGAGCAAGTTAAAGTGTCCATTGAAACTAACCTCTCTATTGTCCTTACTAACTAGATGATTCATTCATCCACTTTCTATTGCTTTAAGTAGATGAAAGACACAATGTCATGTAAAGAATGAGTTGTATGTACAAAACAACTGCTAGATCAACTACTAGATCACTAGATTAGTTAGATTGCTATTTAGAGTGTTCCACTATGATATCCCTTTCATCAAACATAGAAGAGAACTAATTGATAGTGTATATGTCCTAGAGACAGTCCTTACTATGGGCATAGTGCCCTTGTAGAGGACATATATGTACTATTACACAGGTCAACGTAATATAATATATGTTTGTTTCATTTTTACTGTTGAGTATCGCTTTCATATTTATATTACACCAGGCTGCAGCATGTCATATCTATATTGCTGTCTGTATAGATACTGAACATGTCCCCTCGGATAGATGACCGATCACACAGTTAGTGGGAGCTATGTGAGTTATCATCTATCCCAAACTCTCCCTAGTCGTGGTACATCTCGGATGTGGGGGTCTGAATGAACCTGACAAGACTAGTATGCGTGGAGGTTATACTTGTTGGAGCAAGTGTGAGCCGATCCCACGGCCACGGAACGGATTGTTGGACAATCAAGGAACGTTTCCATAACTGCGCATAGTTGTTCGAAGAAGCTTTATCGAACAATGGAAGTACCCACCGGACACTCCCATCGATGTATACTCTACACCGAATGTGTCTATGGGAACCGGTGAGTTGTCGAAGTGATGCCATTCGTCCTTTGTACTTACAGGACTTTATCATCACATTTGTTGCTCCATATCCTTGGTGGACCCGTCGATGTCAGCTCTGAATAAGCAGTTGACCTAAGACACGATCCAGGATTATGGCTAAATACAAATGGGGGTGATAAGTGATTCTGTGAAGGATTCATCTCTCAAGTGTAGCACAGGAGAGCACTGCTCGTAGTCTGCATAGTTGTGTTGGTAAAGTCACTGGCCAGTGCAAATGATATATTATGATGGTCATAAGTATATCTTAACCAAACAACTCCCTGAGACGCCCGTGGATGTATTATTGGGATAGACACTTCATCGATCCTAGATACATCCGAGCAAGTCAGATGAAGGGACGTTACCATCGCCGCGTTGAGCGCAACAGGCTTCGCAACGAAAGGGTTAGCTTTGAGAAACCTCTCAAACGTCCTCGCGTATTAATACTGCAAATGGAACCGTCTGGGAATTCCATGTTGCCTAGTCTAGGACTTGCTTAATACGGTGAGGCCCTATGGGTCACACTATGTGGTGATTCAGCCTATCAGAATATCCTTGAAGATGGAATCGCAATTAATTTGGAATTAATTGTGATAGATGGATTATAATTGATTTGGAATTAATTATAATAATTGGTGGCTCAATTAATGATTTGGAATTATTAATTGAATTGGCTAATTAATTGTATTTTATGTAAATACAATTAAAGATTATATTTTGGAAATATAATGGAGGTTTGATTGTAAAGGATATGTTAATTTAGAATTAACATATGCACTTGGGCAAAATCTACTTGGAGTTTGGATTGCCTTAGAAATATATGTGGGTCCCAAAAGTGGGACCCACATCCCGTAGGACAGGCGCGCGCGCGCGCGTGGTAGAATAGGGGAAGGAGTTCGACTCCTTCCTCTATTAGAAGTCCAAGGGATAAGTTAGATTTTCCTGATTGAGTTTTGATTTGATTGGGAATGAATCTAGACTTGATATTGGTTTCCTTGTGCGATAAGAATTAGATTCTTATTCCTTTACGAAGTCTAATTGCTTATGCTTTAGGCTTCTATAGACTACTATATATATAGTAGACTATTGGAGAGAGTTTTAGACACGGTTACATGCGATTTGATCACAGTCTTCCTACCCAATTTTCTTAGAGAAAATAAAAACTCTCCCCTCCTCTCCTTAAGCCACGCGCGCGCACACCGCCACCGGAGGGAATTGCCGCCCCGTCTTCTTGGTCACATAAAGAATATCCTAGCATTCTTCCGATAGGCTGTTCATCCGTGGATAACAAGGTTGAGGTTCTAGGAGCTGGAAACTAACTCTTATTGTCTTGCAGATATACAGAGTATTGTAGATATCTTCGACTTCGACGAAGGAGAAGATACACCGGAATATTACGAAGACTTGGAAGCTGCTTTGGAAGTAAGGTTAGTCTTCTAATTGACGTGTTTATATATATACGACATATGCATATCAATTAACCGGTATGTTAAGAAAATTTTTAAAATTCCGCTGCGTACCCTAGGGGTAACTCTGACCATATTTTCTTACAGTGGTATCAGAGCCAGGTTAATTGATTACGGATATACGTATATATATATATATATATTGTATGATTACGTAGATATGTGGATGCAATTGATTCTATGATAAATTCGATTTTCAAAAGTTTTGTTTTTTATATAAATTTAGAATTTATATTTTTCAAAAAAAAAAAAATTTTAATATATATATAATTTTTTACCGGGCCGCTTGCGCGTCGCAAGCGGCGGCCGGCCGCCTGCGTGCCGCAGGCCAGGCGCGCCCGTGCCGCGGGCAGCGCCTGCGGATGCAGGCGCCGGGCGCCTGCAACCGCGGCGTCCGGTGCCCGCGTGCCGCGGGCGCCCGGTGCCCGGGGCCGCGGGCACCGGGGGGACGGGACGGTCCCGTCCCACGTTTTATAAAAAAAAAAAAAATTATATATTTTCGGGTTGGACCCAAAATCGAATTTTGAAAGTTTTGAGGATTGAATTTTATATTTGGAATATAAATATGATTTAATTGTAATTGTTTTAAACTAGAGGCGTTAAATTTAATTTGTATAAAGTTAGAGGGCTTATTTGTAATTTATCAATTTATTGTTTATTACAAATTGGTCCTTCTACTTTTGAATTTTAGATTTAACACCTCTAAGGTTTTTGAAATTACAATTAAGTCTTTCGGGTTTTCGAAAATTGCTACTTGGTCAATAGAATTTTCGAATATTCAATCTAGTCCAAATTTTCAATTATTTCATAGAGATTATAAGTATGGGATTATAATTTTCATAATGAAATTATGAAGTCATTTGTCATCCACATAAGCTACTACTTGTTTCATATGCTCAATATGCTATTGTTTGACAATGCATGTTGAAATACCATGTTTTTACGTTCCGTTCGACCGCTATGCATGCGAGGGTAGGCGGCGCCCTCTTATATGTCGGACCGCATATTTATGTATGGGTAGGCGGCACCCATTATATGCTTGACCGCGTTTAGAACTAGAATGGATAGGCGGCATCCATTACGTGTAGACCGTTCATGCATGATGGGTAGGCGGCGCCCTTATTTGTTTGTAGATGACTGATAACAACCCTCAAGCTACAAGCCCCAACCAATATAAGTACGGAAATACATTTATATATATATATATATATACATATTTCTGAGATCCTTCCATAGGGTGCTTTAATTTTGAACTTTCATTGCGTTTTCTTGTATTGGCGACCTCGTCTTACGAGACTCGCAGTAATCGTCAAATTAGAGTAAGCCTATGGTTATGACTTACTGCATATTGTATCTAGCGACCTCGATAGGTGCAATATGTGGGGCATCGGGTTAAATTAGATTTAACAACCAAGAGTTGCGTGACGCAATTGGATAGTCTTACTAGTCCTACCGGTCATATTATGCTATGCGACCAGCCCCCGTTGGAGTATGGCATGATATGGATTTGGATCTTGGCCACTATGGTAACTTGTTGGACATTACCCGTATGTTTGTTGTGGGGGCAAGCATATGTGAAAATAGTGGGAGCTGAACAGCTAAAGGACCTTGTTGTTTAGTTATGTTGACTGTGTATTTAGAAATGATATTTCAATAGTTGATTTATTGTTTTCGTTCTATATTATTTCTCCTTAGGATATTAGATATGGTGAGTATCTCGCTCCGTGCTGTCTTGGAGAAGCAAATTTTAACCGTACCAAACTTCCTAGATTGGATCAGGAATATACGTTTGGTGCTGAGGCACGAAAAGATTGAGTACGTCTTGGACGAGGTCATTCCCGTGTGCCCCGAAAATCAGACTGCTGATCAGGTTGCTTCTTGGAATCAAACCAACAAGGCAAGGTCTGATAAGCATCTTGAGGATGCTAAGTCCGCGCAGTGTATTATGCTGGCGGCAATGAGCAATGAGCTGCAGAGGCAACATGAAAGCATGTTGTCGTATGAGATGTTGAAACATCTTGAGTCGCTCTTTAAGACGACAGCTAGAAGTGTTGAATTTGATTTGATCAAAGACATACACAGATGCAAGCTCAGTGAAGGAGGGAACATGTCTGAGCATGTTCTCAAAATGATTGGTCTCTTTGAAAAGCTTGCCAATGCCGGCGTTAAGCTAGAGAATAAGATCATGGTGATCTTTGTCCTTCAATCATTGCCGAGTTCGTATTCGCAGTTCATCATTAATTACACGATGAATGCGAAGGACGTAACACTGCCTGAACTCCATAATCTGCTGAAGACATATGATCAAACTTTCATGCTTGTTGGGCAACCGTCTAACTCGAACCCGAAAAGCAAAGGTGCTAAGGGTAAGGGAAAGTCGGGAGCCAAGGCTAACACTTGGAGTGATAAGCCTAAGCGTACGAACCAGAAAAGGAAGTTCAAGAGAAGCGGAACGGTGCGCACAGATAAATGTCTTTTCTGTAAGCAGAAAGGACATTGGAAGAAAGATTGCCCTAAGCTTAGGGCAGATCAGGCCAGGAACTCATCAGCTTCTGGCTCAGGTATGTTTGTTATTGAAATGAACATGACTACTTTTGACTCCAATGGTTGGGTATTAGATACAGCCTGTGGCTCACACATTTGTAATAATGTGCAGGGGCTAATTGATCACAGGCTAGTCAAGCGAGGTGAAATCGACTTGCATGTTGGGAACGACAATCCAGTTGAAGCCAAACGCGTTGGACGCAGCAAGATAGATTTACCTTCGGGACAATGTTTAGAACTTGATAATGTTTATTTTGTTCCATCCATTGTCAGAAATATTATTTCCATTCCATTGTTAGACAATATGGGTTTTTCCTTTCGATTTGCGAATAATACTTGTTATTTTTCATTAAATGATGAGTATTATGGAAAGGCTCGCTTGGTGAATGGTTTATATATTTTACAAAGTAGTCAACCTTTATTTCAAATACATAACAAACAACCGTCTTCAAGTAAGAAGAATAATCCATCTTATCTATGGCATTGTAGGCTAGGCCATATCAATGAAACACGGATTCAAAGACTAAGGAAGTTGGACTACTTAGAACCATTTGATTTCGAATCATATGGTACATGTGAATCTTGTGTTAAGGGTAAGATGACGAACAAGCCTTTTGTTGGACAAGGTGTTCGTGCCACTCGCTGCTTAGAGCTCATACATACCGATGTATGTGGACCGTTTAAAGTCCATGCGCGTGGGGGTTATCCTTACTTCGTTACCTTTACTGACGATTTCTCAAGGTATGGATATATCTTTCTTATGAAGAATAAATCCGAGACCTTTGGGAAATTCAAGGAGTTTAGGAATGAGGTCGAGAATGAATTGAACCTAAGGATAGTCACTCTTCGATCGGATCGAGGAGGTGAATACCTTAGTGAAGAATTTATCGATTACTTGAAGGAAAATGGGATCCAATCGCAATGGACCCCTCCTGGAACACCACAGTTAAACGGTGTGTCTGAGAGGAGAAATCGAACCCTGTTAGACATGGTAAGATCAATGATTGGATTCTCGACTCTTCCAAAGTATCTGTGGGGATATGCATTACAAACTGCAATCTACATTCTGAACCGTGTACCATCTAAATCAGTGGAGAACACTCCTTATGAGTTATGGAAGGGAAAGAAGCCTTCATTAGGCTATCTTAGACCTTGGGGCTGTCCTGCGATAGTCAAGCTGATGCTCACTGATAAGTTAGATGCCAAGGGTGTCAAAGTATATTTCATAGGCTATCCTCGTCAGACGAGAAGCTATGAATTCTATCATGCTGAAGATCACAAGGTGATCGTGTCTAGAAACGTGAAGTTTTTAGAAGCTGAATACCTCGAAGAAGAGAGGTTAGATGATATGATAGAACTTGAAGAAATTCAAGACTTTGACACGCGCGAACATGAGGTCTTTAAATCTTCTGATTTGGACTCAAGTTCAGTGGGAGCTTTCGAAGCAGACAAGGGTGATGATATGACACTTGCTAGGCATGTCATAGTCAGTGGGAGTCCTGTGATTAGATCAACAGTTGAAACCACACCTGTAGAACCCGTTGTCAACCAACCTGTGCAACAAGTTGCACAAGAGCAGCCTCCCGCAAGGGAACAGGGTCGCGCCCAACGACCAGCTGCATCAGTACCCACTGATAATGTTCGTGTTACACGAAGCCAGAAAAGAAAAGCACCAGAACAAGTCGAGCTCCGTAGGTCGAAGAGGATCCTTAGAGGACCTCAGAAGCAAAGCCTTATGATAGAAGACATCAGTGAACTTGATGTCGGTTTATCAGATCGGGAAGATCCCGAGACCTACAAAGAGGCAATAATTGATATTGACTCAGACAAATGGCAAGAGGCCATGGAATTAGAAATGGATTCAATGTACCAGAACCAAGTTTGGAACTTGGTAGACTTGCCCCAAGGGGTTAGACCAATTGGGTGCAAATGGGTCTTTAAACGAAAGACAGATGCCGATGGCAAGGTACAAACGCACAAAGCTAGGCTTGTGGCAAAAGGCTACACGCAAAGGTATGGCATCGATTACGATGAAACCTTTTCACCAGTAGCAAAATTGAAGTCCATTCGAATTCTACTTGCGATAGCTGCCTACTATGATTATGAAATCTGGCAGATGGATGTAAAGACAGCCTTCCTCAATGGCAACCTTGAGGAAGAGGTCTATATGGTACAGCCGGAAGGTTTTATTAGTAAAACCAGGCCAACTGCTGTATGCAAATTACAAAGATCTATCTATGGGCTAAAGCAAGCGTCAAGGAGCTGGAATATCCGCTTTGATGAAGCTGTCAAATCGTTTGACTTCATTAGAAGCAAGGAAGATCCCTGTGTCTATGCGAGACACAGCGACAAAGGAGTTGTTTTCATGATCATTTATGTAGATGACATTTTGATCATGGGAAACAATGTCTCTATGCTAGAAGAGACTAAAGTTTGGTTATCAAGTACCTTCTCGATGAAGGACTTGGGTGAAGCGAACTACATCCTAGGGATCAAGATCTTTAGAGATAGATCCAAGAGGATGTTGGGAATGACACAGTCCACCTACATCGACAAAATACTGAAGCGTTATAAGATGGACGACTCAAAAAGAGGCTTTCTCCCAGCTAGGCATGGGATTGTCTTATCAGTTAAGGATGGTCCTAAAACTGATGAAGAAAGAAATGCAATGAGTCGTGTGCCCTATGCTTCGGCAGTAGGGTCTATAATGTATGCAATGAACTGCACAAGGCCCGATGTGGCATATGCGCTTAGTGTCACTTGTCGACACCAACAGAATCCAGGAGTACCTCACTGGACTGCTGTGAAGAACATTCTTAAGTACCTTAGATGGACTAAAGAGATGTTCTTGGTGTTTGGTGGAGAACCAGAATTGAAGATGTCTGGGTATGTCGACGCTGGATTTGAATCAGATCCTGATGACTTTAAGTCACAGACAGGATACGTATTCAAATTGAACGGAGGAGCTGTCTGTTGGAAGAGCTCTAAGCAAGCCACGATTGCTGACTCATCCACAGAGGCCGAGTACATTGCTGCATCAGAAGCATCGAAAGAAGCTGTCTGGATTTCAGAGTTCTTGAAGGAATTGAGGGTTGTTCCTGCTCCCAGTCCAATAACGATTTATTGTGACAATACGGGCGCCGTCGCTCAAGCTAGGGAGCCTAGATCTACAAACAAGAACAAACATGTACTTAGAAAATATCACGTTATACGTGAGATTATAGATAGAGGAGAAGTTAGTATAGAACGTGTCTCAACCACGGACAACGTGGCAGATCCTTTCACCAAGGTCTTATCAGTGGAATTCCACTTAAGACATTATGCTAATCTGGGCATTAGACATAAAGGTGACTGGCTCTAGTCCAAGTGGGAGATTGATAGTGTATATGTCCTAGAGACAGTCCTTACTAAGGGCATAGTGCCCTTGTTGAGGACATATATGTACTATTACACAGGTCAACGTAATATAATATATGTTTGTTTCATTTTTACTGTTGAGTATCGCTTTCATATTTATATTACACCAGGCTGCAGCATGTCATATCTATATTGCTGTCTGTATAGATACTGAACATGTCCCCTCGGATAGATGACCAATCACACAGTTAGTGGGAGCTATGTGAGTTATCATCTATCCCAAACTCTCCCTAGTCGTGGTACATCTCGGATGTGGGGGTCTGAATGAACCTGACAAGACTAGTATGCGTGGAGGTTATACTTGTTGGAGCAAGTGTGAGCCGATCCCACGGCCACGGAACGGATTGTTGGACAATCAAGGAACGTTTCCATAACTGCGCATAGTTGTTCGAAGAAGCTTTATCGAACAATGGAAGTACCCACCGGACACTCCCATCGATGTATACTCTACACCGAATGTGTCTATGGGAACCAGTGAGTTGTCGAAGTGATGCCATTCGTCCTTTGTACTTACAGGACTTTATCATCACATTTGTTGCTCCATATCCTTGGTGGACCCGTCGATGTCAGCTCTGAATAAGCAGTTGACCTAAGACACGATCCAGGATTATGGCTAAATACAAATGGGGGTGATAAGTGATTCTGTGAAGGATTCATCTCTCAAGTGTAGCACAGGAGAGCACTGCTCGTAGTCTGCATAGTTGTGTTGGTAAAGTCACTGGCCAGTGCAAATGATATATTATGATGGTCATAAGTATATCTTAACCAAACAACTCCCTGAGACGCCCGTGGATGTATTATTGGGATAGACACTTCATCGATCCTAGATACATCCGAGCAAGTCAGATGAAGGGACGTTACCATCGCCGCGTTGAGCGCAACAGGCTTCGCAACGAAAGGGTTAGCTTTGAGAAACCTCTCAAACGTCCTCGCGTATTAATACTGCAAATGGAACCGTCTGGGAATTCCATGTTGCCTAGTCTAGGACTTGCTTAATACGGTGAGGCCCTATGGGTCACACTATGTGGTGATTCAGCCTATCAGAATATCCTTGAAGATGGAATCGCAATTAATTTGGAATTAATTGTGATAGATGGATTATAATTGATTTGGAATTAATTATAATAATTGGTGGCTCAATTAATGATTTGGAATTATTAATTGAATTGGCTAATTAATTGTATTTTATGTAAATACAATTAAAGATTATATTTTGGAAATATAATGGAGGTTTGATTGTAAAGGATATGTTAATTTAGAATTAACATATGCACTTGGGCAAAATCTACTTGGAGTTTGGATTGCCTTAGAAATATATGTGGGTCCCAAAAGTGGGACCCACATCCCGTAGGACAGGCGCGCGCGCGCGCGTGGTAGAATAGGGGAAGGAGTTCGACTCCTTCCTCTATTAGAAGTCCAAGGGATAAGTTAGATTTTCCTGATTGAGTTTTGATTTGATTGGGAATGAATCTAGACTTGATATTGGTTTCCTTGTGCGATAAGAATTAGATTCTTATTCCTTTACGAAGTCTAATTGCTTATGCTTTAGGCTTCTATAGACTACTATATATATAGTAGACTATTGGAGAGAGTTTTAGACACGGTTACATGCGATTTGATCACAGTCTTCCTACCCAGTTTTCTTAGAGAAAATAAAAACTCTCCCCTCCTCTCCTTAAGCCACGCGCGCGCACACCGCCACCGGAGGGAATTGCCGCCCCGTCTTCTTGGTCACATAAAGAATATCCTAGCATTCTTCCGATAGGCTGTTCATCCGTGGATAACAAGGTTGAGGTTCTAGGAGCTGGAAACTAACTCTTATTGTCTTGCAGATATACAGAGTATTGTAGATATCTTCGACTTCGACGAAGGAGAAGATACACCGGAATATTACGAAGACTTGGAAGCTGCTTTGGAAGTAAGGTTAGTCTTCTAATTGACGTGTTTATATATATACGACATATGCATATCAATTAACCGGTATGTTAAGAAAATTTTTAAAATTCCGCTGCGTACCCTAGGGGTAACTCTGACCATATTTTCTTACAGTGGTATCAGAGCCAGGTTAATTGATTACGGATATACGTATATATATATATATATATATATATATTGTATGATTACGTAGATATGTGGATGCAATTGATTTTATGATAAATTCGATTTTCAAAAGTTTTGTTTTTTATATAAATTTAGAATTTATATTTTTCAAAAAAAAAATAAATTTTAATATATATATAATTTTTGACCGGGCCGCTTGCGCGTCGCAAGCGGCGGCCGGCCGCCTGCGTGCCGCAGGCCAGGCGCGCCCGTGCCGCGGGCAGCGCCTGCGGATGCAGGCGCCGGGCGCCTGCAACCGCGGCGTCCGGTGCCCGCGTGCCGCGGGCGCCGGGTGCCCGGGGCCGCGGGCACCGGGGGGACGGGACGGTCCCGTCCCACGTTTTATAAAAAAAAAAAAATTATATATTTTCGGGTTGGACCCAAAATCGAATTTTGAAAGTTTTGAGGATTGAATTTTATATTTGGAATATAAATATGATTTAATTGTAATTGTTTTAAACTAGAGGCGTTAAATAATTTGTATAAAGTTAGAGGGCTTATTTGTAATTTATCAATTTATTGTTTATTACAAATTGGTCCTTCTACTTTTGAATTTTAGATTTAACACCTCTAAGGTTTTTGAAATTACAATTAAGTCTTTCGGGTTTACGAAAATTGCTACTTGGTCAATAGAATTTTCGAATATTCAATCTAGTCCAAATTTTCAATTATTTCATAGAGATTATAAGTATGGGATTATAATTTTCATAATGAAATTATGAAGTCATTTGTCATCCACATAAGCTACTACTTGTTTCATATGCTCAATATGCTCAAACTAGATTAGTCATCTATTGATTCATTCATCCACTTTCTATTGCTTTAGGTAGATGAAAGATACAATCTGATGTAAAGAATGAGTTGTATGTCTTCCCTGTATCTAGAACAACAACTAGATCACTAGATTAGTTAGATTGCTATATAGAGTGTTCCGTTATGATATCCCTTTCTGCAAACATAGGAGAGAACAAACTACAAGTACTAGAGTTACATACACAATCAACTAAGAAGTCCGCTTGCTTCCTTAATGAGCAAGTTAAAGAGTCCATTGAAACTAACCTCTCTATTGTCCTTACTAATTAGATGATTTATTCATCAACTTTCTATTGCTTTAAGTAGATGAAAGACACAATGTCGTGTAAAGAATGAGTTGTATGTATAGAACAACTACTAGATCACCAGATTAGTTAGATTGCTATATAGAGCGTTCCGTTATGATATCCCTTTCCGCAAACATAGGAGAGAACTATTACAAGTACTAGAGTTATATACACAATCAAATAAGAAGTATCCTTGCTTCCTTAATGAGCAAGTTAAAGAGTCCATTGGAACAAACCTCTCTATTGTCCTTACTAAGTAGATGATTCATTCATCCACTTTCTATTACTTTAAGTAGATGAAAGATACAATACCATGTAAAGAATGAGTTGTATGTATAGAACAACTACTAGATCACTAGATTAGTTAGATTGCTATTTAGAGTGTTCCACTATGATATCCCTTTCCTCAAACATAGTAGAGAACTAACTACAAGTACTATAGGTAAACTAACCTTTCCATTACCCTTACAAACTAGATTAGTCATCTATTGATTCATTCATCCACTATCTATTGCTTTAGGTAGATGAAAGATATAATCTGATGTAAAGAATGAGTTGTATGTCTTCCCTATATCTAGAACAACAACTAGATCACTAGATTAGTTAGATTGCTATATAGAGTGTTCCGTTATGATATCCCTTTCTGCAAACATAGGAGAGAACAAACTACAAGTACTAGAGTTATATACACAATCAACTAAGAAGTCCGATGGCTTCCTTAATGAGCAAGTTAAAGAGTCCATTGAAACTAACCTCTCTATTGTCCTTACTAACTAGATGATTTATTCATCCACTTTCTATTGCTTTAAGTAGATGAAAGACACAATGCCGTGTAAAGAATGAGTTGTATGTATAGAAGAACTACTAGATGAACTACTAGATCACTAGATTAGTTAGATTGCTATATATAGTGTTCCGTTATGATATCCCTTTCCGCAAACATAGGAGAGAACTATTACAAGTACAAGAGTTATATACACAATCAAATAAGAAGTCCCCTTGCTTCCTTAATGAGCAAGTTAAAGAATCCATTGGAACTAACCTCTCTATTGTTCTTACTAAGTAGATGATTCATTCATCCACTTTCTATTGCTTTAAGTAGATGAAAGATACAATACCATGTAAAGAATGAGTTCTATGTATAGAACAACTACTAGATCACTAGATTAATTAGATTTCTATATAGAGTGTTCCACTATGATATCCCTTTCATCAGACATAGAAGAAAACTAACTACAAGTACTATAGGTGAAACATACCTTTCCATTACCCTTACAAACTAGATTAGTCATCTATTGATTCATTCATCCACTTTCTATTGCTTGAGGTAGATGAAAGATACAATCCGATGTAAATAATGAGTTGTATGTCTTCCCCATATCTAGAACAACAACTAGATCACTAGATTATTTAGATTGCTATATAGAGTGTTACGTTATGATATACCTTTCCGCAAACATAGGAGAGAACTAACTACAAGTACTAAAGTTATGTATACAATCAAATAAGAGGTTCTCTTGCTTCCTTAATGAGCAAGTTAAAGAGTCTGTTGAAACTAACATCTCTATTGTCCTTACTAACTAGATGATTCATTCATCCACTTTCTATTGCTTTAAGTAGATGAAAGATACAATAACATGTAAAGAATGAGTTGTACGTATAGAACAACTACTAGATCAACAACTAGATCACTAGATTAGTTAGATTACTATATAGAGTGTTCCGTTATGATATCACTTTCCGCAAACGTAAGAGAGAACTAACTATAAGTACTAGAGTTATATACACAATCAAATAAGAAGTACCCTTGCTTCCTTAATGAGCAAGTTAAAGTGTCCATTGAAACTAACCTCTCTATTGTCCTTACTAACTACATGATTCATTCATCCAATTTCTATTGCTTTAAGTAGATGAAAGATACAATGCCATGTAAAGAATGAGTTGTATGTACAAAACAACTGCTAGATCAACTACTAGATTACTAGATTAGTTAGATTGCTATTTAGAGTGTTCCACTATGATATCCCTTTCATCAAACATAGAAGAAAACTAATTACAAGTACTATAGGTAAACTAACATTTCCATTACCCTTACAAACTAGATTAGTCATCTATTGATTCATTCATCCACTTTCTATTGCTTTAGGTAGATGAAAGATACAATCTGATGTAAAGAATGAGTTGTATGTCTTCCCTGTATCTAGAACAACAACTAGATCACTAGATTAGTTAGATTGCTATATAAAGTGTTCCGCTATGATATCTCTTTCTGCAAACATAGGAGAGAACAAACTACAAGTACTAGAGTTATATACACAATCAACTAAGAAGTCCGCTTGCTTCCTTAATGAGCAAGTTAAAGAGTCCATTGAAACTAACCTCTCTATTGTCCTTACTAATTAGATGATTTATTCATCAACTTTCTATTGCTTTAAGTAGATGAAAGACACAATGCCGTGTAAAGAATGAGTTGTATGTATAGAACAACTACTAGATCACTAGATTAGTTAGATTGCTATATAGAGTGTTCCGTTATGATATCCCTTTCCGCAAACATAGGAGAGAACTATTACAAGTACTATAGTTATATAAACAATCAAATAAGAAGTCCCCTTGCTTCCTTAATGAGCAAGTTAAAGAGTCCATTGAACTAACCTCTCTATTGTCCTTACTAAGTAGATGATTCATTCATCCACTTTCTATTGCTTTAAGTAGATGAAAGATACAATACCATCTAAAGAATGAGTTCTATGTATAGAACAACTACTAGATCACTAGATTAGTTATATTGCTATTTAGAGTGTTCCACTATGATATCCCTTTCATCAGACATAGAAGAGAACTAACTACAAGTACTATAGGTGAAACTTACCTTTCCATTACCCTTACAAACTAGATTAGTCATCTATTGATTCATTCATCCACTTTCTATTGCTTGATGTAGATGAAAGATACAATCCGATGTAAAGTATGAGTTGTATGTCTTCCCCATATCTAGAACAACAACTAGATAGATTAGTTAGATTGCTATATAGAGTGTTCCGTTATGATATCCCTTTCTGCAAACATAGGAGAGAACTAACTACAAGTACTAAAGTTATATACACAATCAAATAAGAAGTTCCCTTGCTTCCTTAATGATCAAGTTAAAGAGTCCGTTGAAATTAACATCTCTATTGTCCTTACTAACTAGATGATTCATTCATCCACTTTGTTTTGCTTTAAGTAGATGAAAGATACAGTACCATGTAAAGAATGAGTTGTATGTATAGAACAACTACTATATCAAAAACTAGATCACTAGATTAGTTAGATTGCTATATAGAGTGTTCCGTTATGATATCACTTTCCGCAAACGTAGGAGAGAACTAACTACAAGTACTAGAGTTATATACACAATCAAATAAGAAGTACCCTTGCTTCCTTAATGAGCAAGTTAAAGTGTCCATTGAAACTAACCTCTCTATTGTCCTTACTAACTAAATGATTCATTCATCCACTTTCTATTGCTTTAAGTAGATGAAAGATACAATGCCATGTAAAGAATGAGTTGTATGTACAAAACAACTGCTAGATCAACTACTACATCACTAGATTAGTTAGATTACTATTTATAGTGTTCCACTATGATATCCCTTTCATCAAACATAGAGGAGAACTAACTACAAGTAATATAGGTAAACTAACCTTTCCATTACCCTTACAAACTAGATTAGTCATCTATTGATTCATTCATCCACTTTCACTGCTTTAGGTAGATGAAAGATACAATCTGATGTAAAGAATGAGTTGTATGTCTTCCCTGTATCTAGAACAACAACTAGATCACTAGATTAGTTAGATTGCTATATAGAGTTTCCGTTATGATATCCCTTTCTGAAAACATAGGAGAGAACAAACTACAAGTACTAGAGTTATATACACAATCAGTTAAGAAGTCCGCTTGCTTCCTTAATGAGCAAGTTAAAGAGTCCATTGAAACTAACCTCTCTATTGTCCTTACTAATTAGATGATTTATTCATCCACTTTCTATTGCTTTAAGTAGATGAAAGACACAATACCGTGTAATGAATGAGTTGTATGTATAGAACAACTACTAGATCAACTACTAGATCACTAGATTAGTTAGATTGCTATATAGAGTGTTCTGTTATGATATCCCTTTCCGTAAACATAGGAGAGAACTATTACAAGTACTAGAGTTATATACACAATCAAATAAGAAGTCCCCTTGCTTCCTTAATGAGCAAGTTAAAGAGTCCATTGGAACTAACCTCTCTATTGTCCTTACTAAGTAGATGATTCATTCATCCACTTTCTATTGCTTTAAGTAGATGAAAGATACAATACCATGTAAAGAATGAGTTCTATGTATAGAACAACTACTTGATCACTAGATTAGTTAGATTGCTTGTTAGAGTGTTCCACTATGATATCTCTTTCATCAGACATAGAAGAGAACTATCTACAAGTACTATAGGTGAAACTTACCTTTCCATTACCCTTACAAACAACGTTAGTCATCTATTGATTCATTTATCCGTTTTCTATTGCTTGAGGTAGATGAAAGATACAATCCGATGTAAAGAATGAGTTGTATGTCTTCCCCATATCTAGAACAACAACGAGAACACTAGATTAGTTAGATTGCTATATAGAGTGTTCCGTTATGATATCCCTTTCCGCAAACATAGGAGATAACTAACTACAAGTACTAAAGTTATATACACAATCAAATATGAAGTTCCCTTGCTTCATTAATGAGCAAGTTAAAGAGTCCGTTGAATCTAACATCTCTATTGTCCTTACTAACTAGATGATTCATTCATCCACTTTCTATTGCTTTAAGTAGATGAAAGATACAATACCATGTAAAGAATGAGTTCTATGTATAGAACAACTACTATATAAACAACTAGATCACTAGATTAGTTAGATTGCTATATAGAGTGTTCCGTTATGATATCCCTTTCCGCAAACATAGGAGAGAACTATTACAAGTACTATAGTTATATACACAATCAAATAAGAACTCCCTTTGCTTCCTTAATGAGCAAGTTAAAGAGTCCATTGGAACTAACCTCTCTATTGTGCTTACTAAGTAGATGATTCATTCATCCACTTTCTATTGCTTTAAGTAGATGAAAGATACAATACCATCTAAAGAATGAGTTCTATGTATAGAACAACTACTAGATCACTAGATTAGTTATATTGCTATTTAGAGTGTTCCACTATGATATTTCTTTCATCAGACATAGAAGAGAACTAACTACAAGTACTATAGGTGAAACTTACCTTTCCATTACCCTTACAAACTAGATTAGTCATCTATTGATTCATTCTTCCACTTTCTATTGCTTGAGGTAGATGAAAGATACAATCCGATGTAAAGTATGAGTTGTATGTCTTCCCCATATCTAGAACAACAACTAGATCACTAGATTAGTTAGATTGCTATATAGAGTGTTCCGTTATGATAACCCTTTCGACAAACATAGGAGAGAACTAACTACAAGTACTAAAGTTATATACACAATCAAATAAGAAGTTCCCTTGCTTCCTTAATGATCAAGTTAAAGAGTCCGTTGACATTAACATCTCTATTGTCCTTACTAACTAGATCATTCATTCATCCACTTTGCATTGCTTTAAGTAGATGAAAGATACAGTACCATGTAAAGAATGACTTGTATGTATAGAACAACTACTATATCAATAACTAGATCACTAGATTAGTTAGATTGCTATATAGAGTGTTCCGTTATGATATCACTTTTCGCAAACGTAGGAGAGAACTAACTACAAGTACTAGAGTTATATACACAATCAAATAAGAAGTACCCTTGCTTCCTTAATGAGCAAGTTAAAGTGTCCATTGAAACTAACCTCTCTATTGTCCTTACTAACTAGATGATTCATTCATCCACTTTCTATTGCTTAAAGTAGATGAAAGATACAATGCCATGTAAATAATGAGTTGTATGTACAAAATAACTGCTAGATCAACTACTAGATCACTAGATTAGTTAGATTGCTATTTAGAGTGTTCCACTATGATATCCCTTTCATCAAACATAGAAGAAAACTAATTACAAGTACTATAGGTAAACTAACATTTCCATTACCCTTACAAACTAGATTAGTCATCTATTTATTCATTCATCCACTTTCTATTGCTTTAGGTAGATGAAAGATACAATCTGATGTAAAGAATGAATTGTATGTCTTCCCTGTATCTAGAACAACAACTAGATCAATAGATTAGTTAGATTGCTATATAAAGTGTTCCGCTATGATAGCTCTTTCTGCAAACATAGGAGAGAACAAACTACAAGTACTAGAGTTATATACACAATCACCTAAGAAGTCCGCTTGCTTCCTTAATGAGCAAGTTAAAGAGTCCATTGAAACTAACCTCTCTATTGTCCTTACTAATTAGATGATTTATTCATCCACTTTCTATTGCTTTAAGTAGATGAAAGACACAATGCCGTGTAAAGAATGCGTTGTATGTATAGAACAACTACTAGATCAACTACTAGATCACTAGATTAGTTAGATTGCTATATAGAGTGTTCCATTATGATATCCCTTTCCGCAAACATAGGAGAGAACTATTACAAGTACTATAGTTATATACACAATCAAATAAGAAGTCCCCTTGCTTCCTTAATGAGCAAGTTAAAGAATCCATTGGAACTAACCTCTCTATTGTCCTTACTAAGTAGATGATTCATTCATCCACTTTCTATTGCTTTAAGTAGATGAAAGATACAATACCATCTAAAGAATGAGTTCTATGTATAGAACAACTACTAGATCACTAGATTAGTTATATTGCTATTTAGAGTGTTCCACTATGATATTCCTTTCATCAGACATATAAGAGAACTAACTACAAGTACTATAGGTGAAACTTACCTTTCCATTACCCTTACAAACTAGATTAGTCATCTATTGATTCATTCATCCACTTTCTATTGCTTGAGGTAGATGAAAGATACAATCCGATGTAAAGTATGAGTTGTATGTCTTCCCCATATCTAGAACAACAACTAGATCACTAGATTAGTTAGATTGCTATATAGAGTGTTCCGTTATGATATCCCTTTCCGCAAACATAGGAGAGAACTAACTACAAGTACTAAAGTTATATACACAATCAAATAAGAAGTTCCCTTGCTTCCTTAATGATCAAGTTAAAGAGTCCGTTGAAATTAACATCTCTATTGTCCTTATTAACTAGATCATTCATTCATCCACTTTGTATTGCTTTAAGTAGATGAAAGATACAGTACCATGTAAAGAATGAGTTGTATGTATAGAACAACTACTATATCAACAACTAGATCACTAGATTAGTTAGATTGCTATATAGAGTGTTCCGTTATGATATCACTTTTCGCAAACGTAGGAGAGAACTAACTACAAGTACTAGAGTTATATACACAATCAAATAAGAAGTACCCTTGCTTCCTTAATGAGCAAGTTAAAGTGTCCATTGAAACTAACCTCTCTATTGTCCTTACTAACTAGATGATTCATTTATCCACTTTCTATTGCTTTAAGTAGATGAAAGATACAATGCCATGTAAAGAATGAGTTGTATGTACAAAATAACTGCTAGATCAACTACTAGATCACTAGATTAGTTAGATTGCTATTTAGAGTGTTCCACTATGATATCCCTTTCATCAAACATAGAAGAAAACTAATTACAAGTACTATAGGTAAACTAAGATTTCCATTACCCTTACAAACTAGATTAGTCATCTATTTATTCATTCATCCACTTTCTATTGCTTTAGGTAGATGAAAGATACAATCTGATGTAAAGAATGAGTTGTATGTCTTCCCTGTATCTAGAACAACAACTAGATCACTAGATTAGTTAGATTGCTATATAAAGTGTTCCGCTATGTTATCTCTTTCTGGAAACATAGGAGGGAACAAACTACAAGTACTAGAGTTATATACACAATCACCTAAGAAGTCCGCTTGCTTCCTTAATGAGCAAGTTATAGAGTCCATTGAAACTAACCTCTCTATTGTCCTTACTAATTAGATGATTTATTCATCCACTTTCTATTGCTTTAAGTAGATGAAAGACACAATTCCGTGTAAAGAATGCGTTGTATGTATAGAACAACTACTAGATCAACTACTAGATCACTAGATTAGTTAGATTGCTATATAGAGTGTTCCATTATGATATCCCTTTCCGCAAACATAGGAGAGAACTATTACAAGTACTAGAGTTATATACACAATCAAATAAGAAGTCCCCTTGCTTCCTTAATGAGCAAGTTAAAGAGTCCATTGGAACTAACCTCTCTATTGTCCTTACTAAGTAGATGATTCATTCATCCACTTTCTATTGCTTTAAGTAGATGAAAGATACAATACCATCTAAAGAATGAGTTCTATGTATAGAACAACTACTTGATCACTAGATTAGTTAGATTGCTTGTTAGAGTGTTCCACTATGATATTCCTTTCATCAGACATAGAAGAGAACTATCTACAAGACTATAGGTGAAACTTACCTTTCCATTACCCTTACAAACTAGGTTAGTCATCTATTGATTCATTTATCCATTTTCTATTGCTTGAGGTAGATGAAAGATACAATCCGATGTAAAGAATGAGTTGTATGTCTTCCCCATATCTAGAACAACAACTAGATCACTAGATTAGTTAGATTGCTATATAGAGTGTTCCGTTATGATATCCCTTTCCGCAAACATAGGAGAGAACTAACTACAAGTACTAAAGTTATATACACAATCAAATATGAAGTTCCCTTGCTTCCTTAATGAGCAAGTTAAAGAGTCCGTTGAATCTAACATCTCTATTGTCCTTACTAACTAGATGATTCATTCATCAACTTTCTATTGCTTTAAGTAGATGAAATATACAATACCATGTAAAGAATGAGTTCTATGTATAGAACAACTACTAGATCACTAGATTAGTTAGATTGCTATTTAGAGTGTTCCACTATGATATCCCTTTCATTAGACATAGAAGAGAACAAACTACAAGTACTATAGGTGAAACTTACCTTTCCATTACCCTTACAAACTAGGTTAGTCATCTATTGATTCATTCATCCACTTTCTATTGCTTGAGGTAGATGAAAGATACAATCCGATGTAAAGAATGAGTTGTATGTCTTCCCCATATCTAGAACAACAACTAGATCACTAGATTAGTTAGATTGCTATATAGAGTGTTCCGTTATGATATCCCTTTCCGCAAACATAGGAGAGAACTAACTACAAGTACTAGAGTTATATACACAATCAACTAAGAAGTACGCTTGTTTCCTTCATGAGCAAGTTAAAGAGTCCATTGAAACTAACCTCTCTATTGTCCTTACTAACTAGATGATTTATTCATCCACTTTATATTGCTTTAAGTAGATGAAAGACACAATGCCGTGTAAAGAATGAGTTGTATGTATAGAACAACTACTTGATCAACTACTAGATCACTAGATTAGTTAGATTGCTATATAGAGTGTTCCGTTATGATATCCCTTTCCGCAAACATAGGAGAGAACTATTACAAGTACCAGAGTTATATACACAATCAAATAAGAAGTCCCCTTGCTTCCTTAATGAGCAAGTTAAAGAGTCCATTGGAACTAACCTCTCTATTGTCCTTACTAATTATATGATTCATTCATCCACTTTCTATTGCTTTAAGTAGATGAAAGATACGATACAATGTAAAGAATGAGTTCTATGTATAGAACAACTACTAGATCACTAGATTAGTTAGATTGCTATTTAGAGTGTTCCACTATGATATCCCTTTCATCAGACATAGAAGAGAACTAACTACAAGTACTATAGGTGAAACTTACCTTTCCATTACCCTTACAAACTAGATTAGTCATCTATTGATTCATTCATCCACTTTCTATTGCTTGAGGTAAATGAAACATACAATCCGATGTAAAGAATGAGTTGTATGTCTTCCCCATATCTAGAACAACAACTAGATCACTAGATTAGTTAGATTGCTATATAGAGTGTTCCGTTATGATATCCCTTTCCGCAAACATAGGAGAGAACTAACTACAAGTACTAAAGTTATATACACAATCATATAAGAAGTTCCCTTGCTTCCTTAATGAGCAAGTTAAAGAGTCCGTTGAAACTAACATCTCTATTGTCCTTACTAACTAGATGATTAATTCATCCACTTTCTATTGTTTTAAGTAGATGAAAGATACAATACCATGTAAAGAATGAGTTGTATGTATAGAACAACTACTAGATCAACAACTAGATCACTAGATTAGTTAGATTGCTATATAGAGTGTTCCGTTATGATATCACTTTCCGCAAACGTAGGAGAGAACTATTACAAGTACTAGAGTTATATACACAATCAAATAAGAAGTCCCCTTGCTTCCTTAATGAGCAAGTTAAAGAGTCCATTGGAACTAACCTCTCTATTGTCCTTACTAAGTAGATGATTCATTCATCCACTTTCTATTACTTTAAGTAGATGAAAGATACAATACCATGTAAAGAATGAGTTCTATGTATAGAACAACTACTAGATCACTAGATTAGTTAGATTGCTATTTAGAGTGTTCCACTATGATATCCCTTTCATCAGACATAGAAAAGAACTAACTACAAGTACTATAGGTGAAACTTATCTTTCCATTACCCTTACAAACTAGGTTAGTCATCTATTGATTCATTCATCCACTTTCTATTGCTTGAGGTAGATGAAAGATACAATCCGATGTAAAGAATGAGTTGTATGTCTTCCCCATATCTAGAACAACAACTAGATCACTAGATTAGTTAGATTGCTATATAGAGTGTTCCGTTGTGATATCCCTTTCCGCAAACATAGGAGAGAACTAACTACAAGTACTAAAGTTATATACACAATCAAATAAGAAATTCCCTTACTTCCTTAATGAGCAAGTTAAAGAGTCCGTTGAAACTAACATCTCTATCGTCCTTACTAATTAGATGATTCATTCATCCACTTTCTATTGCTTTAAGTAGATAAAAGATACAATACCATGTAAAGAATGAGTTGTATGTATAGAACAACTACTAGATCAACTACTAGATCACTACATTAGTTAGATTGCTATTTAGAGTGTTCCGCTATGATATCTCTTTCATCAAACATAGAAGAGAACTAACTACAAGTACTATAGGTGAAACTAACCTTTCCATTCCCCTTACAAACTAGTTTAGTCATCTATTGATTCATTCATCCACTTTCTATTGGTTTAGGTAGATGGGAGATACAATGTAAAGAATGAGTTGTATGTGTTGAAGGGTAATTAGTGTTTCTTTCTAAGTTCGCAATGAGTCGCTAGTCTAAGTCATTCTAGTTCTTCTTCTTGTAGTGTTCCCCTAAGGTAGGAAATGTGCCTTCTTGTAGCTTCCTCGTACCTGAAATAGACTAGGGGGGGTTAGTGTCTCTTGCCCGGTCTGTAAGGTATCAGACCGGAGAGGCGACTTTACGAGTAGGGAGTTGTGAGGCTTCCCTAGTAAGAGTAGTGAAAGTGGTGCTCGGGTGACGTAGTTAATGCTTACTGTTGAGGAGTAAATGAGGGCCTTTTATACTTGAGACCCTTCAGCTTCCGGTCATGTAGGATCACGCCACGTGTACGGCTAGGATTGAGGCCTTCCTCGGCCCAGGCCCATTAAGGAGGTCCGTGGGCCTTGGCCCAAGAGAGAAACCATGGCTGGTCGCTCTGTGGTCCTCGTGCCTTCCTTGTGCGTGGGTGATGCGAGTAGTGTCCTGCTCAGTTTCTGTCAAGGAGCGTTACCTTGACGTAAGGTCTCCTCGAGCCCACTGGCAGCTTTGTCCTTGAGAGGAGCTTATTTTGAGGGTTGTCCTCCCAGTGATGGTCGGACCTTACGTTGGTCGATCCACACCTTAGTGACATACTTGGGTGTGGTTGTGCCCCTTGAGGGACGACCTATGATGCTTTGTCGCGCTCTTAGACCGCTCCAGTTCGTACATGCGGACTGGACATATTTCAACCCTAACATATGTCCCCCTAGTTTCCAAGTATCTTTGTAGAAGATAGTTGAGGAACTATGTTGAAGTAGAGGTCGAGCAGAGCCTCGACTTAGTAGTGGGCGAAAAAAGATTTCCGTATTCGCACCTTGGTAACTTTCCCTCCCCCTATCTCTCCCTCCCCCCCCTTTTTATAGGGTGCGAGCAGACGTTGCTCGGACCGTATTAAAAGAGGTATTTTTGCTGGGAAAAGATCGGATCCGGGTAAGTATTCCTTAGTGGAATGGAATGACTTCCTGCCGCTTTTTTGCTTGCAAAGTATCTCGCGGAGAGATACTTGTGTAAAAGGAATGGAATGACTTCCTGCCGCTTTTTTGCTTGCAAAGTATCTCGCGGAGAGATACTTGTGTAAAAGGAATGGAATGACTTCCTGCCGCTTTTTTGCTTGCAAAGTATCTCGCGGAGAGATACTTGTGTAAAAGGAATGGAATGACTTCCTGCCGCTTTGTGCTAGCAAAGTATCTCGCGGAGAAATACTTGTGTAAAAGGAATCTCGAGGAGAGATATCTTCATGAGAGGATCCTCGATCCATTGATACGGGTCCGTCGATTTTTCGCTTTTTCTGACATTTTTCTCACTATTGTCCCGAGGAGGATAGGTCTTGGTCGTCGATCTGTCCTTGCGTGTCTCGAGCAGGGTGGTGGTCGCGCCGCGGATTTATTGTCGTGGTTAGGTAATTCGCTCCGACCTTGGGAACCGTGCCCGCTCCGGAGCGGGAGCGTGGAGGGTATAATCGGTAATTCGCCAGGCGGCTGAAATCTGGACCGTTGATCTTGGACACGTGGTCGGTCCGGATGGCGCGAGGACATGCGTCGTTTCGTATCCCCGGGATACCCTTCTATAAATAGGTCAACACTCGGTCATTCCACACTTTTTGCAATCCGAACATTCAGAGCAAATACGAGAGAGCGAGGAGAGTTTGAGAGATCGACAAGCGTGAGTCATCGAGCCAAGTGAAGTGCGAGGAGCCTTTCCGGTGTGTCAAATCTCGTTTTCAGGCGACTTTTCGACGTTTTCCGGCCTTCTTTCCGGTTTCCAACCTTAATTCAGTCAATACCAAGTAAGTTTCCGGCCTTACCTTGCTCTTTCTTGCTTTTAATTGCTTCGTTTTTGCTTATTTTCGCCTTGTATTTTCTGCCTTTTTGCTTTTTCTCTTTTCGGCTTTTGCATGTTGGTTCTCTTTCTGATTTCTTCCTCCCGGAATGTTGTAAACTGAATAAATTCCGGTGAATTGACGCCTGAGAACGGCATTGGACTTAAAAAACGGTAAACGGACTTGTAAACGGCCTTGTAAACGGATTTGGACCGATTTGGCTTGTAAGGCTGTAGAAGTAGCTCCCCTTTCTTTACTGTATGCCCCTTGTAGCCTCCTCATTAGCGTACGGCTGTAGAAATAGCTTTTAGGAAGTTTTTCGGGCGGTTGGTCGCTCTTCGCTTTGTGTAACTGCATGTTCTCGCTCCTGTTTTGCTGTACATGCATGTTGTTATGCTGCCCGATTTTTTACTCATGTTTTGAGCGGTTGGTCGCTCCTTTGTATGCTCCTCGCTCTGTGTTCTTGCTTTTCTGTAGAGTAACTTAGAGTAGCTTCTTGATTTACTTGCGTTTCCTTTTTGAGATTTTTCTCCGTTCGGGAGGTCGAACCTTAATGAACATACCTAAAAGGACCTCTCGGACTATCACAAACCATCCTAACTTCTTTCTTTGCCCACCTTTAGGATGTCCGAGAGGAGCGAGGATAGCCAGAACATCTCGGCCGCCGGTGAGTATGGGAGCGACCATACTACGTCGCCCGATACGTCAGACGTATCGGCGACCTTCCTTGATGAGACAATAGAGGAGGCGGTCGAGGAGCCTCAGCTCGAGCAAGGTGGCGAGCAGGCTACCGAGGAGGATGAAGAGACGGAGAGTGAGGAGGACCTCTACCAGTTGGTGAGTAGAAAGAGGCGTCGTACCGGGGACGACGATTTTATCGACGACCGTACCGAGGCGGAAGGTGGTCCCCGCAACCCCGGTGTATCTGCGGAGTTAATAACTCGCGCTGCCCAAGTCCACGGGCGTAATTACGGGACAGCCGTGAACGTGGTCGCTCCTGAGATCCGGGTCGAGGAGATGGACGACACGGAGAGGCCGGAGTTGGCCTTGGCGTTGTATGAAGAGGGTGAGCACTCGGCCAAGCGCGGAAGGCCCCGATACCCGTTCAAATCATCGATAGTGATGATACGGAGGATGAGAGCGAAGAGGACGACGAGGCGACTTCTCCTCGGACTAGTCCCCCTGCAAAGAGGGTTAGATTCCCTTCACAAACAGCTAGGAGGGCTGTGATCACGGACGAGGAGGAGGATGAAGTTCCTCTGAAAATCGGAGACACTCATCGGAGTGAAGCTGGTCCGAGTACTAGGTCTCCTTCCTTCTCGGAGGGGCAGAGGCGCGCAATCAGGGATGCGAAGAGGTTCGCGCGCGAGGAGGAGACTAGTTACCACTCCATCGACCCGACCACCATTGACTTTACATATCCGAGTGGGACCCGAGGACCCAACCACTCGAGGAGCAGGAGTATGAGATGCGCCTTGCTCAGATGGCTGCGGATAAGAAGAAGGCAGAGCGTAGAGCGAGCAGGCCTTCTCGCGCCAAGAAATCAAAGAAGGCAAAGGTTGCCGTGGAGCCAGAGCCTAAAACTACCAAGGCTGCTGAGAAAAAGTTTACCAAAAGTGCTCGCACTGTTGACCTCCCCGATCCTAATGGGAGAAGAACGAGGACGGGATTATACCGACCACTTCCTCTACCGTCAAGCTCGACGAGGTGCCCACACTTAGGTGGAAGTATTCTCTCCCCGAGAATAAGTTTGACATCCTCGTGCCCAACGAGGATCAAACTTTTTATAATGCTCCACCTGGTTACATGGCCGTTCACTGCCTCAGCTTGGATCGAGGATGGATCCTCCCTTTTGTGATGCTTTCCGCGACATCTTCAACACTTTGGGGATCGCTCCTTGGCAGCTGGTGCCAAGTGCCTTCGGCACTTTAGTTTGTTTGGAGTCTTTGCATGAAGAGGGGGATCGAGCTGAACTTCCACAACTTCAATCAACTGTTCCGAGTCTCGATGAGCTCCGGAACAAATATTTTACTATTTCAATGCTCGACCCGGCCTTGGGTTCATCATGGACGCTCCCAGCTCCTCGGGCTACAAGTGGTTCCATAGGTACTTCTATATCAGGAAGAGAAGGTTGCCTAACATGACCGAGGAGGAGCTGGAGTGGGGAGTGCCGAAACTGATGTTTCGAGGAAAGATAGCGGACAAGCATCCGTTGCCAGAGGAGTCCGATCCCTGGGTTGCTGAGCTCGAGGAGCAAAATCGGGGACCCCATCCCGAGAAGTATTTTTATTGGGGTTGGTCCTTCAGCCACTTCCTTACTTGGCGGGACTTTCACCTTACGCATACACAGGGTATATCGGGAACCGATATACCCGAAAAGTCCTCTTCGGTAAATAGCTCTTCGCGCTTTTCTCTGCTTTGTACTTGTAATTTTTCTTTGCTTGCTTTCTGTTTGTGATGTGTCCTCGCTCTCTTGCTTTCCTCGTCGATTTTTATTGCTCTTCGATTTTACTAACTTGTGTTTATTCTCTTGCAGCTTACTGGTTCCAGTGGATCATGTCGAAGACCCTGGCCGCGAAAGGAAACAAAGGAGAAGCAAGGGCTCGCCAACAAACAGACTAAGATTCTCGGTCTTTGAACTTGACCCTCCCCGCAACGCCGCGCATCATCGGGATGCCTTGGTGCAGGAGGGGCTCGATACCCGAGAAAATCCCGTGGAGGCCATCAAAAGGGCCGAGGAGGATGCCGCTGCAAAGAGGGCAAGGAGGCGAAGAGGCCGAGGAGGAGGCCTTAAACACCGATCGAGGCTGAGAAGAGGCCGAGAGGCCTCTGGCAAAAAAGGAGCGAGGAACTTAACCTCGGTGGAAACAATGAGCCCGCCCGAAAAAGGGGAAGGTGGCCGCTTCAAGATGAAGTGAAGCGCTCATCCAGTTGAGCGACTTAGATCGGCGCACGAGCTCAGCAGTGATCGCTCCAGTACTTGCCTTTATACTTTTTGTTGTGAAATTTCTCTAAGTAGAAATTTGTCTCCCTCGCTAACTTCGTTTCTTTTTGCAGCTCGAGAACTTGAAGGAGGTCTGGGCCAATGGCTGCTGATCGGCCGACATTGGGTCGTTATCGAGGACCTCGAGAAGAAGTTGGCTGCGTCGGAGAAAAGGCCA
>CM051458.1:67702940-67751471 GCA_028274465.1 Plantago ovata | reverse complement strand
TGATTTCCCCCGAGATTTGCTTCTCGGCCAATATGAATCATGAAGAGATGTTAGCTTCTTCACTTCCAAAGACTTTGCCATACGTAGAGCGATGAGGAGGCTTCATATTCTGCTTCATTGTTGGAGACCGGGAACTAAGAGTGACGGCATACTCTAGTTCAGCCCCTCGGACTCTTGAAGTATATTCCAGAGTCCCACCATTTTTTTTTTTCCTGATGAGGATCCATCAAACATGAAGAATCCAGACGTCTCCATGGTCGATTAGTTTCTTTGGGGTTTTTGAGAGACGGTCTCCGCACCCTTTGGCTCGTCGGTTTTCCCTCTTGTTCAGGAACACTTCATGCCTCCTTTTTTGGTATTGGGACTCGCCATTAAGCTCTTTTAAAGCATCTCCAGAGCTTGCAATGGGTTGTTTTGATGGGGATGCGCTTCGACCATCATCATAGCACTCGTGTTGCCGAAGAGTTTTTCGCTCGAATTTCTTTTGAGGGATACTCCACTAGGAGTTCGGCTATGACTTGTGCTGTTCTTGGCTACGCGGTGCTTTGGTAGTCGAGTGTCGTACTCACTTAGTTCATCGCCCACCTTGCCATTCTTCCCGAATTTTTATCGGGCTTTTCCGAGAACTTGCTGTGGAGGTTTTGCCTTTTGTCAAACAACAACCTGGTGAGCACCAAAGTAGGGGTTTTAGCCTCCTTGCCGTATAAACGAGGGCAAAGGAAAGCCTCCTCCGATATCCACGTACCGCGTTTTCAGCCTTCCGGCAAGTACTTTGTGCGCAAGTAGTAGATGGGCAAGTGGTCCGTTCCCCCATTGGATTCGCACCAAAACCGAGCTGAAGCTTCCCCCGGTTGCTGCTAAGTACAGATAGAGTACCTCTCCGTCCACGGGCTTTTGACAATAGAGGAGAGCGAGTAGGTATTCTTTCAGCTTCTCGAAGGCTTCCTCGCACTCCTTTGTCCACTCGAAGTGGCTGCTCTTTCTCAATACCTTGAAAAAAGGTAGATTTTTCTCGGCCGACCTTGAGATGAACCTACTCAATGCAATTGATTTTCCGACCAATTGTTGCACCTCATTGATGGACTGAGGTTGGGGAAGGTCGAGGATGGCCTTTATCTTTTCGGGTTTGCTTCTATTCCTCTCTCTGTCACCATGTAACCGAGGAACTTCCCCCCTTTGACTCCAAAGGTACACTTCGCCGGGTTGAGCTTCATGCCATACTTTCTCAAGATTGAGAAGCACTTTGCCAGGTAACCTACGTGTTGCTCCTCGGTCTTGCTCTTGACCAGCATGTCATCGACATATACTTCCATTGTTTTACCTAGCTCTTCCTTGAACATCTTGTTGACCAGCCTTTGGTAGGTCGCTCCGGCGTTCTTAAGGCCAAATGGCATCACGTTGAAGCAATACACATTGCCGTTAGCGAAGAAGGCGGTTTTAGGCACGTCATCTTTGGCCATTTTGACCTGGTAGAAGCCCTGGTATGCATCCATGAAACTCAGGAGGGCGCATCCAGCGGTGGAATCGACAAGCTGGTCGATCCGTGGGAGAGGGTATGGATCCTTCGGGCAAAACTTGTTGAGCCTTGTAAAATTGTTGCACATTCGCCATTTCCCCGGACCTTTCTCCACTAGGACCACATTGCATACCCAGTCTGAGTATCTCACTTCTTTGATGTGGCCAGCTTTAAGAAGCCTTTGTACTTCCGCTTCTATGATGGCATTATCTTCCGCACTGAAGTCTCTTCGCTTTTCTCTGATGTGGGTGATCGATGGGTCTACGTTCAGACGGTGAACGGCGACACGTGGGTCGATCCCCTTAAGGTCCTCGGTACTCCACGCGAATACATCGTTGTTATCCTTCAAACATTGGATGAGTTTCATCCTGACTTCAGTGGCCATTTCTGTGCCAATTTTTGTGACCTTGTCGGCACTTCCTTCGACAATTTGGATTTCTTCTAGGGCTTCTCTTGCTTCGATTTTGTTTTCCTCAAAGAACTTCTTCTTTTGGAAGAGGGTGGAGTGGTGGAATCACTTGATACTCCTCGAGCTCCTTAACAGCTCCTACTAGAGTATCTTCGTCTTTCTTCATGGTTGCTTTTCTTCGCCTAAGTGACGGACTTGGCTTTTTCGATTTTCTCTTCACTCGCCGAACCGTGTAGAAACGATAAGGTGCATTGTGAACAAGGGGAGTCTCCTCGGACGATTGTCCGGGGTTGGGTTCTCCAATGGCAACCCTTGAAGTGAACTTGGCTGACAAGGTGTAGCATTCCCATGCTTCTCGTATGTCTCCTACTTCTTGTCCGATTCCCAAAGGAGTGGGGAATTTTAGCTTGTTGTGGACCATGGACACTACGGCTCGGAATTGAGAGAGAGCGGGTCGGCCTAGGACTGCGAAATAATCAAATGGCATATCGACCACCACAAAAGGAACCTGTTGGGTTACCCTTCTAGGAGCGCTACCCATTGACACTGTGAGGTTGATCATTCCGAGCGGCATGACAGGTTGTCCTCCGAATCCTACCAATGCGCTCCTCACTTCTCTGAGCCCTTCCCTTGGGTTCATGTGCATCCTTTCAAGGTTCCGGTGAAGATCAAGTTTGCCGAGCATCCAGTATCGACGAGGATTCTACCCAACTTGTAGGATTGAACATCCAAGGACACTACAAGTGGGACGCAAGGATCATAGATGTTGCCTCCTCCAGCATGCTTCAGAGGTATCTCGCTATCATCGAAAGACATAACGTTGGTTCCCGGTCTCGCGGCTTGAGCATACTTCACATCTCGGACCCTGAGGTTGTCCGCCGTAATTTCCCTTTGACTACGAGTGTCGCCGCCGGCGGGCCCTCCCGCAATTGTGAGAGTGCGGATGCTTCCATTTACAGGGCGGTTCTCATAATTGTTGTAATTATGGATGTCGTCGTCCTGAGGGTTTCCTTGGTAGGGGTGCTCACTCCCGTCTTGAGGAGGTGGGGGAAGTAGTGCCAGGGGTTCCTCCTTCCGGATGTAGTTAACCAGTTGACCGTTACGTATCATCCTCTCAATTTCGTTCTTGAGCTCGACACACTCGTCTGAGGTGTGCCCTTTCCCCTTGTGAAACTTGCAAAAATTTTCCGAGTTCTTGTTCCTTTGGTTTTCCTTAATCGGGGGTGGCCACGAGACGTCTAGCTTCCTCGAGACTATATAGTTCAAGATGTCGGATCTTGGCCTATTCAAGTCTGTGTAGTTGCTATATCGTCTTGGAGGTGACCTTCTGGGAGGAGACCTCTTGTCTCTGAAATCATTTCTTGAGTTGCCCTCCTTGATCAGCCCAAATTTTTGCTCTTTCCTCTGCTTCCCAGGATTTTGGGGGCGAGGAGGGTACTCTTTCTCTTTTTATTTTTCTTTCCCTTTTTCCTTGGGAAGATTGGTTCTCACTGTGACCGTTCTTCGGAATTCCTCAGCTTCGAGGAAGTCCTTGCAAACTTTGGCAAGTTGTGCTTCATTTTCTACACACGATGCTGAGAGTACATCTTGGAATCTGATGTTGGTAGTGTTACCATACAAGTATTCCTTCCTCTCATTGATCGAGTGATCCTCGACTTGGAGGGCTGCTTCATGAAAGCGGTTGATGAAGTCCCTCAAGTCTTCGTTGTTTCTCTGGACAATTTCGGCCAAGTACCTCACCCGTCTCTTGGCGTTCATCACTTTCTCGAAACGCTTAGAAAACTCCTTACAGAGATCTCTATATGATTTGATGGATCGGTGAGGAAGGCGCGACCACCATTTCATGGCTTCTCCGGAAAGGTTAGCCGGGAAGAGGAGTGCCTTAGTCCTTGAGTCATGACCGTAGGCATCCATTTTAGTGCCAAATCTTACCAAGTAGTCCTTCGGACAACTTGTTCCATCATAGCTTTCGAAGGTGGGAAAGCCTCTTTCAATTTTGGCTTGGTGGTTCCGGATCTCATCGCACAAAGGGCTCGGATCTTGGTCTTGCTCTCTCTCTTGGACAGTTCCTCGAAGAGTTTCTATCTGAGCGTCAAGTGCGGATTTCCTCGCGTTGAGTTCCTCCAGAGTGAGCCTCCTCCCCGTGATCGGATCGACCAGGGGGGTTACCTCAGCTACTGTTCTCAATGCTTGATTCTCTTCCACCGCTTCTTGTTGGTTTTGAGGAGTTACCTGGTTGGGGGTAACTTGATTGGGGAGAGCGGGTGGTGTAGCGACCACCTGAGCTCTATTTTCTTGTTGCGCTACATTTTGCAATGATGCCCTTATTCTTCTATCAATCAGGTCTCTCAAATCATTCGGGGCACCTTGTGGTCCTAACCTCGATTGGATTCTTGATGGTCCAAGTCGAGATTGGATCGGCCTGGTGTTGGCTCTCGAATGTGCTTCATCTTGTGCAACAGGTGCTCTTCCTTGGGATTGGCGAGGAGCGACCAAGGTGCCCCGAGGTTGCTCTTGCACCGGTGCTTGTGGTTCTCCTGGAGCTTGTATCTCGGTATTAACCCTAATAGCCTCATTACCTCCGACATATCCTTGTAAAGTAAGAAGGAATAGACCGTATTGAGCTTCGCCCATCCCGAAATCTGATGGTCGGACGACACGTCCATCAGGAAGGGTGAAGGTCAATGCGGCCGGTTGAGGAGGATTCACTGCCACGGGAGGTTGGTTAATTGCTACCGGATGAGGCTGCCCCCTAGACTCGGCGTTGTTCGCGATTCTCAAAGCTCCATAGCCTCATTCTCCTTGCGGGTTATTTTCCCCGGATGTCTCATTTTGGGAGTGGGTGACATTAGTAAATGCCCCCTCCGTGTAATCCCGGTTCCTTGCAACATTGTTATTTCTTGGCTCCCTCGGAACACCCTCCGTTCCTCCTCCGCGACCGTTATTAGAGGGACGGCCTCTAGGTCGAGGAGGATTTGCGAGTGGTGCATTAGCAAGACGGTTGCTTCTTCTGGGAGGCATGTTCGTGAAGTGTCACGAGGAGGAAAGTGGCTCGACCAGTAGGGCAAGGAATGGCCTTTCGTGTCGCCTCCCACAGACGGCGCCAAATGTTGAAGGGTAATTAGTGTTTCTTTCTAAGTTCGCAATGAGTCGCTAGTCTAAGTCATTCTAGTTCTTCTTCTTGTAGTGTTCCCCTAAGGTAGGAAATGTGCCTTCTTGTAGCTTCCTCGTACCTGAAATAGACTAGGGGGGGTTAGTGTCTCTTGCCCGGTCTGTAAGGTATCAGACCGGAGAGGCGACTTTACGAGTAGGGAGTTGTGAGGCTTCCCTAGTAAGAGTAGTGAAAGTGGTGCTCGGGTGACGTAGTTAATGCTTACTGTTGAGGAGTAAATGAGGGCCTTTTATACTTGAGACCCTTCAGCTTCCGGTCATGTAGGATCACGCCACGTGTACGGCTAGGATTGAGGCCTTCCTCGGCCCAGGCCCATTAAGGGGGTCCGTGGGCCTTGGCCCAAGAGAGCAACCATGGCTGGTCGCTCTGTGGTCCTCGTGCCTTCCTTGTGCGTGGGTGATGCGAGTAGTGTCCTGCTCAGTTTCTGTCAAGGAGCGTTACCTTGACGTAAGGTCTCCTCGAGCCCGAGAGATGCTCCTCGAGCCCACTGGCAGCTTTGTCCTTGAGAGGAGCTTATTTTGAGGGTTGTCCTCCCAGTGATGGTCGGACCTTACGTTGGTCGATCCACACCTTAGTGACATACTTGGGTGTGGTTGTGCCCCTTGAGGGACGGCCTATGATGCTTTGTCGCGCTCTTAGACCGCTCCAGTTCGTACATGCGGACTGGACATATTTCAACCCTAACAGTATGTCTTCCCTATATCTAGAACAACAACTAGATCACTAGATTAGTTAGATTGCTATATAGAGTGTTCCGTTATGATATCCCTTTCTGCAAACATAGGAGAACTAACTACAAGTACTAGAGTTATATACACAATCAAATAAGAAGTTCCCTTGATTCCTTAATGAGCAAGTTAAAGAGTCTATTGAAACTAACATCTCTATTGTCCTTACTAACTAGATAATTCATTCATCTATTTTCTATTGCTTTAAGTAGATGAAGGACACAACGCCATGTAAAGAATGAGTTGTATGTATAGAACAACTACTAGATCACTAGATTAGTTAGATTGCTATTTAGAGTGTTCCACAATGATATCCCTTTCCTCAAACATAGTAGAGAACTAACTACAAGTACTATAGGTAAACTAACTTTTCCATTACCCTTACAAACTAGATTAGTCATCTATTGATTCATTCATCCACTTTCTATTGCTTTAGGTAGATGAAAGATACAATCTGATATAAAGAATGAGTTGTATGTCTTCCCTATATCTAGGACAACAACTAGATCACTAGATTAGTCAGATTTCTATATAGAGTGTTCCGTTATGATATCCCTTTTTGCAAACATAGGAGAGAACAAACTACAAGTACTAGAGTTATATACACAATCAACTAAGAAGTCCGCTTGCTTCCTTCATGAGCAAGTTAAAGAGTCCATTGAAACTAACCTCTCTATTGTCCTTACTAACTAGATGATTTATTCATCCACTTTATATTTCTTTAAGTAGATGAAAGACACAATGCCGTGTAAAGAATGAGTTGTATGTATAGAACAACTACTAGATCAACTACTAGATCACTAGATTAGTTAGATTGCTATATGATGAATGTGTATTTTACACTTTCATTCGAGTCTTTTTCACCTAATTTAGCTATCCTCTATGTTAATTTAGCTATATTTTAGTACATTTTATTAGAATAGTGTCACGTTTCCCTTTAGATTTTATTTTACAGGTTTTGGTTGAAATTCGGAGATTTACGGGCATTTATATTGAAGTCTACAAGGAATTGGTGTTCCAGAAGCCTATTTGGAGTATCTGAAGGTTTCCGGATAGGATTTGGAGTCTAGGGGTCGAATCTGGAGGTTAGAAGGCCATTAGAAGTCTGAAATCGAGTCCGAAAAGGTGAAGAAATCCAAATCCGCGTCGAAAAACGCGGAAATTCCGCGAAATACTGGGGGGCGAACCGCCCCAGCCTCGTGCGAATCGCCCCATAAGAAATTCGGGGCCTATATATAGAGCTCAAGTTTTTCTCCGAAAATCAGATCTTTCCAAGCCTACTTTCTCACCTCTCTCTATAGTTTTAGGTAGGAACTTCCCAGGGCCTGTCCTGGGAGTTTCATAGCTTAGGGGATACTTTTTCATAGATGATTGGAGCTCGTAGGACCACAATGGTCCGGAGATTGACAACCTTCGGTAACTTTGTATCTTACAGTTTTTATCTACTTATTTTATTCTTCTTTCAATATGTTTTCTTCTATGATTGCTATTGATTGCATGCCTATTATGAGTAGCTAAATTTATCGTTGGTGATAGTATGTGAATTCTTAGCGAGGGAAGATAATCATGCTAATGGCTATATCGCGCATTATACTCCGTGTCATTGCTTTATTTCGTTGATCAGTTGTAACCAAAATTCTCGTATGTTGTATTGATCATTATGCACACCTGGACACTTGTCGACCATCAGACCAATTATCTTCGTAGTGTTGAATAATTACGGAACACATTAGGACGTTAGTTGTTGACAAGTCAGACCATATTATCTTCGTAGTGCTTAATACTTGCAACAAGGACACTAGATTGATTCAAAGATCTTTATGCAAGACCGAGGAAGTTTTGCATGATTATCGACCCATTATGTTAAGAAGGACCATACTATCACCAATCTCCATTATCTGCTAGAAACCCCCTATTGCTATCTATCTGCTGTTTTATATTTTCTTGTTAAATAGATAAAGCTAGTTATAGTCCTGAGAGAACGACACTCGAGTCATTCTGCTACTACACTATGGTTTTCGTTGTAGTTGTGGATTGCCTTTGGCTAATTACAAATTTATTTGACTGAATCTGACACGTTCATCAAATTGGCGCCGTTGCCGGGGACTATACTCCTTTTTTCTGTTTAATTTGTTTATATTTACAGCTTTAGATTCCTAATTTGTTTATATTTCAACACTCAACCCCCAGAACAACTCTTGGATTGTCTCTCAACAATTTCACCTTCTTACCCTATTTCTTTCCTCCTATCTTCTTCAGTAAATTCATCTAATCTGATCTTGGTTACCTTGCGTGTTTGTGCTCTCGGAATTTTTGGTGATATTGTGTTTGATTACGCTAATAGAACTAATTTTTAGTTTTGAGTTGCTCTTACTACAGAAATACAGATATGATGTCCATGCGCGCTCGCATGACACCCCAATTCTCGCAGGTGAGGAGAGGATCTTCCGTATACCTGGAAGATGAGTTAAGGAGGTATGAGGTGACGGAGTCCATGGTGAGGTACTTACCAAGGTACGAAGATGCAGTAGGGATGGACCCATGGAGTTTCATTCGATCCTATGAGAAGGAAATAGAAAGAATTCCAGCAGAAGGGTTTACTAAGGACCAATTGTGCAGGAAATTATTTTCTTTTAGTCTGGGGTATGAGCCGAGGCGTTGGATTGCAAGGTTAGAACCCGGATCGCTGAAAACATGGGGCCAAGTAGTAGAGGAGTTCTTGGCGCGGTTCATGCCCTATCATGAGACAATTGCTTTACGTGATAGGATCCAATATTTCGAGCAAGGAGAGTATGAGCAGTTTTGTGACGCCTACGAACGTTTTGAGCTGTATAAACGTGAGTGCCCCCATCACCGTTTCGAAGATGGGGAGTTGATTTGGTGCTTCGTTGGTGGACTTCGTGAAGAGGAACGACTTAGAGTGGATCGGTTGAGCGGCGGTCTGGGAGAATGTACGGTCGACGAGGCAGAAGAAGTCCTCCGTAAGTACGCCAGAGGTTCAACACAATCCGATGAGGTCATACCAATTCACATCACCGCAAAGGAAGTAGATCGAGGTGAAGCAGGAAGCTCATCCGAGGAGTATTTTGAAGCCGAAGAAATCAGTGAGGAAGATGCACATGCCGAGCAAGTTGAAGATGACCTTCGTATAGCAAAAGTTGTTGAAGAAGTTGAAGTAACTGAGCATCTTACGGAAGAATTCAGCTTGTTGAATTGTGCTGAAGTAGAAGAGGTTCGAGAACTTGAAGAGGAGAAAGGATTGGAAGGCGACGCCCCTCTGGAGGTGGGGGGCGAGTCGCCCAGCATGGGGGGAGAACCGCCTCCCATGACCAGTGAGCTGGACGACCCCAGCTCCCCTGTTTCTTTACTCCCAGACATTCGCATCAACCCAAAACCACTTTCTTCCATTACTACTGAGGTTCTTAAGTACAAAGAGGTGAATCTACTTCTCCGAGGTGGAAAGCTTGACAAGCAAGATACACAGGAGCCACCACTAAACAAGCACCTCGATGAAGTCAAAGTGAATGTCCTCCTATTGATGAAGTCCTTATTGGATATGCCTGCAAAGCAAACCAGTCCATTCACCATGGTGAGATCTTTGAAGCTTCTTAGGTCTCTTTGATACATCGGACCAAGAGAATGGCGGCCACCGTGGGGAGGTACTCTTGAGTCCATTATTGAACTCAGCCGACCGAGGCCAAACCGTTCGGTAACATCTAGTATCACTTTTTATTTACTCATTCTCTTTTGCTAGGGACTAGCTTAAGTTTCATGAGGGGGATGGGATGTGAACCATGATGTTAAGTATTGTTTGGCTTTGTGATGTTGAGTAGGATAGTCTTGTCTTTTTTATAATTGCATTTGCACGTTTACTGCTTTCTTAGATTTTTAGGTTGTATTTCACTACATTCATCCTAGGATAGTCTTGCATGTTTTATATGGAGTTTATTGCCGAATTTTTTGAACTTTTTTATTGGGTAGATCAACTAGCTATGTCCTTAATCGTATGCTTCATCTCTATGAATTTGTTTGAGGTTTTTCTCGCTTGGCTTGTCACATTTATGTATTGCACTTAGTTAAGCATGGTAGTCTCGACATCACTTAGTGGTGTTTTCTCTACTGCGATTCACGAAGGCCTTTATAATAGGATGATGCATGTTAGGGTCTTATGGTTATTTTCCCGAGTAATTATGTACCTAAGAGGCAACAAGTCTTCACCATGCTTTGAGATTGCTAAATGCCTAGGAAGGAGGTAGTGTGAGGTTGTGTGATCCTTTATTTATAACCTATTCTTCCGAATAGGTTTGGGGAGGGGGTTACACCATCATAGACTTGTTTCTGTTTTTCATTTTTTGTATCGTGAGTTTATTTTTCCATTTTCGTGAATTTTGTACTCCAACCTATTCTTTCGAATAGGTTTGGGGAATTCGTGTGAGTCATTTTTGTTTCCCTCTTTGTTATGCTACTGCCGGCTAGAAAAAAAATCGGAAAAAAAGAAAGATTTCCAGAAAAAAAGAGAAAAAGAAAAAAGAAAAAAAAAGAATCTGGAAAAGAAAAAAAAGAGAAGACCCCAAAAAAGCAAAGAAGGGTCCAAAAAAGAAAAAGCCAAAAGCAGTTTAGCAAAGTTTTGAGTCTTTTCCATTTTTCGTAATTGTGTTGTAATTTTCTATTTATTTTTATCTTTTTTGTCTTGAGTGTCATCTGTTCTAGACCACCCTCGTCCTGCCATTCAGGAAGTGGTGAATAACTTAAGACTTAACTTGAGAGATGGGTAGAATAGGGGAGTGTTATCTTTTATAGGGAACCCTCCTTCGTTTGATGAGAGCCAGTACTGGTTCGACCTCTTTTGAGGAAAAGTCTTAACATGGTGGAACAGCAATAAGTCCTCAGTTTCATAGGCACGGGGGCAACCATTCGTATCTTAGCATGCTTCATTACGTCGTCACTGACTAGGTCCAGGTAGAGAATGTTACGAGAGACTATCTTGTCTTGACATAAGTGCTTATGTGGATGTGTATAAGTCAATCGAGGTATTCTTCAACCTATATTCATGCTTTGATTTATATGGTTTTTGTTCATATGTTATTTGGTAGATTCAGTAGATTAGTTCATTTTATTTGGCATGAAACTCCATTTTGAGTCTTGCATGTTTTTTGTATTAGAGTCTAGCTTAGTTGCTTGAGGACAAGCAAAGGTTCGGTTTGGGGAGTTTGATGAATGTGTATTTTACACTTTCATTCGAGTCTTTTTCACCTAATTTAGCTATCCTCTATGTTAATTTAGCTATATTTTAGTACATTTTATTAGAATAGTGTCACGTTTCCCTTTAGATTTTATTTTACAGGTTTTGGTTGAAATTCGGAGATTTACGGGCATTTATATTGAAGTCTACAAGGAATTGGTGTTCCAGAAGCCTATTTGGAGTATCTGAAGGTTTCCGGATAGGATTTGGAGTCTAGGGGTCGAATCTGGAGGTTAGAAGGCCATTAGAAGTCTGAAACCGAGTCCGAAAAGGTGAAGAAATCCAAATCCGCGTCGAAAAACGCGGAAATTCTGCGAAATACTGGGGGGCGAACCGCCCCAGCCTCGGGCGAACCGCCCCAGAAGAAATTCGGGGCCTATATATAGAGCTCAAGTTTTTCTCCGAAAATCAGATCTTTCCAAGCCTACTTTCTCACCTCTCTCTATAGTTTTAGGTAGGAACTTCCCAGGGCCTGTCCTGGGAGTTCCATAGCTTAGGGGATACTTTTTCATAGCAGATTGGAGCTCGTAGGACCACAATCGTCCGGAGATTGACAACCTTCGGTAACTTTGTATCTTACAGTTTTTATCTACTTATTTTATTCTTCTTTCAATATGTTTTCTTCTATGATTGCTATTGATTGCATGCCTATTATGAGTAGCTAAATTTATCGTTGGTGATAGTATGTGAATTCTTAGCGAGGGAAGATAATCATGCTAATGGCTATATCGCGCATTATACTCCGTGTCATTGCTTTATTTCATTGATCAGTTGTAACCAAAATTCTCGTATGTTGTATTGATCATTATGCACACCTGGACACTTGTCGACCATCAGACCAATTATCTTCGTAGTGTTGAATAATTACGGAACACATTAGGACGTTACTTGTTGACAAGTCAGACAATATTATCTTCGTAGTGCTTAATACTTGAAACAAGGACACTAGATTGATTCAAAGATCTCTATGCAAGACCGAGGAATTTATGCATGATTATCGACCCATTATGTTAAGAAAAACCATACTATCACCAATCTCCATTATCTGCTAGAAACCCCCTATTGCTATCTATCTGCTGTTTTATATTTTCTTGTTAAATAGATAAAGCTAGTTATAGTCCTGAGAGAACGACACTCGAGTCATTCTGCTACTACACTACGGTTTTCGTTGTAGTTGTGGATTGCCTTTGGCTAATTACAAATTTATTTGACTAAATCTGACACGTTCATCACTATATAGAGTGTTCCGTTATGATATCCCTTTCCGCAAACATAGTAGAGAACTATTACAAGTACCAGAGTTATATACACAATCAAATAAGAAGTCCCCTTGCTTCCTTAATGAGCAAGTTAAAGAGTCCATTGGAACTAACCTCTCTATTGTCCTTACTAATTATATGATTCATTCATCCACTTTCTATTGCTTTAAGTAGATGAAAGGTACGATACCATGTAAAGAATGAGTTCTATGTATAGAACAACTACTAGATCACTAGATTAGTTAGATTGCTATTTATAGTGTTCCACTACGATATCCCTTTCATCAGACATAGAAGAGAACTAACTACAATTACTATAGGTGAAACTTACCTTTCCATTACCCTTACAAACTAGATTAGTCATCTATTGATTCATTCATCCACTTTTCTATTGCTTGAGGTAGATGAAACATACAATCCGATGTAAAGAATGAGTTGTATGTTTTCCCCATATCTAGAACAACAACTAGATCACTAGATTAGTTAGATTTCTATATAGAGTGTTCCGTTATGATATCCCTTTCCGCAAACATAGGAGAGAACTAACTACAAGTACTAAAGTTATATACACAATCAAATAAGAAGTTCCCTTGCTTCCTTAATGAGCAAGTTAAAGAGTCCGTTGAAACTAACATCTCTATTGTCCTTACTAACTAGATGATTAATTCATCCACTTTCTATTGTTTTAAGTAGATGAAAGATACAATACCATGTAAAGAATGAGTTGTATGTATAGAACAACTACTAGATCAACAACTAGATCACTAGATTAGTTAGATTGCTATATAGAGTGTTCCGTTATGATATCACTTTCCGCAAACGTAGGAGAGAACTAACCACAAGTACTAGAGTTATATACACAATCAAATTAGAAGTACCCTTGCTTCCTTAATGAGCAAGTTAAAGTGTCCATTGAAACTAACCTCTCTATTGTCCTTACTAACCAGATGATTCATTCATCCACTTTCTATTGCTTTAAGTAGATGAAAGATACAATGTCATGTAAAGAATGAGTTGTATGTACAAAACAACTGCTAGATCAACTACTAGATCACTAGATTAGTTAGATTGCTATTTAGAGTGTTCCACTATGATATCCCTTTCATCAAACATAGAAGAGAACTAACTACAACTAATATAGGTAAACTAACCTTTCCATTACCCTTACAAACTAGATTAGTCATCTATTGATTCATTCATCCACTTTCTATTGCTTTAGATAGATGAAAGATACAATGTGATGTAAAGAATGAGTTGTATGTCTTCCCTGTATCTACAACAACAACTAGATCACTAGATTAGTAAGATTGTTATATAGAGTGTTCCGTTATGATATCCCTTTCTGCAAACATAGGGAGAGAACAAACTACAAGTACTAGAGTTATATACACAATCAACTAAGAAGTCCGCTTGCTTCCTTAATGAGCAAGTTAAAGAGTCCATTGAAACTAACCTCTCTATTGTCCTTACTAATTAGATGATTTATTCATCCACTTTCTATTGCTTTAAGTAGATGAAAGACACAATGTCGTGTAAAGAATGAGTTGTATGTATAGAACAACTACTAGATCACTAGATTAGTTAGATTGCTATATTGAGTGTTCCGTTATGATATCCCTTTCCGCAAACATAGGAGAGAACTATTACAAGTACTAGAGTTATATACACAATCAAATAGGAAGTCCCCTTGCTTCCTTAATGAGCAAGTTAAAGAGTCCATTGGAACTAACCTCTCTATTGTCCTTACTAAGTAGATGATTCATTCATCCACTTTCTATTACTTTAAGTAGATGAAAGATACAATACCATGTAAAGAATGAGTTCTATGTATAGAACAACTACTAGATCACTAGATTAGTTAGATTGCTATTTAGAGTGTTCCACTATGATATCCCTTTCATCAGACATAGAAAAGAACTAACTACAAGTACTTTAGGTGAAACTTACCTTTCCATTACCCTTACAAATTAGGTTAGTCATCTATTGATTCATTCATCCACTTTCTATTGCTTGAGGTAGATGAAAGATACAATCCGATGTAAAGAATGAGTTGTATGTCTTCCCCATATCTAGAACAACAACTAGATCACTAGATTAGTTAGATTGGTATATAGAGTGTTCCGTACTGATATCCCTTTCCGCAAACATAGGAGAGAACTAACTACAAGTACTAAAGTTATATACACAATCAAATAAGAAATTCCCTTGGTTCCTTAATGAGCAAGTTAAAGAGTCCGTTGAAACTGACATCTCTATTGTCCTTACTAATTAGTTGATTCATTCATCCACTTTCTATTGCTTTAAGTAGATAAAAGATACAATACCATGTAAAGAATGAGTTGTATGAATAGAACAACTACTAGATCAACTACTAGATCACTACATTAGTTAGATTGCTATTTAGAGTGTTCCGCTATGATATCTCTTTCATCAAACATAGAAGAGAACTAACTACAAGTATTATAGGTGAAACTAACCTTTTCATTCCCCTTACAAACAAGTTTAGTCATCTATTGATTCATTCATCCACTTTCTATTGGTTTAGGTAGATGGAATATACAATGTAAAGAATGAGTTGTATGTATTCCCTATATCTAGAACAACAACTAGATCAGTAGACTAGTTAGATAACTATATAGAGTGTTCCGTTATGATATCCCTTTCTGCAAACATAGGAGAGAACAAACTACAAGTACTAGAGTTATATACACAATCAAATAAGAAGTTCCCTTGATTCCTTAATGAGCAAGTTAAAGAGTCTATTGAAACTAACCTCTCTATTGTCCTTACTAACTAGATAATTCATTCATCTATTTTCTATTGCTTTAAATAGATGAAGGACACAACGCCATGTAAAGAATGAGTTGTATGTATAGAACAAATACTAGATCACTAGATTAGTTAGATTGCTATTTAGAGTGTTCCACAATGATATCCCTTTCCCCAAACATAGTAGAGAACTAACTACAAGTACTATAGGTAAACTAACTTTTCCATTACCCTTACAAACTAGATTAGTCATCTATTGATTCATTCATCCACTTTCTATTGCTTTAGGTAGATGAAAGATACAATCTGATGTAAAGAATGAGTTGTATGTCTTCCCTATATCTAGGACAACAACTAGATCACTAGATTAGTCAGATTTCTATATAGAGTGTTCCGTTATGATATCCCTTTCTGCAAACATAGGAGAGAACAAACTACAAGTACTAGAGTTATATACACAATCAAATAAGAAGTTCCCTTGATTCCTTAAAGAGTCTATTGAAACTAACCTCTCTATTGTCCTTACTAACTAGATAATTCATTCATCTATTTTCTATTGCTTTAAGTAGATGAAGGACACAACGCCATGTAAGGAATGAGTTGTATGTATAGAACAAATACTAGATCACTAGATTAGTTAGATTGCTATTTAGAGTGTTCCACAATGATATCCCTTTCCCCAAACATAGTAGAGAACTAACTACAAGTACTATAGGTAAACTAACTTTTCCATTACCCTTACAAACTAGATTAGTCATCTATTGATTCATTCATCCACTTTTTATTGCTTTAGGTAGATGAAATATACAATCTGATGTAAAGAATGAGTTGTATGTCTTCCCTATATCTAGGACAACAACTAGATCACTAGATTAGTCAGATTTCTATATAGAGTGTTCCGTTATGATATCCCTTTCTGCAAACATAGGAGAGAACAAACTACAAGTACTAGAGTTATATACACAATCAACTAAGAAGTCCCCTTGCTTCCTTAATGAGCAAGTTAAAGAGTCCGTTGAAACTAACATCTCTATTGTCCTTACTAATTATATGATTCATTCATCCACTTTCTATTGCTTTAAGTAGATGAAAGATACGATACCATGTAAAGAATGAGTTCTATGTATAGAACAACTACTAGATCACTAGATTAGTTAGATTGCTATTTAGAGTGTTCCACTACGATATCCCTTTCATCAGACATAGAAGAGAACTAACTACAAGTACTATAGGTGAAACTTACCTTTCCATTACCCTTACAAACTAGATTAGTCATCTATTGATTCATTCATCCACTTTCTATTGCTTGAGGTAGATGAAACATACAATCCGATGTAAAGAATGAGTTGTATGTCTTCCCCATATCTAGAACAACAACTAGATCACTAGATTAATTAGATTGCTATATAGAGTGTTCCGTTATGATATCCCTTTCCGTAAACATAGGAGAGAACTAACTACAAGTACTAAAGTTATATACACAATCAAATAATAAGTTCCCTTGCTTCCTTAATGAGCAAGTTAAAGAGTCCGTTGAAACTAACATCTCTATTGTCCTTACTAACTAGATGATTCATTCATCAACTTTCTATTGCTTTAAGTAGATGAAAGATACAATGTCATGTAATGAATGAGTTGTATGTATAGAACAACTACTAGATCAACTACTAGATCACTAGATTAGTTACATTGCTATATAGAGTGTTCCGTTATGATATCCCTTTCCGCAAACATAGGAGAAAACTATTACAAGAACTAGAGTTATATACACAATCAAATAAGAAGTCCCCTTGCTTCCTTAATGAGCAAGTTAAAGAGTCCATTGGAACTAACCACTCTATCGTCCTTAGTAAGTAGATGATTCATTCATCCACTTTCTATTGCTTTAAGTAGATGAAAGATACAATACCATGTAAAGAATGAGTTCTATGTATAGAACAACTACTAGATCACTAGATTAGTTAGATTGCTATTTAGAGTGTTCCACTACGATATCCCTTTCATCAGACATAGAAACGAACTAACTACAAGTACTATAGGTGCAACTTACCTTTCCATTACCCTTTCTATTGATTCATCTATTGATTCATTCATCCACTTTCTATTGCTTGAGGTAGATGAAAGATACAATCCGATGTAAAGAATGAGTTGTCATCACCCTCGCCTTCTTGAAAGGACTGTTCGCCCTCCTCGAACCAAGCTAGTTCGGGAGTCGGCTGCTCAGTATCATCCATATCTTCTACATGGATAGGCACCGGGTCGACATTAGCCCGAGTACCATAGCCTCTTCTGAGGACTTGAGCGGCCTGGCTTATAATTGCGGCCGAGACGCCAGTGTCAGGCGGACCACCTTCCGCCTCAGTGCGGTCATCGATAAAGAGGGCATCATCATCTCTCCGCCTCCTACGGACTTCCAGACGATATTCGTCGGCCTCCTCTTCCTCTTCGGAATCGACATCTTCACCAGATTCCTGGTTTTCTTTACCCTCCTCGGACTCGCCAGCATCGTCACCTTCCTCGCCTTCCTCGCTATCAACCTCCTCGGATGGCCTTACAAGTTCTTCGTGATCCGAGGAGAGTTTGATGAACTTGATTGTCAGACTCGAACAATCAAATAAATTTGTTTAAAAGCCAAAGGGCAACTCACAATTACACAAAACACGTAGTGCAGAGGTAAGATGACCTCGAGTGTCGATCTCTAGGGACTAAAATAGCTTTAACTAATTAACTAAATATAATTTCAGAAAACAAATTTATCTCTAACTTAACTTAACTATATATGGAGAAAGCTGGTGATAGTATGCTCGTTCTAAACATCAAGTTCTAATTATGCATGAAAGTGCAACTCGTACTGTCTTAAAAGTAATTCGATTTACAAACACCAAAGACAAATTTGTAGACGTGTATTGTGAAAGCTTCCTATCTATACTAATACTTGGCTAAGGTTGTCAGTCTTAGTTCAAGCAGTACTTGCAAATTATATATAATCGAATCGATGATCTTGAATTGTCTTAGTGTTTCTAACACTTTTCTACGAAGATATATGGCTTAGTCGGATCAAAGAATCGAATTAAGACAATTAAACAAGTAAAAGACTCAGAAACTCAATCATGCATAATACGAACCCTAGCTACGAATTCACATACTATCACCAACTAGATGCTTAGCTACTCATATCAATAACACAATCAACAATCATAATTGAAGCAATAATGAATGAAAACATGTTTAAATGAAAGATAAGTAGCAGAATTGTGAGATACAAGGTTACCACCAAAGGTTGCAATCTCTGGTGAATTGCTAAACTCACAAAAGATCTAGCCAGGTGAGATAAATCGGTGTCCAAATCTCTCCTCTAGCTCCAAATTCGCTAAGTTACAAAGGTTCTAACAGAAAATATACCCAGAACAAGCTCTAGGGTTTAAGTATGTAAAATAATGATGAAAAATATGAAAATTCGCAGATTTTTGAAATATATATAGTTGCTGTCGGAAGGCACCCGGCGGTGCGCCCCGCACGGGCAGAATGCAGCCCGTGCGAAATTCCTACTCCGGATCTTCGATTTCGGCCCCTTGCACGGTTTTGAGCTCCGAAACTGGGTCTTTTGGCCTTGAAACTCGTCTCGGTAATCCTTGACACACCACGGGTGATATCGTTGCACCAAAACATCATTGTTTCGCCATGAATTACATCCAAAAATGCGATTTCCACCTAAAACCTGAAAAGAACAAAAGAAATGGAAATGTGACACTATTCTAACAAAATGCACTAAAATGCATGCAAGAGGATAGCTAAATTGCTGAAAAAAGACTCGAATGATAGTGTAAAAAACACTGTGATCAAACTCCCCAAACCGAACATTTGTTTGTCCTCAAGCAACTAGCTAGACTCTATGCAACCTACATGCAACACAAAGAGGAGTCTCATGCCAAACAAGAAGAACTAATCGATTGTATCTACCAAATGCTTATGAACAAAGAACATACAAATCATAACATCGAAGTAGGTTGAAGAATGTCTCGATTGAACCTATACACATTCACATATGCACTTTGTTAAACAAGAGAGTCTCTCGTAACATTGTCTACCTGGACCTAGTCAATGACGACGTAATGATGCATGTCAAATACAAATGGTTGCCCCGTGCCTATGAAACCGAGGGCTTACTATTGTTCACCAAGTGAGACTTTTCCTCAAGAGAGGTCGAACCAATACTGGCTCTCATCAAACGAAGGAGGGTTCCCTAAAAGACAACACTCCCCTATTCTACCCGACTCTTAAAGAAAAACTCTTCACCACTTCCTGAATGGCAGGACGAGGGTGGTCTAGAACAAGCTTTGAACTAGGCGACACGAGAACACAAGGAAGAATTTACAGCTCGATTACGAACTATTACAAAAGCTGAAAAATAATGCAACACTTTGTTAAAACTGCTTTTGGCTTGCTTGGACCTTTCTTTTGCTTTTTTGGGTCTTATTCTTTTTTTCCCTTCTTTTTTTTCTTTTTTTTCCTTTTTTTTTTTTTTTTTGTATATAGCCAGCAGTAGCACAATGAAAGTTCAATGGAATTAAATAACAATGACACTACAACGACCTCCCCAAACCTATTCGAAAGCATAGGTTGGAGCCAAACTCAAAAAAATAAAAATAAACTCAACATGACTCAACAAGACGAAAAACAAGTCATAATGATAGTAACCCCCTCCCCAAACCTATTCGTTAGAATAGGTTTCAAACAAAGGATCACACACCTCACTCTACCTCCTTCCTAGGCATTTAGCAATCTCAATAAGCAAGGTGAAGACTTGTTGCCTCTTACGTACATAATTACACGGGAATACAACCAAAGACTCTAACATGCAACATTTTATAAGGCCTTCGCGAACCGCAGTAGAGAAAACACCACGTAGTGATGTCGAGACTACCAAGTTTAACTAGTGCACATACAAATATGACAAGCCAAGCGAGACAAACCTCAAACTATTCCATAGAGATGCAATGCATGGGCAATGGTTATAAACACTTAGTCTATACAATAAAAAATTTTAAAAAATTTGGCAATAAACTCCACACAACATCATGCAAAGACTACACTAAGGATGAATGCATGTGAACAAACTAAATCCTAAGAAAGCACTAAACGTGCAATGCAAAGACTACAAGATACAATACTCAACGACATAAGTCATACAATACTAACATCATAGTTCACACAACACCCCCCCCCCCCACATGAAGCTCAAGATGGTCCCCAGCAAAAGAGAATGAGGAATACAAAGTGATACTAGATGTTACCGGATGTGTAGCCTCGGTCGGCTGAGTATACCAGAATGGACATGTGAAAAGACTAGTATTCCGGGTCATAATCCCCGTAATAGTCATTCCACATGTCAGAGAGAAGATCCTGGGACTACCGTAGGGTCTCCTGCTGCTGGTCCAAGAGCATCTGCTGCTGCAATATGAGCTGCCTATCGTTCCGGCGATGCTCCTCCGCGAGCTCCCAATCACTGTTGCGCTGGGCAACATATCCATCAAGTGTATGTTGCAAACATTGTATAGTGGAGGTCAGGTTTGCAACATTGGCATCGAACCCACGGAATCTGTCATCGAGGTAGTACTGAGTTCAGAAAAATCAAACCCACGGGAACCACGTGTGGCTCGAGGTGGCTGTTGTGACCCACTAGGAGCGGCGGTGTCTGGAATAGGGTCCGGAATATGATCCCGATCATCTGTCTCCATGTCATCCTCATCACTCGGTGAGGAAGGTGGTTATTCATCGGCGGCTACAACTAAAGGTATGGTCTGTCGGAACCTATGCTCCTACTTAGTGATAGATGCTGGAGTCAAGGTCGAGGTGACTGAGCCGGTCTCGTCAATACCCTCTACCCCGTGGTATCTGCAGTAGGCGGTGATCATGCAGGGAAAGACAAAGGGCTTCCTTTTTTTGTTCCAATGCCTCTTATACTCTTCATAGATGATGTTGTCGATGTCTATGTTATACCGACCCAAAAGACAGTAGATAAGCTCTACATACCATGGCTGAATTGAAGTATCATTGGACCGAGGAATGAGATTGTCTATGATGAACTTCATAGCGGTCCTAGCCTCAAGGTTGAGGTCCCTTCTGTTCAGTGGCTCCGGTCTGTTGCCATATGGGTACACATAGTCCCGGTGGCAAATCACCTGTGTAACGCTGTCGTCAATCACCCAGCTGGCCCTCGAGTACCTGTATGCATGTTCACTCCCGGTGAACTCTGGTTCCCCCAAATGGATGAAATCTGAAATCGTCTGTGGGGTCCACGGCACTAGTGTGTTCCATTCCGGGATACCCCCCATGTCCCTGCGGTCTGTGTATCCTTCGTATAATTCTTGAGGAAGCGATACATCATACCCCTAGAAACGGTTGGAGGTGTACCATTTCCAGTTCCTTCTTCCCTCCAAGCTGTAGAGCATCCGGCACGCCGGTTTGTTAGCATGGCTTGCTAGGATTTGGATTTTTCGATCTCGGACTATGGAGCGGGGCTTAGTTGAGGCAGCTTCCTCCTCAAGGTCTAGCTTAATAGAGATTGCCTGGAGCGATGATTCATAGGCTCCACTAGTTCTGGAGCTCGAGGCTGCTCCCTTGCCCTTCTTGCTCTTGGATGCCCCTGCTTTCTTCTTGTCTCGAACCATGCTACCTGAAATGCAGCAATTAGTACCTTGTAGTCAACAAAAACGATATGCTATGCAAATGCAATATGTGCAAGCAAACGAGTGTCTACTTCGACCAACTCTACTCCCTTACCCCATGTTCTAGTCTAGCTACCTATGCTAAGAACAATCATGCAATTCATCACAATTCACAATCATGTACTATATCATAATCAAAGCTCATGCTAGACAACGAATAACCTCAATTCATAAGGCAACATGCATACCATAATATCAAAAATCACCAAAAATCTCACAATCTACCCAATCAAGTGTTCTACCCAATAGTCTATAGTCATCATATCAAGTTGCTCGTATTTAAATAGGCATGAATGAATCAAAACAATGCAATCAAGACTTAGAAATCCTAATTGAGCAAAAGCCCCAATTCAACCATTCCAACGAAATTGAGCATGCAATTGATAGAGAAATCATGTAATAATCACACAAACAAGTAACCCATACATCATATAAGCTTAATTGAAGCAAAAATCAAGAAACCCCCAATTTGGGTTCTTGAGGGGTTACCTCAGATCTGGAAATCGGATGAAGTATGAAGACATTTGTTCGGATGAAGATGAAGAGCACGTAATGGGCTTCGATTTAAGCTAAAGAACACGAAATTTGGCGGAGAATTGGAAGAATTATGGAAGAGTGAAGATTTTTGAAGAATTTTTGATTTTTGGGAGTAAAAGGGAGAAGAAGGATGAAGAATGAGGGAAAAAGGGGAGAAAAAACGTTTTATGGTATCTGGGTGTGTGGGGCGGACCGCCCCGGGTGTGGGGCGGTGCGCCCCGCGGCTCCAGAGAGCTGCGGCTTTCTGGAGTTGGGGGGCAGACCGCCCCCATGTGGGGCGGTGCGCCCCACAGCTCCAGAGTGGTGGGTGGACCTCCCCCCATGGGAGGCGGTGCGCCTCCCACTTAAAGAGGCTGGGGGCCGAATTTTTTCGGCCCCTCCGACAAAATTTTCACTCCAAAACATTTTCCTCACTGAAACACTCGAAAAATTGCAGTTAAACACATATAATAAGCACAAAACAATACACAAACCACAAAAACTTATCAAAAAACAAGTGTTCGATGTATGTATGCAATGCAAGAAAGCAATAAAAACTACGGGTTGCCTCCCGGAAAGCGCCATTTTTAAAAGTCTCTGACTCGACTTCTTCTCGCTCTTTAGTTCTTGTCCTTACGGGTACTAGACTTTCCCTTCATCGATCTCTTCCTCATACCTCGTACCTGAGAATGAGAGATAACATACGCAGCATGACCAAAAAAGTTAATAGCATGAGAAACATTAAAGCGAGGACTAGGATCAGATATGGCTTGCAACACATGTTGCTTGCCATCCACCTCAATGGTGCAAGTTCTCCTGTAGATGTCTATTACGGAGCGTAATTTGGTTAAAAATGTTCGCCCCAAGAGAACAACATCACTAATCCCAGGCGTAGATGTCGGCATCACAACGAAATTGGTATACACAGAAGCTTCGCCAATCTTGACTAATACATTCTTCACAATGCCCTCTGGTCGTAAAAATGATCCATCCGCTAGTTGCACAATGGCTTTGTGCTTCGCAAGCTCTCCTAGGCCACTCTTCTCTAACACATTCATGGGGAGCACATTAGAGTATGATCCCGTATCTAGTGTAGCCCGGACATCATCGAGACTACCAACCCCGATCTTAACATCGAAGCTATCTGGAATTGGCTCAGGATCCTCTTGCTCCTCATCACTCACATCAAAACCAAGGCCCTTATCTTCCTCCTTAGTGAGTGGAGGCTTACCGTTTTCGCAACACTTGCACGCTGCAACCTTCTTAATTGTAATCTCCACAGGGAGATCTCCTACCAAAGTGATGGACATCGACTTCTCAGTATTGCTAGGCAACTTCCCCTGCTCCCTACTCGCTCATCGGTCTATTAACTCTTGCATATTTTGGTGAGCAAGCCTAGTACTTTCCTCCAATTGATCGAGCCTACTCCTCGTCTTCTCCGAATCTTCCTCATACCTCTTCATAAACCCCTGAGTATTATTAACCATCTTTTGCAAAGTGTCCAAGACAGCAGCTGATTTGACTTTGGTGCTTCGGTTCTAGGTGGAGGGTTCTCACAATGATCATTACCGTAGTTGAGATTACTACGGTCTTGGTTGGGTCCATAGGTCTGGCTTTGAGGTGCATACCCTTGGTTGCTTCATAACCCCTTCTTCCAATATCCACCTCGAGGATTCCTACCATCTTGCCCATAGCTAGCCTCGCCAAGTTCAGCAGCAAACACCTCTTCTTCTCATGCTTCCACCCAATAAACCCCATCATTGGCCAAATCGGACCTACACATATGAGCCCCATGCCCATAGTTCTTGCACACCTTACAAACTTCATTGGAAAGAGGCTACCCCATCGAGCTCTTAAGAGCCTGCCTCGTTGAAGGGTAATTCGTGTTTCTTTCTAAGTTCGCAATGAGTCGCTAATCTAAGTCATTCTAGTTCTTCTTCTTGTAGTATTCCTCTAAGGTAGGAAATGAGCCTTCTTGTAGCTTCCTCGTACCTGAAATAGACTAGGGGGGGGGGTTAGTTTCTCTTGCCCGGTCTGTAAGGTATCAGACCGGAGAGGCGACTTTACGAGTAGGGAGTTGTGAGGCTTCCCTAGTACGTGTAGTAAATGTGGTGGTTGAGAGGTGTTAATGTCGCTTACTGTTGAGGAGTAAATGAGGCCTTTATATACTTGTGGCCTTTCACCTTCCGGTTGTGTAGGATCGTGACACGTGTACGGCTAGGATTGAGGCCTTCCTCAGCCCAGGCCCATTAAGGAGGTCCGTGGGCCTTGGCCCAAGGGAGCAACTGTGGCTGGTCGCTCCGGGTCCTCGAGCCCTCCATGCACGTGGAAGGCGCGAGTAGTGTCCTGCTTAGTTTCTCTCAAGGAGCGTTACCTTGACGTAAGGTTCTCCTCGAGCCATAGAGATGCTCCTCGAGCTCACTGGCAGCTTTGTCCTTGTGATGAGCTTATTTTGAGGGTTGTCCTCCCAGTGATGGTCGGACCCTATATTGGTCGGTCCACACCTTAGTGACATACTTGGGTGTGGTCGTGCCCCTTGAGGGACGGCCTATGATGCTTTGTCGCGCTCTTAGACCGCTCCAGTTCGTACATGTGGACTGGACATATTCAACACTAACATGCCTCATCTCATGGGCGAAGCCATCAAACCTATCCCCACTCACACCGTTCAACTGCACCTCGGGTTTCGTTGGAGCTTCAACTACACGCCTCATGTTCATATGCCTTGGGTCCTTCAACTGAGATCCCTTCGCGAGCCTTTCAAAACACGCCCACACATCTTCGGCAGTTTCCTCCCAGATATTTCCTCGGCATTGGAAATCCACAACCTGTTGGCTCTCATATGTGAGCCCATTGTAGAAGTGCTGGACAAGGTCGGAGAGTTCCATCCCATGGTGTGGGCACTTGTTCATGAGGTCCTTGTACCTCTCGAGAGCAATATAGATGGTCTCATCGTAGTCTTGCTTGAAACCACTGATTTGCGCCTTCAGCGCGGTAGTAAGAGTATGGGGAAAATAATTCTCCATAAAAGCAGAAAACACCTTAGCCCAGGTGTCAAGTGATCCGGCTTCCAGAGAGCCTAACCAGGCCTTTGCCTTATCTCCAAGACCCATAGCAAAGACCTTCATCCTCAGCTCATCATCCGTAATCCCAGCTCCAGGCCTTGGAAGATTGTTGATGAAATCCTCAATATCATTCAAGTTCCCCATAACATCCTCCCTAGCCGAACCATAGAACCTCGGGAGTTGCTGGAACATGTGATTCTTGATCTCTAAATCACGAGTTGCAGCAGAAAGAACAATAGCCGGACCTCTCATCCTTTCCTGGTTGGGTTGAACACATGATTTCAAGAGTGGGCGAGCCATCACAAAACCTTCCCAAGAATCCGGATGCTTAAAAATCTCCTACAGTGAATTAGAGAAATCTTCCTCCACTACCTCAACTCTAGCACTCACTCGCTTCCTCTGATCATATACCCTATCAATCTCCGCAATAGGTTCAATAAGAGGAATTCCACTAGATCTCGTGCTCCGCATAAACTACCTGAAACGAATCAAGTGAGTATTAAAGGGAAACAAACTTAAACTACTAAATTCTGGTAATAGAATGTTGAAAATAAACAAGCTAAAGAGTAAAAAGGAGTTATAGTCCCCAGCAACGGCGCCAATTTGATGAACGAGATTGTCACACTCGAACAATCAAATAAATTGCAACTCACAACTATACAAAACACGTAGTGCAGAAGTAAGATGACCTCGAGTGTCGATCTATAGGGACTAAACTAGGTTTAACTAATTAACTAAATATAATTTCAGAAAATAAATTTATCTCTAACTTAACTTAACAATATATGGAGAAAGCTGGTGATAGTATGCTCGTTCTAAGCATCAAGTTCTAATTATGCATGAAAGTGCAACTCGTACTGCCTTAAAAGTAATTCGATTTACAAACACCAAAGACAGATTTGTAGACGTGTATTTTGAAAGCTTCCTATGTATACTAATACTTGGCTAAGGTTGTCAGTCTTAGTTCAAGCAGTACTTGCAAATTAAATATAATCGAATCGATGATCTTGAATTGTCCTAGTGTTTCTAACACTTTTTTACGAAGATATATGGCTTAGTCGGATCAAAGAATCGAATTAAGACAATTAAACAAGTAAAATACTCAGAAACTCAATCATGCATAATACGAACCCTAGCTACGAATTCACATACTATCACCAACTAGATGCTTAGCTACTCATATCAATAACACAATCAACAATCATAATTGAAGCAATAATGAATGAAAACATATTTAATTGAAAGATAAATAGCAGAATTGTGAGATACAAGGTTACCACCAAAGGTTGTCAATCTCCGGTGAATTGCTAAACTCACAAAAGATCTAGCAAGGTGAGATAAATTGGTGTCCAAATCTCTCCTCTAGCTCCAAATTTGCTAAGTTACAAAGGTTCTAAGAGAAAATATACCCTGAACAAGCTCTAGGGTTTAAGTCTGTACAATAATGATGAAAGATATGAAAATTCGCAGATTTTGGAAATATATATAGTTGCTGTCGGAAGGCACCTGGCGGTGCGCCCTTCACGCGGCGGTCCGCCGCGCACGCGGCTGTGCGCCCCGCAGGGGCAGAATGCAGGCCGTGCGAAATTCCTACTACGTATCTTCGATTTTGGCCCCTTGCATGGTTTTGAGCTCCGAAACTTGGTCTTTTGGCCTTGAAACTCATCTCGGTACTCCTTGACACACCACGGGTGATCTCGTTGCACCAAAACATCATTGTTTCGCTATGAACTACATCCAAAAACGCCATTTCCACCTAAAACCTGAAAAGAACAAAAGAAATGGAAACGTGACACTATTCTAACAAAATGCACTAAAATGCATGCAAGAGGATAACTAAATTGGTGAAAAAAGACTCGGATGATAGTGTAAAAAACACTGTCATCAGAGTTCCATTGTTTGATCTAGGAAAGTTGCCAACAAAGATGTCTCTGCGGACATTTCCTGCTCGGTCCCGTAGTCGAGAGCGTCGTGACGGTTTTGAGTGTCGTCGCTCCTCTCGGACATTCTAAAAGGTAGGCCAGAAAAAGAGTAAGGATGGGTGGTGATGGTCCGAGAGGTCCGTTTATGTATATTGATTATGTTCGAACTCCCGAATGGAGAAAAATCTCAAAAAGGGCATAATTAAAAAAGAAGTTACTCTACGAAAATATGCAAGAAGAGCGAGGAGCAAATAGCATATGAAGACAAGCAAAAGAAAGGGAGCGACCAACCGCTTAAATATCGACGAGCTACAAAAAACCACCATACTCTACATTTCTCATACTTGACAGCTTTGACGAAAAATCTAGGGAAGCGAAGGGGATTTACATAAATTGAAAAAGGGGGAAGCATGCGAAATCTACGGTGCAAATTAAAGCATGCGAGTCTACGGTTCGATTACAACATACAAGTTACGGTAAATTTATGTTTTTTAAGTCCTTGGTTCATTCTCAAGCCCGCCGTACGCCGGCGAAGGCTCAGGCGACGAAGAAAGGCAGTGGCGTACGCCCCCGTAACGGCAAAGTAAGACGGAAAAGGAATAAAGCATACGTTCAAGCTATTTTTTGCACATTAGTAGAAGAACTTACTTGTTAAAGTGTTTGAGGACGGAAAGGAACTCGGAATAGGAAGGAATTTGCCGGAAAAGTCTGACTTTGCTCGCCTGAAATGCTCCTCGATCTCAAGATTATGCTCCTCGCTCTCTCAAGTGCTCTAGGTGAAAATTTTTCGAAAAAGTGAGATATGAATCGGTCCTCCCCTATTTATAAAAGGGTATCCCAGGAATTCGAACTGTCGGTGCCCCTCGCTCCATCTGGACCGAACACTTGGCCACTATCAATGGCCCAGATCACAGCCGCCTGATGAATTTACCGATTTACCCTCCACGCTCCCGCACTGTCACTCTTTCCCAGGTGAGCGAGGACCATGTCACGTGAATAAAATGGAGAGCGAGAAACCATTCACCCAAGGAGAAAAATTGAAGGATTATTTTCTACGGTACCGAGGAGCCACTTTCTCATGAAGTTTCTCGAGAAAGGGACGAAAGAAAAAGATGGAAAGAAGTCATTCCATACCAATCACTCACAAATTGTCTCCTCGAGATAATTTACAAAGAAGACAGCGAAGAGGCAAAAAATCGAACACCTATTCCCACCAAGGAACACTTACCCGGATCTGATCTCTGCCCAGTAAACATACCCCTTTTATAAGGTTCGAGCAACGTCTGCTCGCACCCTATAAAAAGGGGGGAGGGAGAGATAGGAGGAGGGAGAGATAGGAGGAGGGAAAGGCACCAAGGCGCGAATACGAAAATCTTTTTTCGCCCACTATTAGTTGAGGATCTGCTCGACCTCTACTTCAACATAGTTCCTCAACTATCTTCTACAAGGATACTTGGAAACTAGGGGGACATATGTTGGTGTTGAAATATGTCCAGTCCGCATGTACGAACCGGAGCGGTCTAACAGCGCGACAAGGCATCAAGGGCCGTCGCTCAAGGGGCGCGACCACACCCAAGTATGTCACTAAGGTGTGGCTCGACCAACATAGGGTCCGACCATCACTAAGAGACCAACCTTCAACATAAGCTCACTACAAGGACAATGCAGCTATTGGGCTCGAGGAGCATCACTAGGGCTCGAGGAGGACCTTACGTCAAGGTGAAACCCTCCAAGAGAAACTAGGCAGAGCACTACTCGGACCACAGACGTAAGAGGAAGGCACGAGGACCAAGGGCGACCACCCATGGTCGCTCCCTGTGGGACCCGTCTTCCAGATTACTCCATGGGACCCAAAAAGTCAATATTGCCCTCTCAACCCTAGTCAAGATGCTTAGGCCAAAGCCCATGGACCTCCTTAATGGGCTTGGGCCAAGGAAGGCTTCAATCTCGGCCGGACACTTGTCACGATCCTACACAAAGTTACAATAAAATACTACAAATATATAAGGAGCTCATTCATTATCCAACGGGTAAGCATTAAGAGCTCTCATCTACCACTCACCTACACGCAATATTTCTCTCACTAGGGAAGTTCTCAGCTCCCTACACGTAAAGTCGTCACTCCGGTCTGATATCCTACAGACCGGGCAAGAGACACTAACCCACCCTCTAGTCTCTTTCAGGTACGAGGAAGCTACATGAAGGATTCCTTAGAACATATGAGGAAGACGACATGAAACGGACTTGAATAGTATATTGTGACGACCTACTACGAACTAAGGAAGAAGTACGAATTACCCTTAAACAATGTTTAAGTTAAAGAGTCCCTTGAAACTAACGTATCTATTGTTCTTACTAACTAGATGATTCATTCATCCACTTTCTATTTCTTTAAGTAGATGAAAGATACGAAGCCATGTAAAGAATGAGTTGTATGTATAGAACAACTACTAGATCAACTACTAGATCACTAGATTAGTTAGATTGCTATTTAGAGTGTTCCAGTATGATATCCCTTTCATCAAACATTGAAGAGAACTAACTACAAGTACTATAGGTGAAACTAACCTTTCAATTACCCTTACAAACTAGATTAGTCATCTATTGATTCATTCATCCACTTTCTATTGCTTTAGATAAATGAAAGATACAATCCGATGTAAAGAATGAATTGTATGTCTTCCCTATATCTAGAACAACAACTAGATCACTAGATTAGTAAGATTACTATATAAGGTGTTTCGTTATGATATCCCTTTCCGCAAACATAGGAGAGAACTAACTACAAGTACTAGAGTTATATACACAATCAATAAGAAGTTCCCTTGCTTCCTTAATCAGAAAGTTAAAGACTCCATTGAAACTAACTTCTCTATTGTCCTTACTAACTAGATGATTCATTCATCCACTTTCTATTACTTTAAGTAGATGAAAGATACAATGCCATGTAAAGAATGAGTTGTATGTATATAACAACTACAAGATCACTAGATTAGTTAGATTGCTATTTAGAGTGTTCCACTATGATATCCCTTTAATCAAACATAGAGGAGAACTAACTACAAGTGCTATAGTTGAAACTAACCTTTCCATTACCCTCACAAACTAGATTAGTCATCTATTGATTCATTCATCCACTTTCTATTGCTTTAGATAGATGAAAGATACAATCCGATGTAAAGAATGAGTTTTATGTCTTCCCTATATCTAGGACAACATCTAGATCACTAGATTAGTTAGATTTCTATATAGAGTGTTCTGTTATGATATCCCTTTCAGCAAACATTGGAGAGAACTAACTACAAGTACTAGAGTTATATACACAATCAAATAAGAAGTTCCCTTGCTTCCTGAATGAGCAAGTTAACGATTCCATTGAAACTAACCTCTCTATTGTCCTTACTAACTAGATGATTCATTCGTCCACTTTCTATTGCTTTAAGTAGACGAAAGATACAATGCCATGTAAAGAATGAGTTGTATGTATAGAACAACTACTAGATCACTAGATTAGTTAGATTGCTATTTAGAGAGTTCCATCATGATATCCCTTTCCTCAAACATAGGAGAGAACTAACTAAAAGTACTATAGGTGAAACTAACCTTTTCATTACCGTTACAAACTAGATTAGTCGTCTATTTATTCATTCATCCACTTTCTATTGCTTTAGGTAGATGAAAGATACAATCCCATGTAAAGAATGAGTTGTATGTATTCCCTTTATCTAGAACAACAACTAGATCACTAGATTAGTTAGATTGCTATATAGAGTGTTACGTTATGATATCCATTTCCGCAAACATAGGAGATAACTAACTACAAGTACTAGAGTTATATACACAATCAAATAAGAAGTTCCCTTTCTTCCTTAATGAGCAAGTTAAAGAGTCCATTGAAACTAACCTCTCTATTGTCCTTACTAACTAGATGATTCATTCATCCACTTTCTATTGCTTTAAGTAGATGAAAGATACAATGCCATGTAAATAATGAGTTGTATGTATAGAACAACTACTAGATCACTAGATTAGTTAGATTGCTATTTAAAGTGTTCCACTATGATATCCCTTTCATCAAACATAGAAGAGAACTAACTGCAAGTAGAATAGATGAAACAAACCTTTCCATTACCCTTACAAACTAGATTAGTCATCTATTGATTCATTCATCCACTTTCTATTGGTTTAGGTACATGAAAGATACAATCTGATGTAAAGAATGAGTTGTATGTCTTTCCTATATCTAGAACAACAACTACATCACAAGATTAGTTAGATTGCTATATAGAGTGTTCCGTTATGATATTCCTTTCCGCAAACATATGAGAGAACTAACTACAAGTTCTAGAGTTATATACACAATCAAATAAGAAGTACCCTTGCTTCCTTAATGAGCAAGTTAAAGAGTCCATTGAAACTAACCTCTCTATTGTCCTTACTAACTAGATGATTCATTCATCCACTTTCTATTGCTTTAAGTAGATGAAAGATACAATGCCAAGTAAAGAATGAGTTGTATGTATAGAATAAGTACTAGATCACTAGATTAGTTAGATTGCTATTTAGAGTGTTCCACTATGATATCCCTTTCATCAAACATAGAAGAGAACTAACTGCAAGTACTATAGGTGAAACTAACCTTTCCATTACCCTTACAAACTAGATTAGTCATCTATTGATTCATTCATCCACTTTCTATTGCTTTAGGTAGATGAAAGATACAATCCCATGTAAAGAATGAGTTGTATGTCTTCCCAATATCTAGAACAACAACTAGATCACTAGATTAGTTAGATTGCTATATAGAGTGTTCCGTTATGATATCTCTTTCCGCAAACATAGGAGAGAACTAACTAAAAGTACTAGAGTTATATACACAATCAAATAAGAAGTTCCCTTTCTTCCTTAATGAGCAAGTTAAAGAGTCCATTGAAATTAACCTCTCTATTGTCCTTACTAACTAGGTGATTCATTCATCCACTTTCTATTGCTTTAAGTAGATGAAAGATACAATGCCTGATAGTGTATATGTCCTAGAGACAGTCCTTATTAAGGGCATGGAGCCCTTATAAAGGGCATATATGTACTATTACACATGTCAACGTAATATAATATATGTTTGTTGTTTTACTATTGAGTATCGCTTTCATATTTATATTACACCAGGCATGCAGCATGTCATATCTCTATTTTTGTCTGTATTGATATTAAACATGTCCCCTCGGATAGATGACCGATCACACAGATAGTGGGAGCTATGTGAGTTATCATCTATCCCAAACTCTCCCGAGTCGAGGTTCATCTGAGATGTAGGGGTCTGAATGAACCAGATGAGACTAGTATGCGTGGAGGTTATACTTGTTGGAGCAAGTGTGAGCCGATCCCACGGCTACGGAACAGATTGTTGGACAATCGAGAAATGTTCCCATAACTGCGCATAGTTGTTCGAAGAAGGATTATCGAACAATGGAAGTACCCACCGGACACTCCCATCGATGTATACTCTACATCGAAGTGTCTATGGGAACCGGTAAGTTGTCGAAGTGATGTCAGTCGTCCTTTGGACTTATAGGACTTTATCATCACATTTGTTGCCCCATATCCTTGGTGGACCCGTCGATGTCAGCTCTGAATAAGCAGTTGACGTAAGACATGATCCAGGATTATGGCTATATACAAATGGGGATGATAAGTGTTTTTGTGAAGGATTCATCTCTCATGTGTAGCACAGGAGAGTACTGCTCATAGTCTTCATAGTTGTGTTGGTAAAGTCACTAGCCAGTGCATTGATATATTATGATGGTCATAAGTATATCTTAGTAACCAAGCAACTCCCTGAGACGCCCATGGATGTATTATTGTTGATAGACACATCATCGATCCTAGATGCATTCGAGTCAGTCAGATGAAGGGACGTTACCATCGCCGCGTTGAGCGCAACAGACTTCGCAACGAAAGGGTTTGCTTTGAAAAATCTCTCAAACGTCCTCATGTATTAATATTGCAAATGGAACCGTCTAGGAATTCCATTTTGCCTAGTCTAGGACTTGCTTAATACAATGAGGCCCTATGGGTCACACTATGTGGTGATTCAGCTTATCAGAATATACTTGAAGATGGAATCGCAATTAATTTGGAATTAATTGTGATTGATGGATTATAATTGATTTGGAATTAATTATATATTTAGTGGCTCAATTAATGATTTTGAATTATTAATTGAATTGGCTAATTAATTGTATTTTATTGAAATACAATTAAAGATTATATTTTGGAAATATAATAGAGGTTTGATTTGAAAGGATATGTTAATTTAGAATTAATGTATGCACATGGGCAAAATCTAATTGGAGTTTGAATTGACTTAGAACTATAAGTGGGTCCCAAAATCGGGACCCACCTATTACCCCTGGGAGAGCGCGCGCGCGCGTAGATTGGATAGTGGAAGGAGTTCGACTCCTTACTCTATTAGAAGTCCAAGGGATAAGTTTGATTTTCCTGGTAGAGTTTTAATTTGATTGGGAATGAATCTAGACTTGATATTGGTTTCCTAGTGCGATAAGAATTAGATTCTTATTCCTTTACGAAGTCTAATTGCTTATGCTTTAGGCTTCTATTGACTACTATATATAGTAGACTATTAGAGAATTTTTGATACACAGTCAAATAGACATTCACACAGTTGAATACCCACTTTTGTTAGAGAAAATAAAAAAAACTCTCTCCTCCTCTATATAGCCGACGCGCGCGCCACCTTGCCGGAGGAAAACCGCCGCCCCGTCTTCTTGGTCACACAAAGAATATCCTAGCAATCTTCCGATAGGCTGTTCATCCGTGGATACCAAGGTTGAGGTTCTAGGAGCTGGAAACTAACTCTTATTGTCTTGCAGATAATCAGAGTATTGTAGATATCTTCGACTTCGAAGAAGGAGAAGATACACCGGATTATTACGAAGACTTGGAAGCTGCTTTGGAAGCAAGGTTAGTCTTCTAATTGACGTGTTTACATATATACGACATATACATAATCAATTAACCTGTATGTTAAGAAAATTTTTGAAATTCCGCTGCGTACCCTAGGGTAACTCTGACTGTATTTTCTAATAGTGGTATCAGAGCGAGGTTAATTGATTACGTATATACGTATATATATTGTATGATTTTGTAGTTATGTGGATGCAATTGATTCTATGATTAATTCGATTTTCAAATGTTTTGTTTTTATATAAATTTAGAATTTATATTTTTTCAAAAAAATAAAAAATTATATATATATATTTTCGACCGGCCCGCCTGCGCGACGCAGGCGGTGGGCGCCTGCGGCACCCAGGAGCCCGTGCCCACGGCGCAGGCGCTTGGCGCCTGCGTGCCGCAGGCGCCCGTGCGCCGCGGGCTCCGGCGCGGTAGGGTCCCGTCCCATATTTTAATATGGGACGGCACGCAGGCACGGTAGGTCCCGTCCCATATTTTAATATATATATATTTTCCGGGTTGGACCCAAAATCGAATTTTGAAAATTTTGAGGATTGAATTTTATATTTGGAATATAAATATGATTTAATTGTAATTGTTTTTAACTAGAGGGGTTAAATTTAATTAGTATAAAGTTAAAGGGCTTATTTGTAATTTATCAATTTATTGTTTATTGCAAATTAGTCCTTCTACTTTTGAATTTTAGATTTAACCCCTCCAAGGTTTCAGAAATTACAATTAAGTCCTTCGGGTTTTCGAAATTTCTACTTGGTCAATAGGATTTTTGATTTTTCAATCTATTCCAAATTTTCAATTATTTCATAGAGATTATAAGTAAGGGATTATAATTTTCATAATGAAATTATGAAGTCATTTGGCATCCACATAGGCTACTACTTGTTTTGCTTGCTCGATATGCTATTGTTTGACAATGCATGTTTAAATACCAAGTATTTTACTTTCCGTTCGACCGCTATGCATGCGAGGGTAGGCGGAGCCCTCTTATATGTCGGACCGCATATTTTATGTATGGGTAGGCGGCACCCATTATGTGCTTGACCGCGTTTAGAACTAGAATGGATAGGCGGCATCCATTACGTGTAGACCGCTCATGCATGATGGGTAGGCGGCGCCCTTATTTGTTTGTAGATGACTGATAACAACCCTCAAGCGACAAGCCCCAACCAATATAAGTACAGAAATATATGTATGTATGTATTTCTGAGATGCTTTCCATAGGGTGCTTTAATTCTGAACTTCCATTGCGTTTTCTTGTATTGGCGACCTCGTCTTACAGACTCGCAGTGATCGTCAGATTAGAGTAAGTCTATGGTTATGACTTACTGCATATTGTATCTAGCGACCTCGATAGGTACAGTATGTAGGGCATCGGGTTAAATTAGATTTAACAACCAAGAGTTGCGTGAAGCAATTGGATAGTCCTACCGGTCATATTATGTTGTGCGACCAGCCCCCGTTGGAGTATAGCATAGTATGGATTTGGATCTTGGCCACTACGGTAACTTGTTGGACATTACCCGTATGGTTGTTGTGGGGGCAAGCATATGTGAAAATAGTGGGAGCTAAACAGCTAAAGGACCTTGTTGTTTAGTTATGTTGACTGTGTATTTAGAACTAATATTTCAATAGTTGATTTATTATTTTCGTTCTATATTATTTCTCCTTAGGATATTAGAAATGGCGAGCATCTCGCTCCGTGCTGTCTTAAAGAAGCAAATTTTGACCGGAACAAACTTCCTAGATTGTATCAGAAATATACGTTTGGTGTTGAGGTACGAAAAGATTGAGTACGTCTTGGACGAGGTCATTCCCGTGTGCCCCGAAAATCAGACTGCCGATCAGGTTGCTGCTTGGAATCAAGCCAACAAGGCAAAGTCTGATAAGCATCTTGAGGATGCTAGGTCCGCGCAATGTATTATGCTGGCGGCAATGAGCAATGAGCTGCAGAGGCAACATGAAAGCATGTTGTCGTATGAGATGCTGAAGCATCTTGAGTCTCTCTTTAAGACGACAGCTAGAAGTGTTGAATTTGATTTGATCAAAGAGATACACAGATGCAAGCTCAATGAAGGAGGGAACATGTCTGAGCATGTTCTCAAAATGATTGGTCTCTTTGAAAAGCTTGCCGATGCCGGCGTTAAGCTAGAGAACAAGATCATGGTGATCTTTGTCCTTCAATCATTGCCGAGTTCGTATTCGCAGTTCATCATTAATTACACGATGAATGCGAAGGACGTAACACTGCCTGAACTTCATAATCTGCTGAAGACATATGATTAAACTCTTCCTAAGAAGGAAAAGTCGATCATGCTTGTTGGGCAACCGTCTAACCCAAACCCGAGAAACAAAGGTGCTAAGGGTAAGGGAAAGTCGGGAGCCAAGGCTAACAATTGGAGTGATAAGCCTAAGCGTCCGAGCCAGAAAAGGAAGTTCAAGAGAAGCGGAACAGTACGCACTGATGAATGTCTTTTCTGCAAGCAGAAAGGACATTGGAAGAAAGATTGCCCTGAGCTTAGGGCAGATCAAGCTAAGAAGCCATTGGCTTCTGGCTCAGGTATGTTTGTTATTGAAATGAACATGACTACTTTTGACTCCAATGGTTGGGTATTAGATACGGCCTGTGGCTCACACATTTGTAATAATGTGCAGGGGCTAATTGATCACAGGCTAGTCAAGCAAGGTGAAATCGACTTTCATGTTGGGAACGGCAATCCAGTTGAAGCCAAACGCGTTGGACGCAGCAAGATAGATTTACCTTCGGGACAATGTTTAGAACTTGATAATGTTTATTTTGTTCCATCCATTGTCAGAAATATTATTTCCATTCCATTGTTAGACAATATGGGTTATTTTTCATTAAATGATCAGTATTATGGATAAGCTCGCTTAGTGAATGGTTTATATATTTTGCAAAGTAGTCTACCTTTATTTCAAATACATAACAAACAACCGTCTTCAAGTAGGAAGAATAATCCATCTTATCTATGGCATTGTCGGCTAGGCCATATAAATGAAACACGGATTCAAAGACTAAGGAAGTTGGACTACTTAGAACCATTTGATTTTGAATCATATGGTACATGTGAATCATGTGTTAAGGGTAAGATGACGAACACACCTTTTGTTGGACAAGGTGTTCGTGCCACTCGCTGCTTAGAGCTCATACATACCGATGATTGTGGACCTTTTAAAGTCCATGCGCGTGGGGGTTATCCTTACTTTGTTACCTTTACTGATGATTTCTCAAGGTATGGATATATTTATCTTATGAAGAATAAATCCGAGACCTTTGGGAAATTCAAGGAGTTTAGAATGAAGTCGAGAATGAATTGAACCTAAGGATAGTCACTCTTCGATCAGATCGAGGAGGTGAATACCTTAGTGAAGAATTTATCGACTACTTGAAGGAAAATGGAATTCAATTGCAATGGACTCCTCCTGGAACACCACAGTTAAATGGTGTGTCTGAGAGAAGGAATCGAACCCTGTTAGACATGGTAAGATCAATGATTGGATTCTCGACTCTTCCAAAGTATCTGTGGGGATATGCACTACAAACTGCAATATACATTCTGAACCGTGTACCATCTAAATCAGTGGAGAAAACTCCTTATGAGTTATGGAAGGGAAAGAAGCCCTCACTGGGCTATCTTAGACCTTGGGGCTGTCCTGCGGTAGTCAAACTGATGCTCACTGATAAGTTAGATGCCAAGGGTGTCAAAGTATATTTCATAGGCTATCCTCGTCAGACGAGAGGCTATGAATTCTATCATGCTGAAGATCACAAGGTGATTTTATCTAGAAACGTCAAGTTTTTAGAAGCTGAATAGAATACCTTGAAGAAGAGAGGTTAGATGACATGATAGAACTTGAAGAAATTCAAGACTTTGACACGCGCGAACATGTGTTCTCTAAATCTTCTTATTTGGACTCAAGTTCAGTGGGAGCTTTCGAAGCAGACAAGGGTAATGATATGACACTTGCTAGGCATGTCATAGTCAGTGGGAGTCCTGTGATTAGATCAACAGTTGAAACCACACCAATAAAACCCGTTGTCAACCAAGCTGTGCAACAAGTTGCATAAGAGAAGCCTCCCGCAAGGGAACAGGGTCGTGGGGCGCGACCAGCTGCATCAGTACCCACTGATAATGTTCGTGTTACACGAAGCCAGAAAAGAAAAGCACCAGAACCAGTCGAGCTCCGTAGGTCGAAGAGGATCCTAAAAGGACCTCAGAAGCAAAGCCTTATGATAGAAGACATCAGTGAACTTGATGTTGGCTTATCAGATCGGGAAGATCCCGAGACCTATAAAGAGGCAATAATTGATATTGACTCAGACAAATGGCAAGAGGCCATGGAATTGGAAATGGACTCCATGTACCAGAACCAAGTTTGGAACTTGGTAGACTTGCCCCAAGGGGTTAGACCTATTGGGTGCAAATGGGTCTTTAAACGAAAGACAGATGCCGATGGCAAGGTACAAACGCACAAAGCTAGGCTTGTGGCGAAAGGCTACACACAAAGGTATGACATCGATTACGATGAAACCTTTTCACCAGTAGCAAAATTGAAGTCCATTCGAATTCTACTTGCGATAGCTGCCTACTATGATTATGAGATCTGGCAGATGGATGTAAAGACTGTCTTCCTCAATGGAAACCTTGAGGAAGAGGTCTATATGGTACAGCCGGAAAGTTTTATTAGTAAAACCAGCCCAACTACTGTATGCAAATTACAAAGATCCATCTATGGGCTAAAGCAAGCGTCAAGGAGCTGGAATATCCGATTTGATGAAGCTGTCAAATCGTTTGACTTCATCAGAAGCAAGGAAGATCCCTGTGTCTACGCTAGGCACAGCGACAAGGGAGTCGTTTTCATGATCATTTATGTTGATGACATTTTGATCATGGGAAACAATGTCTCTATGCTAGAAGAGACTAAAGTTTGGTTATCAAGTACCTTCTCGATGAAGGACTTGGGTGAAGCGAACTACATCCTAGGGATCAAGATCTTTAGAGATAGATCCAAGAGGATGTTAGGATTGACACAATCCACCTACATCGACAAAATACTGAAGCGTTATAAGATGGACGACTCAAAGAGAGGCTTTCTCCCAGCTAGGCATGGGATTGTCTTATCAGTTAAGGATGGTCCTAAAACTGATGAAGAAAGAAATGAAATGAGTCGTGTGCCCTATGCTTCGGCAGTAGGGTCTATAATGTATACAATGAATTGCAAAGGGCCCGATGTGGCATATGCGCTTTGTGTCACTTGTCGACACCAACAGAATCCAGGAGTACCTCACTGGACTGCTGTGTTAGGGTTGAAATATGTCCAGTCCGCATGTACGAACTGGAGCGGTCTAAGAGCGCGACAAAGCATCATAGGCCGTCCCTCAAGGGGCACAACCACACCCAAGTATGTCACTAAGGTGTGGATCGACCAACATAGGGTCCGACCATCACTGGGAGGACAACCCTCAAAATAAGCTCCTCTCAAGGACAAAGCTGCCAGTGGGCTCGAGGAGCATCTCTCTCGGGCTCGAGGAGACCTTACGTCAAGGTAACGCTCCTTGGCAGAAACTGAGCAGGACACTACTCGCATCACCCACGCACAAGGAAGGCACGAGGACCACAGAGCGACCAGCCATGGTTGCTCTCTTGGGCCAAGGCCCACGGACCTCCTTAATGGGCCTGGGCCGAGGAAGACCTCAATCCTAGCCGTACACGTGGCGTGATCCTACATGACCGGAAGCTGAAGAGTCTCAAGTATAAAAGGGCCTCATTTACTCTCCAACAGTAAGCATTAACTACGTCACCCGAGCACCACTTTCACTACTCTTACTAGGGAAGCCTCACAACTCCCTACTCGTAAAGTCACCTCTCCGGTCTGATACCTTACAGACCGGGCAAGAGACACTAACCCCCCCCCTCTAGTATATTTCAGGTACGAGGAAGCTACAAGAAGGCTCATTTCCTACCTCAGGGGAACGCTACAAGAAGAAGAACTAGAAAGACTTAGAATAGCGACTCATTGCGAACTCAGAAAGAAACACGAATTACCCTTCAACATTTGGCGCCGTCTGTGGGAAACGACACGAAAGGTCATTCCTTGCCCTACTGGTCGAGCCACTTTCCTCCTCGTGACCCATAACGAATATGCCTCCCAGAAGAAGCAACCGTCTTGCTAATGCACCACCCAGAAACTCTCCTCGACCTAGAGGCCGTCCCTCTAGTAACGGTCGCGGAGGAGGAACGGATGGTGTTCCGAGGGAGCCGAGAAACAACAATGTTGCAAGGAACCGGGATTACACGGAGGGGGCATTTACTAATGTCACTCACTCCCAAAATGAGACATCGGGGGAAAATAATCCGCAAGGAGTTCCGGTAGGAAATGCCTACGGAGCTTTGAGAGACGCGAACAACGCCGAGTCTAGGGGGCAGCCTCATCCGGTAGCAATTAACCAACCTCCCGTGACAGTGAACCCTCCTCAACCGGCCGCATTGACCTTCACCCTTCCTGATGGACGTGTCGTCCGACCATCAGATTTCGGGATGGGCGAAGCTCAATACGGTCTATTCCTTCTTACTTTACAAGGATATGTCGGAGGTAATGAGGCTATTAGGGTTAATACCGAGATACAAGCCCAAGGAGAACCACAGGCCCCAGTACAAGAGCAACCTCGGGCCACTCTAGTCGCTCCTCGTCAATCCCAAGGAAGAGCACCTGTTGCACAAGATGAAGCACATTCGAGAGCCAACACCAGGCCGATCCAATCTCGACTTGGACCATCAAGAATCCAATCGAGGTTAGGACCACAAGGTTCCCCGGATGATTTGAGAGACCTGATTGATAGAAGAATAAGGGCATCATTGCAAAATGTAGCGCAACAAGAAAATAGAGCTCAGGTGGTCGCTACACCACCCGCTCTCCCCAATCAAGTTACCCCCAACCAGGTAACTCCTCAAAACCAACAAGAAGCGGTGGAAGAGAATCAAGCATTGAGAACAGTAGCTGAGGTAACCCCCCTGGTCGATCCGATCACGGGGAGGAGGCTCACTCTGGAGGAACTCAACGCGAGGAAATCCGCACTTGACGCTCAGATAGAAACTCTTCGAGGAACCGTCCAAGAGAGAGAGCAAGACCAAGATCCGAGCCCTTTGTGCGATGAGATCAGGAACCACCAAGCCAAGATTGAAAGAGGCTTTCCCACCTTCGAAAGCTATGATGGAACAAGTTGTCCGAAGGACTACTTGATAAGATTTGGCACTAAAATGGATGCCTACGGTCATGACTCAAGGACTAAGGCACTCCTCTTCCCGGCTAACCTTTCCGGGGAAGCAATGAAATGGTGGTCGCGCCTCCCTCACCGATCCATCAAGTCTTATAGAGATCTCTGTAAGGAGTTTTCTAAGCGTTTCGAGAAAGTGATGAACGCCAAGAGACGGGTGAGATACTTGGCCGAAATTGTCCAGAGAAACAATGAAGACTTGAGGGACTTCATCAATCGTTTTCATGAAGCAGCCCTCCAAGTCGAGGATCACTCGATCAATGAGAGGAAAGAATACTTGTATGGTAACACTACCAACATCAGATTCCAAGATATGCTCTCAGCATCGTGTGTAGAGAATGAAGCGCAACTTGCCAAAGTTTGCAAGGACTTCCTCGAAGCCGAGGAATTCCGAAGAACGGTCACAGTAAGAACCAATCTTCCCAGGGGAAAAGGGAAAGAAAAAGAAAAAGAGAAAGAGTACCCTCCTCGCCCACAAAATCCCGGGAAGCAGAGGAAAGAGCAAAAGTTTGGGTTGATCAAGGAGGGCAACTCAAGAAATGATTTCAGAGACAGAAGGTCTCCTCCCAGAAGGTCACGTCGAAGACGATATAGCAACTACACAAACTTGAATAGGCCAAGATCCGACATCTTGAACTATATAGTCTCGAGGAAGCTAGACGTCTCGTGGCCACCCCCGATTAAGGAAAATCAGAGGAACAAGAACTCGGAAAAATTGTGCAAATTTCACAAGGGAAAAGGGCACACATCGGACGAGTGTGTCGAGCTCAAGAACGAAATCGAGAGGATGATACGTAACGGTCAATTGGTTAACTACATCCGGAAGGAGGAACCCCTGGCACTCCTGCCCCCACCTCCTCAAACTGGGAGCGAGCACCCTTACCAAGGAAACCCTCAGGACGACGACATCCATAATTACAACAATTATGAGAACCGCCCTGTAAATGGAAGCATCCGCACTCTCACAATTGCGGGAGGACCCGCCGGCGGCGACACTCGTAATCAAAGGGAGATTACTGCGGACAACCTCAGGGTCCGAGATGTGAAGTATGCTCAAGCCGCGCGACCGGGAACCAACGTTATCTCTTTCGATGATAGCGAGATACCTCTGAAGCATGCTGGAGGAGGCAACATCTATGATCCTTGCGTCCCACTTGTAGTGTCCTTGGATGTTCAATCCTACAAGTTGGGTAGAATCCTCGTCGATACTGGATGCTCGGCAAACATGATCTTCACCGGAACCTTGAAAAGGATGCACATGAACCCAAGGGAAGGTCTCAGAGAAGTGAGGAGCGCATTGGTAGGATTCGGAGGACAACCTGTCATGCCGCTCGGAATGATCAACCTCACAGTGTCAATGGGTAGCGCTCCTAGAAGGGTAACCCAACAAGTTCCTTTCGTGGTGGTCGACATGCCATTTGATTATTTCGCAGTCCTAGGCCGACCCGCTCTCTCTCAATTCCGAGCCGTAGTGTCCACGGTCCACAACAAGCTAAAATTCCCCACTCCTTTGGGAATCGGACAAGAAGTAGGAGACATACGAGAAGCATGGGAATGCTACACCTTGTCAGCCAAGTTCACTTCAAGGGTTGCCATTGGAGAACCCAACCCCGGACAATCGTCCGAGGAGACTCCCCTTGTTCACAATGCACCTTACCGTTTCTATACGGTTCGGCGAGTGAAGAGAAAATCGAAAAAGCCTAGTCCGTCACTTAGGCGAAGAAAAGCAACCATGAAGAAAGACGAAGATACTCTAGTAGGAGCTGTTAAGGAGCTCGAGGAGTATCAAGTGATTCCACCAGTCCCACCCTCTTCCAAAAAGAAGAAGTTCTTTGAGGAAAACAAAATCGAAGCAAGAGAAGCCCTAGAAGAAATCCAAATTGTCGAAGGAAGTGCCGACAAGGTCACAAAAATTGGCACAGAAATGGCCACTGAAGTCAGGATGAAACTCATCCAATGTTTGAAAGATAACAACGATATCTTCGCGTGGAGCACCGAGGACCTGAAGGGGATCGACCCACGTGTCGCCGTTCACCGTCTGAACGTAGACCCATCGATCACCCACATCAGAGAAAAGCGAAGAGACTTCAGTGCGGAAGATAACGCCATCATAGAAGCGGAAGTACAAAGGCTTCTTAAAGCTGGCCACATCAAAGAAGTGAGGTACTCAGACTGGGTATGCAATGTAGTCCTCGTGGAAAAGGGTCCGGGGAAATGGCGAATGTGCAACAATTTTATAAGACTCAACAAGTTTTGCCCGAAGGATCCATACCCTCTCCCCCGGATCGACCAGCTTGTTGATTCCACCGCTGGATGCGCCCTCCTGAGTTTCATGGACGCATACCAGGGCTTCTACCAAGTCAAAATGGCCAAAGATGATGTGCCTAAAACCGCCTTCTTCGCTAACGGCAATGTGTATTGCTTCAACGTGATGCCATTTGGTCTTAAGAACGCCGGAGCGACCTACCAAAGGTTGGTTAACAAAATGTTCAAGGATGAGCTAGGCAAAACAATGGAAGTGTATGTCGATGACATGCTCATCAAGAGCAAAACCGAGGAGCAACATGTAGGTTACCTGGCAAAGTGCTTCTCAATCTTGAGAAAGTATGGCATGAAGCTCAACCCGGCGAAGTGTACCTTCGGGGTCAAAGGGGGGAAGTTCCTCGGTTACATGGTGACAGAAAGAGGAATAGAAGCAAACCCCGAAAAGATAAAGGCCATCCTCAATCTTCCCCAACCTCAGTCCATCAATGAGGTGCAACAATTGGTCGGAAAATCAATTGCATTGAGTACATTCATCTCAAGGTCTGCCGAGAAAAATCTACCTTTTTTCAAGGTATTGAGAAAGAGCAGCCACTTCGAGTGGACAAAGGAGTGCGAGGAAGCCTTCGAGAAGGTGAAAGAATACCTACTCGCTCCTCCTCTATTGCCAAAACCCGTGGACGGAGAGGTACTCTATTTGTACTTAGCAGCAACCGGGGAAGCTATCAGCTCGGTTTTGGTGCGAATCCAAGGAAACGACCACTTGCCCATCTACTACTTGAGCAAAGTACTTGCCGGGGCTGAAACTCGGTACATGGATATCGAGAGGCTTTCCTTTGCCCTCGTTTACACTGCAAGGAGGTTAAAACCCTACTTCGGTGCTCACAAGGTTGTTGTTTTGACAAAGCAACCTCTCAAGCAAGTCCTCGGAAAGCCCGAAAATTCGGGAAGAATGGCAAGGTGGACGATTGAACTAAGTGAGTACGACATCGACTACCAAGCACCCGTAGCCAAGAAAGCACAAGTCATAGCCGACTTCCTAGTGGAGTATCCCTCAAAAGGAACTTCGGAGGAAAACCCTTCGGCAACAAAGAGTGCTATGATGATGGTCGAAGAGCATCCCCATCAAAACAACCCAATGCAAGCTCTGGAGGATGCTTTAAAAGAGCTTAAGGCGATGTCCCAAACCAAAATGAAAAGGCATGAAGTGTTCCTGACAGAGAAAACCGACGAGCAAAAGGGTGCGGAGAGCGTCTCTCCAAAACCCAAAGAGCTAGTCGACCACGGAGACGTCTGGATTCTTCATGTTGATGGATCCTCATCAGGAAAAAATGGCGGGATAGGAATATACTTCAAGAGTCCCGGAGGGGCTGAACTAGAGTACGTCGTTACTCTTAGTTTCCCGGTCTCCAACAATGAAGCATAATATGAAGCCATCCTCATCGCTCTACGTATGGCAAAGTCATTGGAAGTGAAGAAGCTACATCTCTTCACTGATTCCTAATTGGCCGAGAAGCAAATCTCGGGGAAATTCAGAACCAAGAAAGACTCACTAGCTGAGTACAAGAGTGCCATCACGGAAGAAATTCAAAAATTTGAAAGTTGTGAGATAGAAAAGTTCTCGAGGGATCTCAATCAAAGGGCAGATGCCCTATCAAAGTATGCTTCAGCCTCCGGGGGAGTTGATACCCGGAATGTGATACTCATGAGAATCAACGCATCATCTTTGTGGTCATCAAAGCCAAACGTCTTGGAAATTGATGATCAACCGAATTGGATGCAAGAGATAACAACATATCTCAAAAATGGAAGCCTTCCTCGTGACAAGGCTGAAGCAAGGAGAATCAAAGGAAAAGCCCCTCGATACATCATGCAAGGAGACTACTTGTACAAGAGGTCTTTCGAGGGAGTCTACTTGAGATGCGTCGCTGAGCATGAAGTTCAAAAACATCTTGGAGAGATGCATCGAGGAAGTTGCGGCGACCATGCCGGAGGAAGAACCCTCGCGCAAAAAGTCATTCGACAAGGATACTACTGGCCCACTGTTCGCGAAGACGCTGCCCAATTTGTGAGAAAGTGCGAGGAGTGTCAATTGCACGCCAATTTGATCAACGTCCCGGTGAAACCCCTCATGCCCATCGCCATCACTTGTCCGTTCGACATATGGGGCATCAACATAGTCGGTCCCTTTCCAAGAGGCACGGGTCAAAAGAAGTTCATCATCGTTGCGGTCGAATACTTTAGCAAGTGGGCGGAAGTTGAGGCAGTATCCACCATTACCGAACAGAGAGTGATGAACTTCGTATGGAGGAACATCGTGTGTCGATTTTGCTTGCCGAGGGTCCTCATCTCGGATAATGGTGCTCAATTTTGCGGCCAAATATTCAATGAATGGTGCAAGGAAATGAAGATTGAGAGGAGGTATACCTCAGTAGGACATCCTCAATCCAATGGGCAAACAGAAGCCGTCAACAAAATCCTTGTCAACAACTTGCAGAAGTGGTTCGCTACCAATAGGGACTGGGTCGACGAGCTTGATGGAGTAGTGTGGGCATACCGCACTACTTCAAAGACAGCTACAAGAGAGACTCCCTTCTCGCTAGTTTATGGGTCCGAGGCAGTCATACCAGCAGAAGTGGCGGTGGAAACCCTCAGAATCCAAGGGTATCAACCCGAGGACAATCATACAGAGAGACTCTTCGACCTCGAGACAATCAGTGAATCGAGGACCAACGCCTTGGCCAATATCCTCAGATATCAAGCACTCATCGCGAAGACCTACAACAAAGGCGTAAGAGAAAGAGACTTCCAAGTTGGAGACCTAGTACTCCGAAGAGCAGACATCTTGGGCAAAGTGGGAAAATGCAACCCAATTGGGAAGGCCCCTACAAGATAATTGAAGCAAGGTCCAACGGAAGTTATCGTCTTCAAGACATGGAGGGAAGAGTATTGAAAAATCCATGGAATACTTCTAACCTCCAGAGATTCTACGCTTGAAGTAGCCAAGAGAAAAAGCTTTTGGAAAACTTATGTGGAAGGTCCACTGATCGAGGAGGATTCCTCACTGGTCCAAGTGAGAGGCACCCCTTGCTTTTGTTAAAAAGTTGTTGTAAGCAAGCTGGCCGAAGAGCCCCCATTGTAATTGCATTTCCGACAAATCAATACAATGTCTCTTTCAACAAGAAAATGTTCAAGTATAGAGCTACTATACTCAAAAAATGAGACCACTCGATCGAGAAAGCTTATTTAAATAAAAGCTATCCGATTTCCATGACTAAGGGGAACCCTCCCCGCTCTCTAAACTCTATGAGAGAATCGATAAGGAAAACAACTCGAAGAAGAAAAAGCGAGTAGACGGAAGTGATCGAGGAGAGAGACTTCCAGTCTTTCTAACTCAACACTTAGAATTTTTTCTCAAATGATCCAAATGATCGAGAAGCATTGATAGATCGAAGAGCTCGCAGCGAAGAACATTGGTTCTCGATTCTAACTTATACTCGTTTAACTACTCTATCCAAGTTATACGTCATAACAAAAATTGGATTTAGAAAAAACACAAGTATTGAAATCGAAGAGCAGTGCATTTTATTGAAAGGAAAAGAGTAGCAAGGAAACAACAACAGTAAAATTTATGTTACAAACATAGATGTTGCGAGGAGTGCCACACAGGGCCAAATAGAAATTGTTTGAAAATAAAAACAAGTACAGAATGGAAAAAGCTACAACAATCCCGAGCATACTCGGTCTTCAAGGAGGCTCCCCGGTCCTAACGAGTGCGACTATCTGTGAATTCTGTGACCGGGGTGATCGCGCTCGCTGCTCCTCCTCGAACCGTGCTCGCTTCCGGGCCTTCGGCGTCGTCGTGCTCCTGAGCTCGAGCTTCTTCAATGGCCTTTTCATACATGGTTAGCTCTGGCTCGACAAAGTCATCAGCCATCCCGAGGACCGGATCGCTCAACTTCACCCAGGCGGCATTCCGGAGAGCGGCCTTCTCGAACGGATAGATGATCCCGCTCCTTAGACACTCGGGCACCCAGGCTGGAAGATAGGCTGGCTTGCTGGGATAAGGTACCTCTGGGTCGGTCACCAACTCGCCAAACTCGCACGCCTCGTGCATCTCTTCAGTGATGTCCTCATCGGGATAAGGAGTGAGGTCTTCGCGCCGCCCAGGATGCAAGTCTTCGCGATCATCAGCATCAAAGTCGGGGAGCATGTTGACCTCTTTAGTTGGCCAACGCACGAGAAGAAGCCCTCCTCGCGAGAAGCCACTTGCACATCTCGCAGGGCCAACTTATAAGTGACCGACGACATGAAGTCGCGAGCAGCAGTGATTCGGCTCCCTTTGAGGAAGGACAGGACGCTTGCCTTAAACTTTTCCATGCAAATGGACAAAGTGGCGTACGCACCTTTGAAGCTCTTGCTCCTCGACTTCTCTCGGGAGAGCTCTTCTCAACTCCTCGACTTTTAGCTTCAGCTTCCCGGCCTCAGTCTCCGAGACCTTGGCTTTTTTCTCCGAAGCAGCCAACTTCTTCTCAAGGTCCTCGATAACGACCCCTATGTCAGCCGATCCGCAGCCCGGCCCCCCCCCCCACACGCGCACTCCACACCAGGTTCTCTTAGAGCTGCAAAACGAAACCCAAGTTAGCGAGGAGAGAAAAA
>CM051458.1:67681566-67702840 GCA_028274465.1 Plantago ovata | reverse complement strand
GAGCGAGCACATGCTGAGCTATCGCCCTGTCGAGGTCGCTCATTGAATGAGCCGCTTCACTTCGTCGTCTCCTGAAGCGCCACCTTACTACCCTTCTTACGGGCAGCTCATGTTTACCAACCTAAGTTGAGCTTCCCCGCTCCTCCTCTTTCGCCGCAGGCCTCTCCGGCCCTCCTCTCGCACTCAATTGTATTCAGGGCCTCCTCCTCGGCCTCCTTCGCTTCCTTTGCCCTCTTCGCAGCGGCCTCCTCCTCGGCCCTTTTAGTGGCCTCAATGGGGTTTCCTCGGGTAGCGAGCCCCTCCTGGCACCAAGGCATCCCGATGATGCGCGGCGTTGCGGGGAGGGGTCAAGTTCAAAGATCCGAGATCTTTGTCTGTTTGTTGGCAGCCTCTGTTTCCTCCTTGTTCCTCCTTGGCAGCCAATGTCTTCGACATTATCCACTGAACCAGTAAGCTGCAAGAGAGTAAACACAAGTTAGTAAAATCGAAGCGCAATAAAAATCGACGAGGAAAGCAAGAGAGCGAGGACACATCACAAACAGAAAGCAAGCAAAGAAAAAATTACAAGTACAAAGCAAAGAAAAAGCGCGAAGAGCTATTTACCGAAGAGGACTTTTCGGGTATATCGGTTCCCGATATACCCTGTGTACGCGTAGGGAGAAAGTCCCGCCAAGTAAGGAAGTGGCTGAAGGACTAACCCCCAATAAAAATACTTCTCGGGATGGGGTCCCCGATTTTGCTCCTCGAGCTCATCAACCCAGGGATCGGACTCCTCTGGCAACGGATGCTTGTCCGCTATCTTTCCTCGGAACATTAGCTTCGGCACTCCCCACTCCAGCTCCTCCTCGGTCATATTAGGCAACCTTCTCTTCCTTACGTAGAAGTACCTATGGAACCATTTATAGCCCGAGGAGCTAGGAGCGTCCATGATAAACCCAAGGCCAGGTCGAGCATTGAAATAGTAAAAATATTTGTTCCCGGAGCTCATCGAGACTCGGAACAGTTGATTGAAGTTGTGGAAGTTCAGCTCGATCCCCCTCTTCATGCAAAAGACTCCAAAACAAACTAAAGTGCCGAAGGCACTTGGCACCAGCTGCCAAGGAGCGATCCCCAAAGTGTTGAAGATGTCGCGGAAAGCGTCACAAAAGGGGAGGATCCATCCTCGATCCAAGCTGAGGCAGTGAACGGCCATGTACCCAGGTGGAGCATTATAAAAAGTTTGATCCTCCTTGGGCACGAGGATGTCAAACTTATTCTCGGGGAGAGAATACTTCCACCTAAGGGTGGGAACCTCGTCGAGCTTCACTGTAGAAGAGGTGGTCGGTATTATCCCATCCTCGTTCTTCTCGCCATTAGGATCGGGGAGGTCGACCGTGCGAGCACTCTTCGTGAATTTCTTTTCGGCGGCCTTGGTTGTTTTAGGCTCAGGCTCCTTCACCACCTTCGCCTTTTTAGACTTGCTCGCTCTACGCTGGCTCGCTCTACGCTCTGCCTTCTTCTTATCCGCAGCCATCTGAGCAAGGCGCATCTCATACTCCTGCGCCTCGAGTGGGTTGGGTCCTCGAGTCCCACTCGGATACGTTAAGTCAATCGTCGTCGGATCGATTGAGTGGTAACTAGTCTCCTCCTCGCGCGCGAACCTCTTCGCGTCCCTGATTGCGCGCCTTTGCCCCTCCGAGAAGGAAGGAGACCTCGTACTCGGACCAGCTTCACTCCGGTTAGTGTCCCCGATCGTCAGAGGAACTTCATCCTCCTCCTCGTCCGTGATTACAGCTCTCCTAGCTGTTTGTGGAGGGAATCTAACCCTCTTTGCAGGGGGACTAGTCCGAGGAGACGTCGCCTCATCGTCCTCCTCGCTCTCATCATCCGTATCATCACTATCGATGATTTGAACGGGTATCGGGGACCTTCCCGCGCTAGGCCGAATGCTCACCCTCTTCATACAACGCTAAGGCCAACTCCGGCCTCTCCGTGTCATCCATCTCCTCGACCCGGATCTCAGGAGCGACCACGTTTACTGCTGTCCCGTAATTACGCCCGTGGACTTGGGCAGCGCGAGTTATCAGCTCCGCAGATACACCGGGGTTGCGAGGACCGCCTTCCGCCTCGGTACGGTCGTCGATAAAATCGTCATCCTCGGAACGACGCCTCTTTCTGCTCGCTAACTGGTAGAGGTCCTCCTCACTCTCCGTCTCTTCATCCTCTTCGGCAGCCTGCTCGCCACCCTGCTCGAGCTGAGGCTCCTCGACAGCCTCCTCTATCGTTTCATCAAGGAAGGTCGCCGATACGTCTGACGTATCGGGCGACGTAGTATGGTCGCTCCCATACTCACCGGCGGCCGAGACATTCTGGCTATCGTCGCTCCTCTCGGACATCCTAAAGGTGGGCAAAGAAAGAAGTTAGGATGGTTTGTTATAGTCCGAGAGGTCCTTTTAGGTATGTTCATTAAGGTTCGACCTCCCGAACGGAGAAAAATCTCAAAAAGGAAAAGCAAGTAAGATAAAGAAGTTACTCTACATCAAAGGAAAAGTAGAGCGAGGAGCATACAAAGGAGCGACCAACCGCTCAAAACATGAGTAAAAAATCGGGCAGCATAACAACATGCATATACAGCAATTACTGAGCGAGCACATGCGTATATAAAACTCGAAGAGCATGCATAGAGCGACCAACCGCCAAAAAGACTTCCTGCAGTTACTTCTACATCCGTACGCTAATGAGGAGGCTACAAGGGGAATACAGTAAAGAAAGGGGAGCTATTTCTAAGGCATTAGCAAGCTAAATCGGTCCAAATCGATTCCGGTGAATTCCGTTTAAAGGTCCGTTTACTGTTTTTTAGGTCCAATGCCGTTCTCAAGCGTCATCTACCGGTCATTACTCAAGTTACAACATTCCGGGAGGCCAAAAATCAAAGAAAGAGACCAACATGCAAAAACCGAAAACAAGAAAGCAACAAGGCAGAGAAAATGAGGCATTTCAAGGCAAAAACAAGCAAAAAAAGGAGAAATTAAAGGCAAAGAACTGGAAACTTACTTGATTTTGAGTACATGAAAGTCTGAAACCAGAAAGAAGGCCGGAAAAAGTTGAAGTTTCGCCTGAAAACGAGATTCTGGACGTCGGAGATGCTCCTCGATCACAACTTGGCTCGATGACTCACGCTTGTCGATCTCTCAAACTCTCCTCGCTCTCTCGTATTTGCTCTGAATGTTCGGATTGCGAAAAGTGTGGAATGACCGAGTGTTGACCTATTTATAGAAGGGTAGCCCGGGGATACGAAACGACGCATGTCCTCGCGCCATCCGGACCGACCACGTGTCCAAGATCGACGGTCCAGATTACGGCCGCCTGGCGAATTACCGTTTTTACCCTCCACGCTCCCGCTCTGGCTCAAACACGCTCTCGGATCCGGAACGAATTACCTAACCACGACAATAAATCCGCGGCGCGAGCATCAGGCTACTCGAGACAAGCGGAGACAGATCGACGACCATGATCTGTCCTCCTCGGATCAACATCGCGAAAAATCTCAGAACCACGGAAACTCGACGGCCACGTGTCAGGGGACCGAGGAGCTGCCCATGCAGCTACCCTCCTCGAGATTCCTCTTACTTTTTACACAAGTATCTCTCCGCGAGATACTTTGCAAGCAAAAAAGCGGCAGGAAGTCATTCCATTCCTTTTACACAAGTATCTCTCCGAGAGATACTTTGCAAGCAAAAAAGCGGCAGGAAGTCATTCCATTCCTTTTACACAAGTATCTCTCCGCGAGATACTTTGCAAGCAAAAAAGCGGCAGGAAGTCATTCCATTCCTTTTACACAAGTATCTCTCCGCGAGATACTTTGCAAGCAAAAAAGCGGCAGGAAGTCATTCCATTCCTTTTACACAAGTATCTCTCCGCGAGATACTTTGCAAGCAAAAAAGCGGCAGGAAGTCATTCCATTCCACTAAGGGATACTTACCCGGATCCGATCTTTTCCCAGCAAAAATACCTCTTTTCATACGGTCCGAGCAACGTCTGCTCGCACCCGATAAAAAGGGGGGAGAGGGAGAGATAGGAGGAGGGAAAGATACCAAGGTGCGAATACGGAAATCTTTTTTCGCCCACTACTAGTCGAGGCTCTGCTCGACCTCTACTTCAACATAGTTCCTCAACTATCTTCTACAAAGATACTTGGAAACTAGGGGGACATATGTTAGGGTTGAAATATGTCCAGTCCGCATGTACGAACTGGAGCGGTCTAAGAGCGCGACAAAGCATCATAGGCCGTCCCTCAAGGGGCACAACCACACCCAAGTATGTCACTAAGGTGTGGATCGACCAACATAGGGTCCGACCATCACTGGGAGGACAACCCTCAAAATAAGCTCCTCTCAAGGACAAAGCTGCCAGTGGGCTCGAGGAGCATCTCTCTCGGGCTCGAGGAGACCTTACGTCAAGGTAACGCTCCTTGGCAGAAACTGAGCAGGACACTACTCGCATCACCCACGCACAAGGAAGGCACGAGGACCACAGAGCGACCAGCCATGGTTGCTCTCTTGGGCCAAGGCCCACGGACCTCCTTAATGGGCCTGGGCCGAGGAAGGCCTCAATCCTAGCCGTACACGTGGCGTGATCCTACATGACCGGAAGCTGAAGAGTCTCAAGTATAAAAGGGCCTCATTTACTCTCCAACAGTAAGCATTAACTACGTCACCCGAGCACCACTTTCACTACTCTTACTAGGGAAGCCTCACAACTCCCTACTCGTAAAGTCGCCTCTCCGGTCTGATACCTTACAGACCGGGCAAGAGACACTAACCCCCCCCCTCTAGTATATTTCAGGTACGAGGAAGCTACAAGAAGGCTCATTTCCTACCTCAGGGGAACACTACAAGAAGAAGAACTAGAAAGACTTAGAATAGCGACTCATTGCGAACTCAGAAAGAAACACGAATTACCCTTCAACATGCTGTAAAGAACATTCTAAAGAGATGTTCTTGGTGTTTGGTGGAGAACCCGAATTAAAGATGTCTGGGTATGTCGACGCTGGATTTGAATCAGATCCTGATGACTTTAAGTCACAGACAGGATACGTATTCATATTGAACGGAGGAGCTGTCTGTTGGAAGAGTTCTAAGCAAGCCACGGTTGCTGACTCATCCACAGAAGCCGAGTACATTGTTGCATCAGAAGCATCGAAAGAAGCTGTCTGGATTTCAGAGTTCTTGAAGGAATTGAGGGTTGTTCCTGCTCCTAGTCCAATAACGATTTATTGTGACAATACGGACGCCGTCGCACAAGCTAGGGAGCCTAGATCTACAAACAAGAACAAACATGTACTTAGAAAATATCACGTTATATGTGAGATTATTGATAGAGGAGAAGTTAGTATAGAACGTGTCTCTACCACGGACAACGTGGCAGATCCTTTCACCAAGGTCTTATCAGTGGAAGTCCACTTAAGACATTATGCTAATCTGGGTATTAGGCATAAAGGTGACTGGCTCTAGTCCAAGTGGGAGATTGATAGTGTATATGTCCTAGACACAGTCCTTATTAAGGACATGGAGCCCTTATAAAGGGCATATATGTACTATTACACAGGTCAACGTAATATAATATATGTTTGTTGTTTTACTGTTGAGTATCGCTTTCATATTTATATTACACCACGCATGCAGCATGTCATATCTCTTTTTCTGTCTGTATTGATATTAAACATGTCCCCTCGGATAGATGACCGATCACACAGATAGTGGGAGCTATGTGAGTTATCATCTATGCCAAACTCTCCCTAGTCGAGGTTCATCTCGGATGTAGGGGTCTGAATGAACCAGATGAGACTAGTATGCGTGGAGGTTATACTTGTTGGAGCAAGTGTGAGCCGATCCCACGGCCACGGAATGGATTGTTGGACAATCGAGAAACGCTCCCATAACTGCGCATAGTTGTCCTAAGAAGGATTATCGAACAATGTAAGTACCCACCGGACACTCCCATCGATGTATACTCTACACCGAAGTGTCTATGGGAACCGGTAAGTTGTCGAAGTGATGCCAGTCGTCCTTTGGACTTACAGGACTTTATCATCACATTTGTTGCCCCATATCCTTGGTGGACCCGTCGATGTCAGCTCTGAATAAGCAGTTGACCTAAGACACGATCCAGGATTATGGCTACATACAAATGGGGATGTTAAGTGTTTCTGTGAAGGATTCATCTCTCATGTGTAGCATAGGAGAGTACTGCTCATAGTCTTCATAGTTGTGTTGGTAAAGTCACTGGCCAGTGCATTGATATATTATGATGGTCATAAGTATATCTTAGTAACCAAGCAACTCCCTGAGACGCCCATGGATGTATTATTGGGATAGACACATCATCGATCCTAGATGCATTCGAGTCAGTCAGATGAAGGGACGTTACCATCGCCGCGTTGAGCGCAACAGACTTCGCAACGAAAGGGTTTGCTTTGAGAAACCTCTCAAACGTCCTCATTTATTAATATTGCAAATGGAACCGTCTAGGAATTCCATTTTGCCTAGTCTAGGACTTGCTTAATACAATGAGGCCCTATGGGTCACACTATGTGGTGATTCAGCTTATCAGAATATACTTGAAGATGGAATCGCAATTAATTTGGAATTAATTGTGAATTTGGAATTAATTGTAAATGATGAATTACAATTGATTTGGAATTAATTATAATATTTAGTGGCTCAATTAGTGATTTGGAATTATTAATTGAATTGGCTAATTAATTGTATTTTATGTAAATACAATTAAAGATTATATTTTGGAAATATAATAGAGGTTTGATTTGAATGGATATGTTAATTTTGAATTAACATATGCACATGGGCAAAATCTACTTGGAGTTTGAATTGCCTTAGAACTATAAGTGGGTCCCAAAATCGGGACCCACCTATTACCCCTGGGAGAGCGCGCGCGCACGCGTAGATTGTTTAGGGGAAGGAGTTCGACTCCTTCCTCTATTAGAAGTCCAAGGGATAAGTTAGATTTTCCTGATTGAGTTTTAATTTGATTGGGAATGAATCTAGACTTGATATTGGTTTCCTAGTGCGATAAAAATTAGATTCTTATTTCTTTACGAAGTCTAATTGCTTATGCTTTAGGCTTCTATTGACAACTATATATAGTAGACTATTAGATAGTTTTTGATACACAGTCAAATAGACATTCACACAGTTAAATACCCAGTTTTCTTAGAGAAAATAAAAAAAACTCTCCCCTTCTCTATACAGCCGACGCGCGCGCCACCTTGCCGGAGGAAAACCGCCGCCCCATCTTCTTGGTCACACAAAGAATATCCTAGCATTCTTCCGATAGGTTGTTCATCCGTGGATACCAAGGTTGAGGTTCTAGGAGCTGGAAACTAACTCTTATTGTCTTGCAGATAATCAGAGTATTGCAGATATCTTCGACTTCGAAGAAGGAGAAGATACACCAGATTATTACGAAGATTTGGAAGCTGCTTTGGAAGTAAGGTTAGTCTTCTAATTGACGTGTTTACATATATACGACATATACATAATCAATTAACCTGTATGTTAAGAATTTTTTTGAAATTCCGCTGCGTACCCTAGGGGTAACTCTGACAGTATTTTCTTACAATGCCATGTAAAGAGTGAGTTGTATGTATAGAACAACTACTAGATCACTAGATTAGTTAGATTGCTAAATAGAGTGTCCCGTTATGATATCCCTTTCATCAAAGATAGAAGAGAACTAACTACAAGTACTATAGGTGAAACTAACCTTTCCATTACCGTTACAAACTAGATTAGTCGTCTATTGATTCATTCATCCACTTTCTATTACTTTAGGTAGATGAAAGATACAATCCCATGTAAAGAATGAGTTGTATGTATAGAACAACTACTAGATCACTAGATTAGTTAGATTGCAATTAAGAGTGTTCCACTTTGATATCTCTTTCCTCAAATATAGTAGAGAACTAACTACAAGTACTATAGGTGAAACTAACCTTTCCATTACCCTTACAAACTAGATTAGCCGTCTATTGATTCATTCATCCACTTTCTATTGCTTTATGTAGATGAAAGATACAATCCCATGTAAAGAATGAGTTGTATATCTTCCCTTTATCTAGAACAACAACTAGATCACTAGAGTAGTTAGATTGCTATATAGAGTGTTCCGTTATGATATCCCTTTCAACAAACATTGGAGAGAACTAACTACAAGTACTAGAGTTATATACACAATCAACTAAGAAGTCCCCTTCCTTCCTTAATGAGAAAGTTAAAGATTCCATTGAAACTAACCTCTCTATTATCCTTACTAACTAGATAATTCATTCATCCACTTTCTATCGCTTTAAGTAGATGAAAGATACATTGCCATGTAAATAATGAGTTGTATGTATAGAACAACTACTAGATCACTAGATTAGTTAGATTGCTAAATAGAGTGTTCCGTTATGATATCCCTTTCATCAAACATAGAAGAGAACTAACTACAAGTGCTATATGTGAAACTAACCTTTCCATTACCCTTACAAACTAGATTAGTCATCTATTGATTCGTTCATCCACTTTCTATTGCTTTAGGTAGATGAAAGATACAATCCGATTTAAAAAATGAGTTTTATGTCTTCCTTATATCTAGAAAAACATCTAGATCACTAGATTAGTTAGATTTCTATATAGAGTGTTCCGTTATGATATCCCTTTCAACAAACATTGGAGAGAACTAACTACAAGTACTAGAGTTATATACACAATCAAATAAGAAGTTCCCTTGCTTCTTTAATGAGCAAGTTAAAGAGTCCATTGAAACTAACCTCTCTATTGTCCTTACTAACTAGATGATTCATTCGTCCACTTTCTATTGGTTTAAGTAGATGAAAGATACAATGCCATGTAAATAATGAGTTGTATGTATAGAACAACTACTAGATCACTAGATTAGTTAGATTGCAATTTAGAGTGTTCCACTATGATATCCCTATCATCAAACATAGAAACGAACTAACTGCAAGTACTATAGGTGAAACTAACCTTTCCATTACCCTTACAAACTAGATTAGTCATCTATTGATTCATTCATCCACTTTCTATTGGTTTAGGTAGATGAAAGATACAATCTGATGTAAAAAATGAGTTGTATGTCTTCCCTATATCTAGAACAACAACTAGATCACTAGATTAGTTAGATTGCTATATAGAGTGTCCGTTATAATATCACTTTCTGCAAACATAGGAGAGAAATAACTACAAGTTCCAGAGTTATGTACACAATCAAATAAGAATTACCCTTGCTTCCTTAATGAGCAAGTTAAAGAGTCCATTGAAACTAACCTCTCTATGGTCCTTCCTAACTAGATAATTCATTCATCCACTTTCTATTGCTTTAAGTAGATGAAAGATACAATGCAATGTAAAGAATGAGTTGTATGTATAGAACAACTACTAGATCAACAACTTGATCACTAGGTTAGTTAGATTGCTATTTAGAGTGTTCCACTATGATATCTCTTTCATGAAACATAGAAGAGAACTAACTGCAAGTACTATAGGTGAAACTAACCTTTCCATTACCCTTACAAACTAGATTAGTCATCTATTGATTCATTCATCCACATTCTATTGCTTTAGGTAGATGAAAGATACAATCCCATGTAAAGAATGAGTTGTATGTCTTCCCTATATCTAGAACAACAACTAGATCACTAGATTAGTTAGATTGATATATAGAGTGTTCCGTTATGATATCCCTTTCATCAAACATAGAAGAGAACTAACTACAAGTACTATATGTGAAACTAACCTTTCCATTACCCTTACAAACTAGATTAGTCATCTATTGATTCGTTCATCCACTTTCTATTGCTTTAGGTAGATGAAAGATACAATCCGATTTAAAAAATGAGTTTTATGTCTTCCTTATATCTAGAAAAACATCTAGATCACTAGATTAGTTAGATTTCTATATAGAGTGTTCCGTTATGATATCCCTTTCAACAAACATTGGAGAGAACTAACTACAAGTACTAGAGTTATATACACAATCAAATAAGAAGTTCCCTTGCTTCCTTAATGGGCAAGTTAAAGAGTCCATTGAAACTAACCTCTCTATTGTCCTTACTAACTAGATGATTCATTCGTCCACTTTCTATTGCTTTAAGTAGATGAAAGATACAATGCCATGTAAATAATGAGTTGTATGTATAGAACAACTACTAGATCACTAGATTTGTTAGATTGCAATTTAGAGTGTTCCACTATGATATCCCTATCATCAAACATAGAAAAGAACTAACTGCAAGTACTATAGGTGAAACTAACCTTTCCATTACCCTTACAAACTAGATTAGTCATCTATTGATTCATTCATCCACTTTCTATTGGTTTAGGTAGATGAAAGATACAATCTGATGTAAAGAATGAGTTGTATGTCTTCCCTATATCTAGAACAACAACTAGATCACTAGATTAGTTAGATTGCTATATAGAGTGTCCGTTATAATATCACTTTCTGCAAACATAGGAGAGAAATAACTACAAGTTCTAGAGTTATATAGACAATCAAATAAGAATTACCCTTGCTTCCTTAATGAGCAAGTTAAAGAGTCCATTGAAACTAACCTCTCTATGGTCCTTACTAACTAGATAATTCATTCATCCACTTTCTATTGCTTTAAGTAGATGAAAGATACAATGCAATGTAAAGAATGAGTTGTATGTATAGAACAACTACTAGATCAACAACTTGATCACTAGGTTAGTTAGATTGCTATTTAGAGTGTTCCACTATGATATCTCTTTCATCAAACATAGAAGAGAACTAACTGCAAGTACTATAGGTGAAACTAACCTTTCCATTACCCTTACAAACTAGATTAGTCATCTATTGATTCATTCATCCACATTCTATTGCTTTAGGTAGATGAAAGATACAATCCCATGTAAAGAATGAGTTGTATGTCTTCCCTATATCTACAACAACAACTAGATCACTAGATTAGTTAGATTGATATATAGAGTATTCCGTTATGATATCCATTTCCGCAAACATAGGACAGAACTAACTACAAGTACTAGAGTTGTATACACAATCAAATAAGAAGTTCCCTTGCTTCCTTAATGAGCAAGTTAAAGAGTCCAGTGAAACTAACCTCTCTATTGTCGTTACTAACTAGATGATTCATTCATCCACTTTCTATTGCTTTAAGTAGATGAAAGATACAATGCCATGTAAAGAGTGAGTTGTATGTATAGAACAACTACAAGATCACTAGATTAGTTAGATTGCAATTAAGAGTGTTCCACTATGATATCCCTTTCATAAAACATAGAAGAGAACTAACTACAAGTACTATAGGTGAAACTAACCTTTGCATTACCCGTACAAACTAGATTAGTCATCTATTGATTCATTCATCCACTTTCTATTGGTTTAGATAGATGTAAGATACAATCTGATGTAAAGAATGAGTTATATGTCTTCCCTATATCTAGAACAACAACTAGATCACTAGATTAGTTAGATTGCTATATAGAGTGTTCCGTTATGATATCCCTTTCCGCAAACATAGGACACAACTAACTACAAGTACTAGAGTTATATACACAATGAAATAAGAAGTTCCCTTGCTTCCTTAATGAGCAAGTTAAAGAGTCCATTGAAACTAACTCCTCTATTGTCCTTACTAACTAGATGATTCATTCATCCACTTTCTATTGCTTTAAGTAGATGAAAGATACAATGCCATGTAAAGAGTGAGTTGTATGTATAGAACAACTACTAGATCACTAGATTAGTTAGATTGCTAAATAGAGTGTTCCGTTATGATATCCCTTTCATCAAACATAGAAGAGAACTAACTACAAGTGCTATATGTGAAACTAACCTTTCCATTACCCTTACAAACTAGATTAGTCATCTATTGATTCGTTCATCCACTTTCTATTGCTTTAGGTAGATGAAAGATACAATCCGATTTAAAAAATGAGTTTTATGTCTTCCTTATATCTAGAAAAACATCTAGATCACTAGATTAGTTAGATTTCTATATAGAGTGTTCCGTTATGATATCCCTTTCAACAAACATTGGAGAGAACTAACTACAAGTACTAGAGTTATATACACAATCAAATAAGAAGTTCCCTTGCTTCTTTAATGAGCAAGTTAAAGAGTCCATTGAAACTAACCTCTCTATTGTCCTTACTAACTAGATGATTCATTCGTCCACTTTCTATTGGTTTAAGTAGATGAAAGATACAATGCCATGTAAATAATGAGTTGTATGTATAGAACAACTACTAGATCACTAGATTAGTTAGATTGCAATTTAGAGTGTTCCACTATGATATCCCTATCATCAAACATAGAAACGAACTAACTGCAAGTACTATAGGTGAAACTAACCTTTCCATTACCCTTACAAACTAGATTAGTCATCTATTGATTCATTCATCCACTTTCTATTGGTTTAGGTAGATGAAAGATACAATCTGATGTAAAAAATGAGTTGTATGTCTTCCCTATATCTAGAACAACAACTAGATCACTAGATTAGTTAGATTGCTATATAGAGTGTCCGTTATAGTATCACTTTCTGCAAACATAGGAGAGAAATAACTACAAGTTCCAGAGTTATGTACACAATCAAATAAGAATTACCCTTGCTTCCTTAATGAGCAAGTTAAAGAGTCCATTGAAACTAACCTCTCTATGGTCCTTCCTAACTAGATAATTCATTCATCCACTTTCTATTGCTTTAAGTAGATGAAAGATACAATGCAATGTAAAGAATGAGTTGTATGTATAGAACAACTACTAGATCAACAACTTGATCACTAGGTTAGTTAGATTGCTATTTAGAGTGTTCCACTATGATATCTCTTTCATGAAACATAGAAGAGAACTAACTGCAAGTACTATAGGTGAAACTAACCTTTCCATTACCCTTACAAACTAGATTAGTCATCTATTGATTCATTCATCCACATTCTATTGCTTTAGGTAGATGAAAGATACAATCCCATGTAAAGAATGAGTTGTATGTCTTCCCTATATCTAGAACAACAACTAGATCACTAGATTAGTTAGATTGATATATAGAGTGTTCCGTTATGATATCCCTTTCATCAAACATAGAAGAGAACTAACTACAAGTACTATATGTGAAACTAACCTTTCCATTACCCTTACAAACTAGATTAGTCATCTATTGATTCGTTCATCCACTTTCTATTGCTTTAGGTAGATGAAAGATACAATCCGATTTAAAAAATGAGTTTTATGTCTTCCTTATATCTAGAAAAACATCTAGATCACTAGATTAGTTAGATTTCTATATAGAGTGTTCCTTTATGATATCCCTTTCAACAAACATTGGAGAGAACTAACTACAAGTACTAGAGTTATATACACAATCAAATAAGAAGTTCCCTTGCTTCCTTAATGAGCAAGTTAAAGAGTCCATTGAAACTAACCTCTCTATTGTCCTTACTAACTAGATGATTCATTCGTCCACTTTCTATTGCTTTAAGTAGATGAAAGATACAATGCCATGTAAATAATGAGTTGTATGTATAGAACAACTACTAGATCACTAGATTTGTTAGATTGCAATTTAGAGTGTTCCACTATGATATCCCTATCATCAAACATAGAAAAGAACTAACTGCAAGTACTATAGGTGAAACTAACCTTTCCATTACCCTTACAAACTAGATTAGTCATCTATTGATTCATTCATCCACTTTCTATTGGTTTAGGTAGATGAAAGATACAATCTGATGTAAAGAATGAGTTGTATGTCTTCCCTATATCTAGAACAACAACTAGATCACTAGATTAGTTAGATTGCTATATAGAGTGTCCGTTATAATATCACTTTCTGCAAACATAGGAGAGAAATAACTACAAGTTCTAGAGTTATATAGACAATCAAATAAGAATTACCCTTGCTTCCTTAATGAGCAAGTTAAAGAGTCCATTGAAACTAACCTCTCTATGGTCCTTACTAACTAGATAATTCATTCATCCACTTTCTATTGCTTTAAGTAGATGAAAGATACAATGCAATGTAAAGAATGAGTTGTATGTATAGAACAACTACTAGATCAACAACTTGATCACTAGGTTAGTTAGATTGCTATTTAGAGTGTTCCACTATGATATCTCTTTCATCAAACATAGAAGAGAACTAACTGCAAGTACTATAGGTGAAACTAACCTTTCCATTACCCTTACAAACTAGATTAGTCATCTATTGATTCATTCATCCACATTCTATTGCTTTAGGTAGATGAAAGATACAATCCCATGTAAAGAATGAGTTGTATGTCTTCCCTATATCTACAACAACAACTAGATCACTAGATTAGTTAGATTGATATATAGAGTGTTCCGTTATGATATCCATTTCCGCAAACATAGGACAGAACTAACTACAAGTACTAGAGTTGTATACACAATCAAATAAGAAGTTCCCTTGCTTCCTTAATGAGCAAGTTAAAGAGTCCAGTGAAACTAACCTCTCTATTGTCGTTACTAACTAGATGATTCATTCATCCACTTTCTATTGCTTTAAGTAGATGAAAGATACAATGCCATGTAAAGAGTGAGTTGTATGTATAGAACAACTACAAGATCACTAGATTAGTTAGATTGCAATTAAGAGTGTTCCACTATGATATCCCTTTCATAAAACATAGAAGAGAACTAACTACAAGTACTATAGGTGAAACTAACCTTTGCATTACCCGTACAAACTAGATTAGTCATCTATTGATTCATTCATCCACTTTCTATTGGTTTAGATAGATGTAAGATACAATCTGATGTAAAGAATGAGTTATATGTCTTCCCTATATCTAGAACAACAACTAGATCACTAGATTAGTTAGATTGCTATATAGAGTGTTCCGTTATGATATCCCTTTCCGCAAACATAGGACACAACTAACTACAAGTACTAGAGTTATATACACAATGAAATAAGAAGTTCCCTTGCTTCCTTAATGAGCAAGTTAAAGAGTCCATTGAAACTAACCTCTCTATTGTCCTTACTAACTAGATGATTAATTCATCCACTTTCTATTGTTTTAAGTAGATGAAAGATACAATGCAATGTAAAGAATGAGTTGTATGTATAGAACAACTACTAGATCAACTAACCTGTATCTAGAACAACAACTAGATCACTAGATTAGTTAGATTGCTATATAGAGTGTTCCGTTATGATATCCCTTTCGACAAACATAGGAGAGAACTAACTACAAGTACTAGAGTTATATACAGAATCAAATAAGAAGTTCCCTTGCTTCCTTAATGTGCAAGTTAAAGAGTCCTTTAAAACTAACCTCTCTATTGTCCTTACTAACTAGATGATTCATTCAACCACTTTCTATTGCTTTAAGTAGATGAAAGATACACTGCCATGTAAAGAATGAGTTGTATGCATAGAACAACTACTAGATCACTAGATTAGTTAGATTGCATTTAAGAGTGTTCCACTAACAATACTAACATCAAAACTAGCTAATAAACCATAAAACACTTCAAAATTGAAAAAATACCAAATCTACAAAAGTTAGGTTTCGAGATTAGTACCTTTAATTGCGGAATAAATAGAACAACCTACTTCAAATTGAATGTCTCACTACGTTCCTTGTTGAATTGACTTCGATTTGACACCAAGATTGGAAGAAATGATGGAGTATAATGGAAGATTGGAATTTGAGAGAAGAAGGGACAGGAAGAGGAGAAGAGGAGAAGAAAAACGTTAATGGAGTTCTGGCCGTGTTCTGCCGGTCATATTGATTTTTAGCCATCCGTCGCTAATCAGCGACCGATCGGTCGCTGAAAGCCGAATTTTTTTTTTCTATCTTGGTCAACGTTTAGCGACGGATGATTAATCCGTCGCTAAATAGCGACGGATAATGTCCATCGGTCGCTAAACGTAGCGACCGATGATTCATCCGTCGCTAAATAGCGACGGATGAGTCATCGGTTGCAAAAAAATCACGCTCTAATACGAATTAAGTCCATCGGTCGCTAGTGGCTATTTATCCGTCGCAAATTGACCGATCGGTCGCTAATATTAGCGACGGATCGATCGGTCGCTGATGGTGGTTGCTGATTTCTGTTTTTCTCTTAGTGTACTATAGGTGAAACTAACCTTTCCATTACCCCTACAAACTAGATTAGCCGTCTATTGATTCATTCATCAACTTTCTATTGCTTTATGTACATGAAAGATACAATCCCATGTAAAGAATGAGTTGTATATCTTCCCTTTATATAGAACAACAACTAGATCACTAGATTAGTTAGATTGCTATATAGAGTGTTCCGTTATAATATCCCTTTCCGCAAACGTAGGAGAGAACTAAGTACAAGTACTAGAGTTATATACACAATCAACTAAGAAGTCCCCTTTCTTCCTTAATGAGCAAGTTAAATAGTCTATTGAAACTAACCTCTCTATTGTCCTTACTAACTAGATAATTCATTTATCCACTTTCTATTGCTTTAAGTAGATGAAAGATACATTGCCATGTAAATAATGAGTTGTATGTATAGAACAACTGCTATATCACTAGATTAGTTACATTTCCAAATAGAGTGTTCCGTTATGATATCCCTTTCCGCAAACATAGAAGAGAACTAACTACAAGTACTAGAGTTATATACACAATCAAATAAGAATTCCCCTTGCTTCCTTAATGAGAAAGTTAAAGAGTCCATTGAAACTAACCTCTCTATTGTCCTTACTAAGTAGATGATTTATTCATCCACTTTCTATTGCTTTAAGTAGATGAAATATACAATGCCATGTAAAGAATGAGTTGGATATATAGAACAACTACTAGATCACTAGATTAGTTAGATTGCTATTTAGAGTGTTCCACTATGATATCCCTTTCATCAAACATAGAAGAGAACTAACTGCAAGTAATATAGGTCAAACTAACCTTTCCATTACCCTTACAAACTAGATTAGTCATCTATTGATTCATTCATCCAGTTTCTATTGCTTTAGGTAGATGAAAGATACAATCCCATGTAAAGAATGAGTTGTATGCCTTCCCTATATCTAGAACAACAACTAGATCACTAGATTAGTTAGATTGCTATATAGAGTGTTCCGTTATGATATCTGTAACGGTACCGGTTTTGAAAACAAAATATTTTCTTGAAAAAGGAAATTCGAAAATACTTTAATAACAACGGTCGGCAATAAATGCCCAAAATAATCTTTGACGCTAACGATAATAAATAATATTCAATGACAACTCAAGTTCGAAAAGACAACGAATGAAGACAATAGAAGTGTAACTTCTTATTTTGAAAAGAAACCCGTGACACCCCAGACCCTTCTCTCAGTCGCTGGCATCCTAGTCACGCACATCCTCAGCAGCATCTGGAAGGAAGGAATTTGAAAAAACAAAATCCTTTTCAGAAAAACGAGCAAACAGAACAGAGCACATATAACAGATTAACAGAACAGAAATGTTGTAGACCGTTGGTGCAGCCCGCCTTATTGCTCCTACTCCCAGAATGCCCTTATAACTCCCTCCAGAGGATGCATAACTCCGGACAGAAACAGAAACCCCCGTGTACTTTGGGGAAACAGATCCTACGACCCTAATAGACCTCAGCGACTTCTGCCTCGCGCCTAAAAGGGAATAGACTAGGCCACGATCAAGCAAACCCGATAGTCCTCTACTACCCAAGCCTACCTAACCATAACCTAATCGACCGGTCACACAGAAACAGAACAGATACAGAACAATAGATACAATTAATCAACACCGAGAGGTGTTCCTGCAGAAAGGTCAGTACAGAACAGAGTAGCAATAAACAGAAATCCAAAAGTCATACTTAGGACTTATACTTTTACGCGGAAGCATACAATATACAGTATACAGTAATAAGTACAAACAGTCACGTAGCCTTCCAGTTTTCCGCAAATAATAGGTTTAGGGGTGAACACTCACCTTAGCTTGCGAGCAAACGACATTCAAGAAGAAATGAGCTTATGGGTTTACGGACAACGGAGAACCTAACAAGAAAGTACTAAACACAATTTAGAAGTCCAACGGACGGAAGGAAAAAGGTTGAAAAAGGAATGGTAAAGTCGGGGTTCAAACTCGGGACCTCTAAGTTAGTCAAGCAAGGACCTAACCAACTAGGCTAGCAAGTCAAGTCAATACTAACTTACACAAACAGAAACTAAGTTCAAAACATTTTCAGAAACTCTTTCGATTTTCAGATTCTGGAAATTACCAAAATACCCTCAGTGGTAAATTGCAAGAAAAACCCTTTTCGAAAACAGACAGTACAAACGAACCAGTAGTTTTCCATACATCAAACAGTCTTCTCAAAGCAAAAAGGTTTACGATAAAAGCCTACTGTCAGTCAACTACGGTCAACGGTAAAACTGCAAAAAGGTCCTTTAGATTTTAAAGTTTCCCAAATCAGTCCACAAGAATCCAAAACAGAACAACAAGGTCCAAAAGTCCTTTCGAGGTCAAACAGGAAATCAAATTCAATCATACGAGGTCTAAAGATCACAAGTCCAGCAAACAGTAACTACAATCTAACAACCTAAGTCCCGGTTCTCGGTTCGAAATAAATAACAAGGTCAGATCGATCAAGGGCAAAACCGTCCAAGGGTAATAAAGTCCAAAACAGAATACGAGTACGGGTTTCGAATCAAGAGCAGCAGTAAGAGAAACGAGATTTACCTTCGAATCGAAATAAAGGGTTGAACAAATCTGCAAATCGAATAAATCGAAAAGAAAAGAAAATCAATCGAGATTCAAATCGAATTCGTAACCAAAATCGAATTCGAAATGGAAAGGTTGAACCAACTTACCGACCGAACCGGAACAAACGGATCGGACGAAGCGGAACGGGAGGCAGCAGCAACCGCGATCTTTTTTTTCTTCTTTTCTCTTTTCTCTCCTCTCTTTCTTTTCTCTTGTTTCTTTCTTTCTCTAACTCTCTTTCTCTCTTACTAATGAAAAAACGGCTGAAGAAGAAATGGGAAGCGTAATCTGCCTAGGGTTAGGGTTTGGTCAATTAATGGGCCGATCAAACGGGCTTTTGACTGGGTTACGCAATTGGGCCAAAAGGCTAGCAGATCAGATAGTCCAGCTTAATCCAAACGAAACGAAACGAACTAACTTACGCGGAAATAATTAACTAATTACCGAATAAATAATTTACTCTGATAATTAATTAACTAAATAAATAATTAAATATTAAATAATAATTAAATAAATAATTAAATAATTTAAAAAAAAACGGGGTGTTACACTCTTGCCCCCTTAAAAGAATTTGGTCCCTAAATTCGCACCTAAAAAGTTGAAGAGCTCGGGATACTGCCGGCGCATGTCATCCTCGCTTTCCCAGGTTGCCTCTCCTCATACTGATGATTTCTCCACAGAACCTTTACTTGCTTGATTTGCCGATTACGGAGCTGTTGTACCTTCTGGTCGAGAATACGAACCGGTTGCTCCACATACGACAAATCCTCCTCAATGGTCACTCCTCGGGTTGGATCACGTGCGACGGATCCGGATAATACTTCTTCAGTTGAGATACATGGAATACATTATGAATTCCAGTGATTGTAGTGGGCAGTTGCAACCGATTAAGCTACAATGCCGACTCTCTCAATGATCTCGTATGGACCCACATATCGAGGGTTCAGCTTAGCTCGACGACCCATACGAACAATTCCTTTTCTCGGAGACAGTTGAGAAAGACAAAATCACCACTTCAAATTCCAAATCTCGCCTACGGTTATCGGCGTAACTCTTCTGTCGACTCTGAGCAGTTCTCAAACGGTCACGGATAAGTCTAACCTTTTCCAAGGTTTCTTGTATCATCTCGTTGAGAGTCCTCTCTCCAGGCTACTGGTGTAGAAAAACTCGGTCCTCCAAATCCCAATACAGTGGTGATCTACACTTCCGACCATACAGCGCCTCAACGGTGCCATACCAATTGATGCTTGATAACTGTTGTATAAGCATACTCCACCAATGGCAAATGCTGTGCCCAGCTTCCTTGGTGATCTAGCACACACAATCTCAGAAGATCTTCTAAAGTCTGAATGGGTCCTTCGGATTGACCATCCGTCTGCGGATGGTGCTGCGGTACTAAAATCATCAACTTTGTGCCTAAGCCCTAATGTACTTGCTTCCAAAATCTCGAGACAAACTTGGATCTCTATCCGAGACAATGCTCACTGGAGTGCCGTGAAGCCTAATTATCTCGTCACGGTAGACTTCGGCTAACTTCTCGGATGTGTAGGTGGTTTAACGGGTAGAAAATGTGCCGATTTTGTCAATCTATCGACAAAACCAAACACTATCAAAACCACCCCTAGCTACCGGTAGACCGTCACAAAGTCCATAGTGATCATCTCCCATTTCCACTGTGGAATCTCGAGTGGCTGTAGTAAACCTCCCGTTTCTGGTGCTCAGCCTTCACTTGCTGGCAGACCAACAACTTTGCACAAACTGTGCAACATCTCGTTTCATATAGGTCCACTAGTAAACCTTCTTCAAATCCTCGTACATCTTGTTTCCTCCAGGATGCATCGAATACTTAGACTTATGAGCTTCCTCCAAAATTAATCGCCTAACTCTTCATCAGAAGGCACACACAGTCTACCCTGAAACCTTAGAGCTCCATTCCATCAATAGAGAATTTCGCATTTCGAGGCTCAGTAATATGTGCCTTGATATCCGAAGCTCCTCGTCATGCTCTTGAGCCTCAAGAATCTTTCCTGCCAACTCATATCTCAAGTGATATTGCGAACATACACGACACTTGGATACTTCGAGATTTGACCCGTGTACCCTACGACTTAAAGCATCAGCGACCCACATGGCCTTACCAGGATGGTATCGAATGGTACAGGTGTAATCGCCCAGAAACTCCATCCATCTTTCTTTGTCTCATGTTTAACTCCTTTTGTGTAAACACGTACGTCAAAGCTCTTATGATCCGTGAGGGCATAGGTGAACTCAGGACCATAAGAGAGTGTCTCCACGTTCCCAACGCAAAGACTATAGCAGCTAGTTTCAAGGTCATGGGTTTGGGTAATTTCTTTCATATGGCTTCAATTTTCTCGAAGCAGTATGCGATCACCTTTTCTCGTTGCAGCAGTACACAACCCAAACCTCCTTTGGAGGCAGTCAGTGTAGACTATAAAGTCCGTTGGTTCCCTCGGAGAAGAGCTAGTTCTCGGGGCGGTGGTCAGCCTCTTCTTTCAGCT
>CM051458.1:67597787-67681466 GCA_028274465.1 Plantago ovata | reverse complement strand
TGTTACAATATCCCTTTTCGCAAACATAGGAGAGAACTAACTACAAGTACTAGAGTTATATACACATTCAAATAAGAAGTTCCCTTGCTTCCTTAATGAGCAAGTTAAAGAGTCCATTGAAACTAACCTCTCTATTGTCCTTACTAGCTAGATGATTCATTCATCCAATTTCTATTGCTTTAAGTAGATGAAAGATACAATGCATGTAAAGAGTGAGTTGTATGTATAGAACAACTACTAGATCATTAGATTAGTTAGATTGCAATTAAGAGTGTTCCACTATGATATCCCTTTCATCAAACATAGAAGAGAACTAACTACAAGTACTATAGGTGAAACTAACCTTTCCATTACCCTTACAAACTAGATTAGTGATCTATTGATTCATTCATCCACTTTCTATTGGTTTAGGTACATGAAATATTCAATCTGATGTAAAGAATTAGTTGTATATCTTCCCTATATCTAGAACAACAATTAGATCAGTAGATTAGTTAGATTGCTATATAGAGTGTTCCGTTATGACATTCCATTCCGCAAACATAGGAGAGAACTAACTACAAGTACTAGAGTTATATACACAATCAACTAAGAAGTCCCCTTGCTTCCTTAATGAGCAAGTTAAAGAGTCCATTGAAACTAACCTCTCTATTGTCCTTACTAGCTAGATGATTCATTCATCCAATTTCTATTGCTTTAAGTAGATGAAAGATACAATGCATGTAAAGAGTGAGTTGTATGTATAGAACAACTACTAGATAACTAGATTAGTTAGATTGCAATAAAGAGTGTTCCACTATGATATCCCTTTCATCAAACATAGAAGAGAACTAACTACAAGTACTATAGGTGAAACTAACCTTTCCATTACACTTACAAACTAGATTAGTCATCTATTGATTCATTCATCCACTTTCTATTGGTTTAGGTACATGAAAGATACAATCTGATGTAAAGAATGAGTTGTATGTCTTCCCTATATCTAGAACAACAACTAGATTACTAGATTAGTTAGATTGCTATATAGAGTGTTCCGTTATGATATTCCTTTCCGCAAATATAGGAGAGAACTAACTACAAGTACTAGAGTTATATACACAATCAACTAAGAAGTCCCCTTGATTCCTTAATGAGCAAGTTAAAGAGTCCATTGAAACTAACCTCTCTATTGTCCGTACTAACTAGATGATTCATTCATCCACTTTCTATTTCTATAAGTAGATGAAAGATACAATGCCATGTAAAGCATGAGTTGTATGTATAGAACAACTACTAGATCACTAGATTAGTTAGATTGCTATATAGAGTGTTCCGTTATGATATCCCTTTCCGCAAACATAGGAGAGAACTAACTACAAGTACTAGAGTTATATACACAATCAAATAAGAAGTCCCCTGGCTTCCTTAATGAGCAAGTTAAAGAGTCCATTGAAACTAACCTCTCTATTGTCCTTACTAACTAGATGATTCATTCAACCACTTTATATTGCTTTAAGTAGATGAAAGATACACTGCCATGTAAAGAATGAGTTGTATGCATAGAACAAATACTAGATCACTAGATTAGTTAGATTGCAATTAAGAGTGTTCCACTATGATATCCCTTTCCTCAAATATAGTATAGAAATAACTACAGGTACTATAGGTGAAACTAACCTTTCCATTACCCTTACAAACTAGATTAGCCATCTATTGATTCATTCATCAACTTGCTATTGCTTTATGTACATGAAAGATACAATCCCATGTAAAGAATGAGTTGTATATCTTCCCTTTATCTAGAACAACAACTAGATCACTAGATTAGTTAGATTGCTATATAGAGCGTTCCGTTATGATATCCCTTTCTGCAAACGTAGGAGAGAACAAACTACAAAAACTAGAGTTATATACACAATCAACTAAGAAGTCCCCTTCCTTCCTTAATGAGCAAGTTAAAGAGTCTATTGAAACTAACCTCTCTATTGTCCTTACTAACTAGATAATTCATTTATCCACTTTCTATTGCTTTAAGTAGATGAAAGATATATTGTCATGTAAATAATGAGTTGTATGTATAGAACAACTACTAGATCACTAGATTACTTAGATTGCAAAATAGAGTGTTCCGTTATGATATCCCTTTCCGCAAACATAGAAGAGAACTAACTACAAGTACTAGAGTTATATACACAGTCAAATAAGAATTCCCCTTGCTTCCTTAATGAGAAAGTTAAAGAGTCCATTGAAACTAACCTCTCTATTGTTCTTACTAACTAGATGATTCATTCATCCACTTTCTATTGCTTTAAGTAGATGAAAGATACAATGCCATGTAAAGAATGAGTTGTATGTAAAGAACAACTACAAGATCACTAGATTAGTTAGATTGCTATTTAGAGTGTTCTACTATGATATCCCTTTCATCAAACATAGAAGAGAACTAACTGCAAGTACTATAGGTGAAACTAACCTTTCCATTACCCTTACAAACTAGATTAGTCATCTATTGATTCATTCATCCACTTTCTATTGGTTTAGGTACATGAAAGATACAATCTGATGTAAAGAATGAGTTGTATGTCTTCCCATAATCTAGAACAACAACAAGATGACTAGATTAGTTAGATTGCTATATAGAGTGTTCCGTTATGATATTCCTTTCCGCAAATATAGGAGAGAACTAACTACAAGTACTAGAGTTATATATACAATCAACTAAGAAGTCCCCTTGCTTCCTTAATGAGCAAGTTAAAGAGTCCATTGAAACTAACCTCTCTATTGTCCTTACTAACTAGATGATTCATTCAACCACTTTCTATTGCTTTAAGTAGATGAAAGATACACTGCCATGTAAAGAATGAGTTGTATGCATAGAACAAATACTAGATCACTAGATTAGTTAGATTGCAATTAAGAGTGTTCCACTATGATATCCCTTTCCTCAAATATAGTATAGAACTAACTACAGGTACTATAGGTGAAACTAACCTTTCCATTACTCTTACAAACTAGATTAGCCGTCTATTGATTCATTCATCAACTTGCTATTGCTTTATGTACATGAAACATACAATCCCATGTAAAGAATGAGTTGTATATCTTCCCTTTATATAGAACAACAACTAGATCACTAGATTAGTTAGATTGCTATATAAAGTGTTCCGTTATGATATCCCTTTCTGCAAACGTAGGAGAGAACAAACTACGAGTACTAGAGTTATATACACAATCAACTAAGAAGTCCCCTTCCTTCCTTAATGAGCAAGTTAAAGAGTCTATTGAAACTAACCTCTCTATTGTCCTTACTAACTAGATAATTCATTTATCCACTTTCTATTGCTTTAAGTAGATGAAAGATACATTGTCATGTAAATAATGAGTTGTATGTATAGAACAACAACTAGATCACTAGATTAGTTAGATTGCAAAATAGAGTGTTCCGTTATGATATCCCTTTCCGCAAACATAGAAGAGAACTAACTACAAGTACTAGAGTTATATACACAATCAAATAAGAATTCCCCTTGCTTCCTTAATGAGAAAGTTAAAGAGTCCATTGAAACTAACCTCTCTATTGTTCTTACTAACTAGATGATTCATTCATCCACTTTCTATTGCTTTAAGTAGATGAAAGATACAATGCCATGTAAAGAATGAGTTGTATGTAAAGAACAACTACAAGATCACTAGATTAGTTAGATTGCTATTTAGAGTGTTCCACTATGATATCCCTTTCATCAAACATAGAAGAGAACTAACTGCAAGTGCTATAGGTGAAACTAACCTTTCCATTACCTTACAAACTAGATTAGTCATCTATTGATTCATTCATCCACTTTCTATTGGTTTAGGTACATGAAAGATACAATCTGATGTAAAGAATGAGTTGTATGTCTTCCCTATATCTAGAACAACAACAAGATGACTAGATTAGTTAGATTGCTATATAGAGTGTTCCGTTATGATATTCCTTTCCGCAAATATAGGAGAGAACTAACTACAAGTACTAGAGTTATATACACAATCAACTAAGAAGTCCCCTTGCTTCCTTAATGAGCAAGTTAAAGAGTCCATTGAAACTAACCACTCTATTGTCCTTACTAACTAGATGATTCATTCATCCACTTTCTATTTCTTTAAGTAGATGAAAGATACAATGCCATGTAAAGCATGAGTTGTATGTATAGAACAACTACTAGATTACTAGATTAGTTAGATTGCTATATAGAGTGTTTCGTTATGATATCCCTTTCCGCAAACATAGGAGAGAACTAACTACAAGTACTAGAGTTATATACACAATCAAATAAGAAGTCCCCTTGGTTCCTTGATGAGAAAGTTAAAGAGTCCATTGAAACTAACCTCTCTATTGTCCTTACTAACTAGATGATTCATTCATCCACTTTCTATTGCATTAAGTAGATGAAAGATACAATGCATGTAAAGAGTGAGTTGTATGTATAGAACAACTACTAGATCATTAGATTAGTTAGATTGCAATTAAGAGTGTTCCACTATGATATCCCTTTTATCAAACATAGAAGAGAACTAACTACAAGTACTATAGGTGAAACTAACCTTTCCATTACCCTTACAAACTAGATTAGTGATCTATTGATTCATTCATCCACTTTCTATTGGTTTAGGTACATGAAATATTCAATCTGATGTAAAGAATTAGTTGTATGTCTTCCCTATATCTAGAACAACAATTAGATCAGTAGATTAGTTAGATTGCAATATAGAGTGTTCCGTTATGATATTCCATTCCGCAAACATAGGAGAGAACTAACTACAAGTACTAGAGTTATATACACAATCAACTAAGAAGTCCCCTTGCTTCCTTAATTAGCAAGTTAAAGAGTCCATTGAAACTAACCTCTCTATTGTCCTTACTAGCTAGATGATTCATTCATCCAATTTCTATTGCTTTAAGTAGATGAAAGATACAATGCATGTAAAGAGTGAGTTGTATGTATAGAACAACTACTAGATAACTAGATTAGTTAGATTGCAATAAAGAGTGTTCCACTATGATATCCCTTTCATCAAACATAGAAGAGAACTAACTACAAGTACTATAGGTGAAACTAACCTTTCCATTACACTTACAAACTAGATTAGTCATCTATTGATTCATTCATCCACTTTCTATTGGTTTAGGTACATGAAAGATACAATCTGATGTAAAAAATGAGTTGTATGTCTTCCCTATATCTAGAACAACAACTAGATTACTAGATTAGTTAGATTGCTATATAGAGTGTTCCGTTATGATATTCCTTTCCGCAAATATAGGAGAGAACTAACTACAAGTACTAGAGTTATATACACAATCAACTAAGAAGTCCCCTTGATTCCTTAATGAGCAAGTTAAAGAGTCCATTGAAACTAACCTCTCTATTGTCCGTACTAACTAGATGATTCATTCATCCACTTTCTATTTCTTTAAGTAGATGAAAGATACAATGCCATGTAAAGCATGAGTTGTATGTATAGAACAACTACTAGATCACTAGATTCGTTAGATTGCTATATAGAGTGTTCCGTTATGATATCCCTTTCCGCAAACATAGGAGAGAACTAACTACAAGTACGAGAGTTATATACACAATCAAATAAGAAGTCCCCTTGCTTCCTTAATGAGCAAGTTAAAGAGTCCATTGAAACTAACCTCTCTATTGTCCTTACTAACTAGATGATTCATTCAACCACTTTCTATTGCTTTAAGTAGATGAAAGATACACTGCCATGTAAAGAATGAGTTGTATGCATAGAACAAATACTAGATCACTAGATTAGTTAGATTGCAATTAAGAGTGTTCCACTATGATATCCCTTTCCTCAAATATAGTATAGAACTAACTACAGGTACTATAGGTGAAACTAACCTTTCCATTACTCTTACAAACTAGATTAGCCGTCTATTGATTCATTCATCAACTTGCTATTGCTTTATGTACATGAAACATACAATCCCATGTAAAGAATGAGTTGTATATCTTCCCTTTATATAGAACAGCAACTAGATCACGAGATTAGTTAGATTGCTATATAAAGTGTTCCGTTATGATATCCCTTTCTGCAAACGTAGGAGAGAACAAACTACGAGTACTAGAGTTATATACACAATCAACTAAGAAGTCCCCTTCCTTCCTTAATGAGCAAGTTAAAGAGTCTATTGAAACTAACCTCTCTATTGTCCTTACTAACTAGATAATTCATTTATCCACTTTCTATTGCTTTAAGTAGATGAAAGATACATTGTCATGTAAATAATGAGTTGTATGTATAGAACAACAACTAGATCACTAGATTAGTTAGATTGCAAAATAGAGTGTTCCGTTATGATATCCCTTTCCGCAAACATAGAAGAGAACTAACTACAAGTACTAGAGTTATATACACAATCAAATAAGAATTCCCCTTGCTTCCTTAATGAGAAAGTTAAAGAGTCCATTGAAACTAACCTCTCTATTGTTCTTACTAACTAGATGATTCATTCATCCACTTTCTATTGCTTTAAGTAGATGAAAGATACAATGCCATGTAAAGAATGAGTTGTATGTAAAGAACAACTACAAGATCACTAGATTAGTTAGATTGCTATTTAGAGTGTTCCACTATGATATCCCTTTCATCAAACATAGAAGAGAACTAACTGCAAGTGCTATAGGTGAAACTAACCTTTCCATTACCTTACAAACTAGATTAGTCATCTATTGATTCATTCATCCACTTTCTATTGGTTTAGGTACATGAAAGATACAATCTGATGTAAAGAATGAGTTGTATGTCTTCCCTATATCTAGAACAACAACAAGATGACTAGATTAGTTAGATTGCTATATAGAGTGTTCCGTTATGATATTCCTTTCCGCAAATATAGGAGAGAACTAACTACAAGTACTAGAGTTATATACACAATCAACTAAGAAGTCCCCTTGCTTCCTTAATGAGCAAGTTAAAGAGTCCATTGAAACTAACCACTCTATTGTCCTTACTAGCTAGATGATTCATTCATCCACTTTCTATTTCTTTAAGTAGATGAAAGATACAATGCCATGTAAAGCATGAGTTGTATGTATAGAACAACTACTAGATTACTAGATTAGTTAGATTGCTATATAGAGTGTTTCGTTATGATATCCCTTTCCGCAAACATAGGAGAGAACTAACTACAAGTACTAGAGTTATATACACAATCAAATAAGAAGTCCCCTTGGTTCCTTGATGAGAAAGTTAAAGAGTCCATTGAAACTAACCTCTCTATTGTCCTTACTAACTAGATGATTCATTCATCCACTTTCTATTGCTTTAAGTAGATGAAAGATACAATGCATGTAAAGAGTGAGTTGTATGTATAGAACAACTACTAGATCATTAGATTAGTTAGATTGCAATTAAGAGTGTTCCACTATGATATCCCTTTTATCAAACATAGAAGAGAACTAACTACAAGTACTATAGGTGAAACTAACCTTTCCATTACCCTTACAAACTAGATTAGTGATCTATTGATTCATTCATCCACTTTCTATTGGTTTAGGTACATGAAATATTCAATCTGATGTAAAGAATTAGTTGTATGTCTTCCCTATATCTAGAACAACAATTAGATCAGTAGATTAGTTAGATTGCTATATAGAGTGTTCCGTTATGATATTCCATTCCGCAAACATAGGAGAGAACTAACTACAAGTACTAGAGTTATATACACAATCAACTAAGAAGTCCCCTTGCTTCCTTAATTAGCAAGTTAAAGAGTCCATTGAAACTAACCTCTCTATTGTCCTTACTAGCTAGATGATTCATTCATCCAATTTCTATTGCTTTAAGTAGATGAAAGATACAATGCATGTAAAGAGTGAGTTGTATGTATAGAACAACTACTAGATAACTAGATTAGTTAGATTGCAATAAAGAGTGTTCCACTATGATATCCCTTTCATCAAACATAGAAGAGAACTAACTACAAGTACTATAGGTGAAACTAACCTTTCCATTACACTTACAAACTAGATTAGTCATCTATTGATTCATTCATCCACTTTCTATTGGTTTAGGTACATGAAAGATACAATCTGATGTAAAAAATGAGTTGTATGTCTTCCCTATATCTAGAACAACAACTAGATTACTAGATTAGTTAGATTGCTATATAGAGTGTTCCGTTATGATATTCCTTTCCGCAAATATAGGAGAGAACTAACTACAAGTACTAGAGTTATATACACAATCAACTAAGAAGTCCCCTTGATTCCTTAATGAGCAAGTTAAAGAGTCCATTGAAACTAACCTCTCTATTGTCCGTACTAACTAGATGATTCATTCATCCACTTTCTATTTCTTTAAGTAGATGAAAGATACAATGCCATGTAAAGCATGAGTTGTATGTATAGAACAACTACTAGATCACTAGATTCGTTAGATTGCTATATAGAGTGTTCCGTTATGATATCCCTTTCCGCAAACATAGGAGAGAACTAACTACAAGTACGAGAGTTATATACACAATCAAATAAGAAGTCCCCTTGCTTCCTTAATGAGCAAGTTAAAGAGTCCATTGAAACTAACCTCTCTATTGTCCTTACTAACTAGATGATTCATTCAACCACTTTCTATTGCTTTAAGTAGATGAAAGATACACTGCCATGTAAAGAATGAGTTGTATGCATAGAACAAATACTAGATCACTAGATTAGTTAGATTGCAATTAAGAGTGTTCCACTATGATATCCCTTTCCTCAAATATAGTATAGAACTAACTACAGGTACTATAGGTGAAACTAACCTTTCCATTACTCTTACAAACTAGATTAGCCGTCTATTGATTCATTCATCAACTTGCTATTGCTTTATGTACATGAAACATACAATCCCATGTAAAGAATGAGTTGTATATCTTCCCTTTATATAGAACAGCAACTAGATCACGAGATTAGTTAGATTGCTATATAAAGTGTTCCGTTATGATATCCCTTTCTGCAAACGTAGGAGAGAACAAACTACGAGTACTAGAGTTATATACACAATCAACTAAGAAGTCCCCTTCCTTCCTTAATGAGCAAGTTAAAGAGTCTATTGAAACTAACCTCTCTATTGTCCTTACTAACTAGATAATTCATTTATCCACTTTCTATTGCTTTAAGTAGATGAAAGATACATTGTCATGTAAATAATGAGTTGTATGTATAGAACAACAACTAGATCACTAGATTAGTTAGATTGCAAAATAGAGTGTTCCGTTATGATATCCCTTTCCGCAAACATAGAAGAGAACTAACTACAAGTACTAGAGTTATATACACAATCAAATAAGAATTCCCCTTGCTTCCTTAATGAGAAAGTTAAAGAGTCCATTGAAACTAACCTCTCTATTGTTCTTACTAACTAGATGATTCATTCATCCACTTTCTATTGCTTTAAGTAGATGAAAGATACAATGCCATGTAAAGAATGAGTTGTATGTAAAGAACAACTACAAGATCACTAGATTAGTTAGATTGCTATTTAGAGTGTTCCACTATGATATCCCTTTCATCAAACATAGAAGAGAACTAACTGCAAGTGCTATAGGTGAAACTAACCTTTCCATTACCTTACAAACTAGATTAGTCATCTATTGATTCATTCATCCACTTTCTATTGGTTTAGGTACATGAAAGATACAATCTGATGTAAAGAATGAGTTGTATGTCTTCCCTATATCTAGAACAACAACAAGATGACTAGATTAGTTAGATTGCTATAGAGTGTTCCGTTATGATATTCCTTTCCGCAAATATAGGAGAGAACTAACTACAAGTACTAGAGTTATATACACAATCAACTAAGAAGTCCCCTTGCTTCCTTAATGAGCAAGTTAAAGAGTCCATTGAAACTAACCACTCTATTGTCCTTACTAGCTAGATGATTCATTCATCCACTTTCTATTTCTTTAAGTAGATGAAAGATACAATGCCATGTAAAGCATGAGTTGTATGTATAGAACAACTACTAGATTACTAGATTAGTTAGATTGCTATATAGAGTGTTTCGTTATGATATCCCTTTCCGCAAACATAGGAGAGAACTAACTACAAGTACTAGAGTTATATACACAATCAAATAAGAAGTCCCCTTGGTTCCTTGATGAGAAAGTTAAAGAGTCCATTGAAACTAACCTCTCTATTGTCCTTACTAACTAGATGATTCATTCATCCACTTTCTATTGCTTTAAGTAGATGAAAGATACAATGCATGTAAAGAGTGAGTTGTATGTATAGAACAACTACTAGATCATTAGATTAGTTAGATTGCAATTAAGAGTGTTCCACTATGATATCCCTTTTATCAAACATAGAAGAGAACTAACTACAAGTACTATAGGTGAAACTAACCTTTCCATTACCCTTACAAACTAGATTAGTGATCTATTGATTCATTCATCCACTTTCTATTGGTTTAGGTACATGAAATATTCAATCTGATGTAAAGAATTAGTTGTATGTCTTCCCTATATCTAGAACAACAATTAGATCAGTAGATTAGTTAGATTGCTATATAGAGTGTTCCGTTATGATATTCCATTCCGCAAACATAGGAGAGAACTAACTACAAGTACTAGAGTTATATACACAATCAACTAAGAAGTCCCCTTGCTTCCTTAATTAGCAAGTTAAAGAGTCCATTGAAACTAACCTCTCTATTGTCCTTACTAGCTAGATGATTCATTCATCCAATTTCTATTGCTTTAAGTAGATGAAAGATACAATGCATGTAAAGAGTGAGTTGTATGTATAGAACAACTACTAGATAACTAGATTAGTTAGATTGCAATAAAGAGTGTTCCACTATGATATCCCTTTCATCAAACATAGAAGAGAACTAACTACAAGTACTATAGGTGAAACTAACCTTTCCATTACACTTACAAACTAGATTAGTCATCTATTGATTCATTCATCCACTTTCTATTGGTTTAGGTACATGAAAGATACAATCTGATGTAAAAAATGAGTTGTATGTCTTCCCTATATCTAGAACAACAACTAGATTACTAGATTAGTTAGATTGCTATATAGAGTGTTCCGTTATGATATTCCTTTCCGCAAATATAGGAGAGAACTAACTACAAGTACTAGAGTTATATACACAATCAACTAAGAAGTCCCCTTGATTCCTTAATGAGCAAGTTAAAGAGTCCATTGAAACTAACCTCTCTATTGTCCGTACTAACTAGATGATTCATTCATCCACTTTCTATTTCTTTAAGTAGATGAAAGATACAATGCCATGTAAAGCATGAGTTGTATGTATAGAACAACTACTAGATCACTAGATTCGTTAGATTGCTATATAGAGTGTTCCGTTATGATATCCCTTTCCGCAAACATAGGAGAGAACTAACTACAAGTACGAGAGTTATATACACAATCAAATAAGAAGTCCCCTTGCTTCCTTAATGAGCAAGTTAAAGAGTCCATTGAAACTAACCTCTCTATTGTCCTTACTAACTAGATGATTCATTCAACCACTTTCTATTGCTTTAAGTAGATGAAAGATACACTGCCATGTAAAGAATGAGTTGTATGCATAGAACAAATACTAGATCACTAGATTAGTTAGATTGCAATTAAGAGTGTTCCACTATGATATCCCTTTCCTCAAATATAGTATAGAACTAACTACAGGTACTATAGGTGAAACTAACCTTTCCATTACTCTTACAAACTAGATTAGCCGTCTATTGATTCATTCATCAACTTGCTATTGCTTTATGTACATGAAACATACAATCCCATGTAAAGAATGAGTTGTATATCTTCCCTTTATATAGAACAGCAACTAGATCACGAGATTAGTTAGATTGCTATATAAAGTGTTCCGTTATGATATCCCTTTCTGCAAACGTAGGAGAGAACAAACTACGAGTACTAGAGTTATATACACAATCAACTAAGAAGTCCCCTTCCTTCCTTAATGAGCAAGTTAAAGAGTCTATTGAAACTAACCTCTCTATTGTCCTTACTAACTAGATAATTCATTTATCCACTTTCTATTGCTTTAAGTAGATGAAAGATACATTGTCATGTAAATAATGAGTTGTATGTATAGAACAACAACTAGATCACTAGATTAGTTAGATTGCAAAATAGAGTGTTCCGTTATGATATCCCTTTCCGCAAACATAGAAGAGAACTAACTACAAGTACTAGAGTTATATACACAATCAAATAAGAATTCCCCTTGCTTCCTTAATGAGAAAGTTAAAGAGTCCATTGAAACTAACCTCTCTATTGTTCTTACTAACTAGATGATTCATTCATCCACTTTCTATTGCTTTAAGTAGATGAAAGATACAATGCCATGTAAAGAATGAGTTGTATGTAAAGAACAACTACAAGATCACTAGATTAGTTAGATTGCTATTTAGAGTGTTCCACTATGATATCCCTTTCATCAAACATAGAAGAGAACTAACTGCAAGTGCTATAGGTGAAACTAACCTTTCCATTACCTTACAAACTAGATTAGTCATCTATTGATTCATTCATCCACTTTCTATTGGTTTAGGTACATGAAAGATACAATCTGATGTAAAGAATGAGTTGTATGTCTTCCCTATATCTAGAACAACAACAAGATGACTAGATTAGTTAGATTGCTATATAGAGTGTTCCGTTATGATATTCCTTTCCGCAAATATAGGAGAGAATTAACTACAAGTACTAGAGTTATATACACAATCAACTAAGAAGTCCCCTTGCTTCCTTAATGAGCAAGTTAAAGAGTCCATTGAAACTAACCACTCTATTGTCCTTACTAACTAGATGATTCATTCATCCACTTTCTATTTCTTTAAGTAGATGAAAGATACAATGCCATGTAAAGCATGAGTTGTATGTATAGAACAACTACTAGATTACTAGATTAGTTAGATTGCTATATAGAGTGTTTCGTTATGATATCCCTTTCCGCAAACATAGGAGAGAACTAACTACAAGTACTAGAGTTATATACACAATCAAATAAGAAGTCCCCTTGGTTCCTTGATGAGAAAGTTAAAGAGTCCATTGAAACTAACCTCTCTATTGTCCTTACTAACTAGATGATTCATTCATCCACTTTCTATTGCTTTAAGTAGATGAAAGATACAATGCATGTAAAGAGTGAGTTGTATGTATAGAACAACTACTAGATCATTAGATTAGTTAGATTGCAATTAAGAGTGTTCCACTATGATATCCCTTTTATCAAACATAGAAGAGAACTAACTACAAGTACTATAGGTGAAACTAACCTTTCCATTACCCTTACAAACTAGATTAGTGATCTATTGATTCATTCATCCACTTTCTATTGGTTTAGGTACATGAAATATTCAATCTGATGTAAAGAATTAGTTGTATGTCTTCCCTATATCTAGAACAACAATTAGATCAGTAGATTAGTTAGATTGCTATATAGAGTGTTCCGTTATGATATTCCATTCCGCAAACATAGGAGAGAACTAACTACAAGTACTAGAGTTATATACACAATCAACTAAGAAGTCCCCTTGCTTCCTTAATTAGCAAGTTAAAGAGTCCATTGAAACTAACCTCTCTATTGTCCTTACTAGCTAGATGATTCATTCATCCAATTTCTATTGCTTTAAGTAGATGAAAGATACAATGCATGTAAAGAGTGAGTTGTATGTATAGAACAACTACTAGATAACTAGATTAGTTAGATTGCAATAAAGAGTGTTCCACTATGATATCCCTTTCATCAAACATAGAAGAGAACTAACTACAAGTACTATAGGTGAAACTAACCTTTCCATTACACTTACAAACTAGATTAGTCATCTATTGATTCATTCATCCACTTTCTATTGGTTTAGGTACATGAAAGATACAATCTGATGTAAAGAATGAGTTGTATGTCTTCCCTATATCTAGAACAACAACTAGATTACTAGATTAGTTAGATTGCTATATAGAGTGTTCCGTTATGATATTCCTTTCCGCAAATATAGGAGAGAACTAACTACAAGTACTAGAGTTATATACACAATCAACTAAGAAGTCCCCTTGATTCCTTAATGAGCAAGTTAAAGAGTCCATTGAAACTAACCTCTCTATTGTCCGTACTAACTAGATGATTCATTCATCCACTTTCTATTTCTTTAAGTAGATGAAAGATACAATGCCATGTAAAACATGAGTTGTATGTATAGAACAACTACTAGATCACTAGATTCGTTAGATTGCTATATAGAGTGTTCCGTTATGATATCCCTTTCCGCAAACATAGGAGAGAACTAACTACAAGTACGAGAGTTATATACACAATCAAATAAGAAGTCCCCTTGCTTCCTTAATGAGCAAGTTAAAGAGTCCATTGAAACTAACCTCTCTATTGTCCTTACTAACTAGATGATTCATTCAACCACTTTCTATTGCTTTAAGTAGATGAAAGATACACTGCCATGTAAAGAATGAGTTGTATGCATAGAACAAATACTAGATCACTAGATTAGTTAGATTGCAATTAAGAGTGTTCCACTATGATATCCCTTTCCTCAAATATAGTATAGAACTAACTACAGGTACTATAGGTGAAACTAACCTTTCCATTACCCTTACAAACTAGATTAGCCGTCTATTGATTCATTCATCAACTTGCTATTGCTTTATGTACATGAAACATACAATCCCATGTAAAGAATGAGTTGTATATCTTCCCTTTATCTAGAACAACAACTAGATCACTAGATTAGTTAGATTGCTATATAGAGTGTTCCGTTATGATATCCCTTTCTGCAAACGTAGGAGAGAACAAACTACGAGTACTAGAGTTATATACACAACCAACTAAGAAGTCCCCTTCCTTCCTTAATGAGCAAGTTAAAGAGTCTATTGAAACTAACCTCTCTATTGTCCTTACTAACTAGATAATTCATTTATCCACTTTCTATTGCTTTAAGTAGATGAAAGATACATTGTCATGTAATAATGAGTTGTATGTATAGAACAACAACTAGATCACTAGATTAGTTAGATTGCAAAATAGAGTGTTCCGTTATGATATCCCTTTCCTCAAACATAGAAGAGAACTAACTACAAGTACTAGAGTTATATACACAATCAAATAAGAATTCCCCTTGCTTCCTTAATGAGAAAGTTAAAGAGTCCATTGAAACTAACCTCTCTATTGTTCTTACTAACTAGATGATTCATTCATCCACTTTCTATTGCTTTAAGTAGATGAAAGATACAATGCCATGTAAAGAATGAGTTGTATGTAAAGAACAACTACAAGATCACTAGATTAGTTAGATTGCTATTTAGAGTGTTCCACTATGATATCCCTTTCATCAAACATAGAAGAGAACTAACTGCAAGTACTATAGGTGAAACTAACATTTCCATTACCCTTACAAACTAGATTAGTCATCTATTGATTCATTCATCCACTTTCTATTGGTTTAGGTACATGAAAGATACAATCTGATGTAAAGAATGAGTTGTATGCCTTCCCATAATCTAGAACAACAACAAGATGACTAGATTAGTTAGATTGCTATATATAGTGTTCCGTTATGATATTCCTTTCCGCAAATATAGGAGAGAACTAACTACAAGTACTAGAGTTATATACACAATCAACTAAGAAGTCCCCTTGCTTCCTTAATGAGCAAGTTAAAGAGTCCATTGAAACTAACCTCTCTATTGTCCTTACTAACTAGATGATTCATTCAACCACTTTCTATTGCTTTAAGTAGATGAAAGATACACTGCCATGTAAAGAATAAGTTGTATGCATAGAACAAATACTAGATCACTAGATTAGTTAGATTGCAATTAAGAGTGTTCCACTATGATATCCCTTTCCTCAAATATAGTATAGAACTAACTACAGGTACTATAGGTGAAACTAACCTTTCCATTATCCTTACAAACTAGATTAGCCGTCTATTGATTCATTCATCAACTTGCTATTGCTTTATGTACATGAAACATACAATCCCATGTAAAGAATGAGTTGTATATCTTCCCTTTATCTAGAACAAGAATTAGATCACTAGATTAGTTAGATTGCTATATAGAGTGTTCCGTTATGATATCCCTTTCTGCAAACGTAGGAGAGAACAAACTACGAGTACTAGAGTTATATACACAATCAACTAAGAAGTCCCCTTCCTTCCTTAATGAGCAAGTTAAAGAGTCTATTGAAACTAACCTCTCTATTGTCCTTACTAACTAGATAATTCATTTATCCACTTTCTATTGCTTTAAGTAGATGAAAGATACAGTGTCATGTAAATAATGAGTTGTATGTATAGAACAACAACTAGATCACTAGATTAGTTAGATTGCAAAATAGAGTGTTCCGTTATGATATCCCTTTCCGCAAACATAGAAGAGAACTAACTACAAGTACTAGAGTTATATACACAATCAAATAAGAATTCCCCTTGCTTCCTTAATGAGAAAGTTAAAGAGTCCATTGAAACTAACCTCTATATTGTTCTTACTAACTAGATGATTCATTCATCCACTTTCTATTGCTTTAAGTAGATGAAAGATACAATGCCATGTAAAGAATGAGCTGTATGTAAAGAACAACTACAAGATCACTAGATTAGTTAGATTGCTATTTAGAGTGTTCCACTATGATATCCCTTTCATCAAACATAGAAGAGAACTAACTGCAAGTACTATAGGTGAAACTAACCTTTCCATTACCCTTACAAACTAGATTAGTCATCTATTGATTCATTCATCCACTTTCTATTGGTTTAGGTACATGAAAGATACAATCTGATGTAAAGAATGAGTTGTATGTCTTCCCATAATCTAGAACAACAACAAGATGACTAGATTAGTTAGATTGCTATATAGAGTGTTCCGTTATGATATTCCTTTCCGCAAATATAGGAGAGAACTAACTACAAGTACTAGAGTTATATACACAATCAACTAAGAAGTCCCCTTGCTTCCTTAATGAGCAAGGTAAAGAGTCCATTGAAACTAACCTCTCTATTGTCCTTACTAACTAGATGATTCATTCATCCACTTTCTATTTCTTTAAGTAGATGAAAGATACAATGCCATGTAAATCATGAGTTGTATGTATAGAACAACTACTAGATTACTAGATTAGTTAGATTGCTATATAGAGTGTTTCGTTATGATATCCCTTTCCGCAAACATAGGAGAGAACTAGCTACAAGTACTAGAGTTATATACACAATCAAATAAGAAGTCCCCTTGCTTCCTTGATGAGAAAGTTAAAGAGTCCATTGAAACTAACCTCTCTATTGTCCTTACTAACTAGATGATTCATTCATCCACTTTCTATTGCTTTAAGTAGATGAAAGATACAATGCATGTAAAGAGTGAGTTGTATGTATAGAACAACTACTAGATCATTAGATTAGTTAGATTGCAATTAAGAGTGTTCCACTATGATATCCCTTTCATCAAACATAGAAGAGAACTAACTACAAGTACTATAGGTGAAACTAACCTTTCCATTACCCTTACAAACTAGATTAGTGAGCTATTGATTCATTCATCCACTTTCTATTGGTTTAGGTACATGAAAGATTCAATCTGATGTAAAGAATTAGTTGTATGTCTTCCCTATATCTAGAACAACAATTAGATCAGTAGATTAGTTAGATTGCTATATAGAGTGTTCCGTTATGATATTCCATTCCGCAAACATAGGAGAGAACTAACTACAAGTACTAGAGTTATATACACAATCAACTAAGAAGTCCCCTTGCTTCCTTAATGAGCAAGTTAAAGAGTCCATTGAAACTAACCTCTCTATTGTCCTTACTAACTAGATGATTCATTCATCCAATTTCTATTGCTTTAAGTAGATGAAAGATACAATGCATGTAAAGAGTGAGTTGTATGTATAGAACAACTACTAGATAACTAGATTAGTTAGATTGCAATAAAGAGTGTTCCACTATGATATCCCTTTCATCAAACATAGAAGAGAACTAACTACAAGTACTAAAGGTGAAACTAACCTTTCCATTACACTTACAAACTCGATTAGTCATCTATTGATTCATTCATCCACTTTCTATTGGTTTAGGTACATGAAAGATACAATCTGATGTAAAGAATGAGTTGTATGTCTTCCCTATATCTAGAACAACAACTAGATTACTAGATTAGTTAGATTGCTATATAGAGTGTTCCGTTATGATATTCCTTTCCGCAAATATAGGAGAGAACTAACTACAAGTACTAGAGTTATATACACAATCAACTAAGAAGTCCCCTTGATTCCTTAATGAGCAAGTTAAAGAGTCCATTGAAACTAACCTCTCTATTGTCCGTACTAACTAGATGATTCATTCATCCACTTTCTATTTCTTTAAGTAGATGAAAGATACAATGCCATGTAAAGCATGAGTTGTATGTATAGAACAACTACTAGATCACTAGATTAGTTAGATTGCTATATAGAGTGTTCCGTTATGATATCCCTTTCCGCAAACATAGGAGAGAACTAACTACAAGTACTAGAGTTATATACACAATCAAATAAGAAGTCCCCTTGCTTCCTTAATGAGCAAGTTAAAGAGTCCATTGAAACTAACCTCTCTATTGTCCTTACTAACTAGATGATTCATTCAACCACTTTCTATTGCTTTAAGTAGATGAAAGATACACTGCCATGTAAAGAATGAGTTGTATGCATAGAACAAATACTAGATCACTAGATTAGTTAGATTGCAATTAAGAGTGTTCCACTATGATATCCCTTTCCTCAAATATAGTATAGAACTAACTACAGGTACTATAGGTGAAACTAACCTTTCCATTACCCTTACAAACTAGATTAGCCGTCTATTGATTCATTCATCAACTTGCTATTGCTTTATGTACATGAAACATACAATCCCATGTAAAGAATGAGTTGTATATCTTCCCTTTATCTAGAACAACAACTAGATCACTAGATTAGTTAGATTGCTATATAGAGTGTTCCGTTATGATATCCCTTTCTGCAAACGTAGGAGAGAACAAACTACGAGAACTAGAGTTATATACACAATCAACTAAGAAGTCCCCTTCCTTCCTTAATGAGCAAGTTAAAGAGTCTATTGAAACTAACCTCTCTATTGTCCTTACTAACTAGATAATTCATTTATCCACTTTCTATTGCTTTAAGTAGATGAAAGATACATTGTCATGTAAATAATGAGTTGTATGTATAGAACAACTACTAGATCACTAGATTACTTAGATTGCAAAATAGAGTGTTCCGTTATGATATCCCTTTCCGCAAACATAGAAGAGAACTAACTAGAAGTACTAGAGTTATATACACAATCAAATAAGAATTCCCCTTGCTTCCTTAATGAGAAAGTTAAAGAGTCCATTGAAACTAACCTCTCTATTGTTCTTACTAACTAGATGATTCATTCATCCACTTTCTATTGCTTTAAGTAGATGAAAGATACAATGCCATGTAAAGAATGAGTTGTATGTAAAGAACAACTACAAGATCACTAGATTAGTTAGATTGCTATTTTGAGTGTTCCACTATGATATCCCTTTCATCAAACATAGAAGAGAACTAACTGCAAGTACTATAGGTGAAACTAACCTTTCCATTACCCTTACAAACTAGATTAGTCATCTATTGATTCATTCATCCACTTTCTATTGGTTTAGGTACATGAAAGATACAATCTGATGTAAAGAATGAGTTGTATGTCTTCCCATAATCTAGAACAACAACAAGATGACTAGATTAGTTAGATTGCTATATAGAGTGTTCCGTTATGATATTCCTTTCCGCAAATATAGGAGAGAACTAACTACAAGTACTAGAGTTATATACACAATCAACTAAGAAGTCCCCTTGCTTCCTTAATGAGCAAGTTAAAGAGTCCATTGAAACTAACCTCTCTATTGTCCTTACTAACTAGATGATTCATTCAACCACTTTCTATTGCTTTAAGTAGATGAAAGATACACTGCCATGTAAAGAATGAGTTGTATGCATAGAACAAATACTAGATCACTAGATTAGTTAGATTGCAATTAAGAGTGTTCCACTATCATATCCCTTTCCTCAAATATAGTATAGAACTAACTACAGGTACTATAGGTGAAACTAACCTTTCCATTACCCTTACAAACTAGATTAGCCGTCTATTGATTCATTCATCAACTTGCTATTGCTTTATGTACATGAAACATACAATCCCATGTAAAGAATGAGTTGTATATCTTCCCTTTATCTAGAACAACAACTAGATCACTAGATTAGTTAGATTGCTATATAGAGTGTTCCGTTATGATATCCCTTTCTGCAAACGTAGGAGAGAACAAACTACGAGTACTAGAGTTATATACACAATCAACTAAGAATTCCCCTTCCTTCCTTAACGAGCAAGTTAAAGAGTCTATTGAAACTAACCTCTCTATTGTCCTTACTAACTAGATAATTCATTTATCCACTTTCTATTGCTTTAAGTAGATGAAAGATACATTGTCATGTAAATAATGAGTTGTATGTATAGAACAACAACTAGATCACTAGATTAGTTAGATTGCAAAATAGAGTGTTCCGTTATGATATCCCTTTCCGCAAACATAGAAGAGAACTAACTACAAGTACTAGAGTTATATACACAATCAAATAAGAATTCCCCTTGCTTCCTTAATGAGAAAGTTAAAGAGTCCATTGAAACTAACCTCTCTATTGTTCTTACTAACTAGATGATTCATTCATCCACTTTCTATTGCTTTAAGTAGATGAAAGATACAATGCCATGTAAAGAATGAGTTGTATGTATAGAACAACTACTAGATTGCTATTTAGAGTGTTCCATTATGATATCCCTTTCCTCAAACATAGGAGAGAACTAACTAAAAGTACTATTGGTGAAACTACCCTTTCCATTACCTTTACAAACTAGATTAGTCGTCTATTGATTCATTCATCCACTCTCTATTGCTTTAGGTAGATGAAAGATACAATCTCATGTAAAGAATGAGTTCTATGTATTCCCTTTATCTAGAACAACAACTAGATCACTAGATTAGTTAGATTGCTATATAGAGTGTTACGTTATGATATCCATTTCCGCAAACATAGGAGAGAACTAACTACAAGTACTAGAGTTATATACACAATCAAATAAGAAGTTCCCTTGCTTCCTTAATGAGCAAGTTAAAGAGTCCATTGAAACTAACCTCTCTATTGTCCTTGCTAACTAGATGATTCATTCATCCACTTTCTATTTCATTAAGTAGATGAAAAATACAATGCCATGTAAAGCATGAGTTGTATGTATAGAACAACTACTAGATCACTAGATTAGTTAGATTTCTATATAGAGTGTTCCGTTATGATATCCCTTTCCGTAAACATAGGAGAGAACTAACTACAAGTACTAGAGTTATATACACAATCAACTAAGAAGTCCCCTTGCTTCCTTGATGAGAAATTTAAAGAGTAACCTCTCTATTGTCCTTACTAACTAGATGATTCATTCGTCCCCTTTCTATTGCTTTAAGTAGATGAAAGATACAATGCCATGTAAAGAATGAGTTGTATGTATAGAACAACTACTAGATTGCTATTTAGAGTGTTCCATTATGATATCCCTTTCCTCAAACATAGGAGAGAACTAACTAAAAGTATTATTGGTGAAACTAACCTTTCCATTACCTTTACAAACTAGATTAGTCGTCTATTGATTCATTCATCCACTCTCTATGGCTTTAGGTAGATGAAAGATACAATCTCATGTAAAGAATGAGTTTTATGTATTCCCTTTATCTAGAACAACAACTAGATCACTAGATTAGTTAGATTGCTATATAGAGTGTTATGTTATGATATCCATTTCCGCAAACATAGGAGAGAACTAACTACAAGTACTAGAGTTATATACACAATCAAATAAGAAGTTCCCTTGCTTCCTTAATGAGCAAGTTAAAGAGTCCATTGAAACTAACCTCTCTATTGTCCTTACTAACTAGATGATTCATTCATCCACTTTCTATTTCTTTAAGTAGATGAAAGATAAAATGCCATGTAAAGCATGAGTTGTATGTATAGAACAACTACTAGATCACTAGATTAGTTAGATTGCTATATAGAGTGATCCGTTATAATATCCCTTTCCGAAAACATAGGAAAGAACTAACTACAAGTACTAGAGTTATATACACAATCAAATAAGAAGTTTCCTTGCTTCTTTAATGAGCAAGTTAAAGAGTCTGTTGTAACTAACCTCTCCATTGTCCTTATTAACTAGATCATTCATTCATCCACTTTCTATTGCTTTAAGTAGATGAAAGATAAAACTCCATGTAAAGAATGAGTTGTATGTATAGAACAACTACTAGATCACTTGATTAGTTAGACTGCTATTTAGAGTGTTCCACTATGATATCTCTTTCCTCAAACATAGTAGAGAACTAACTACAAGTATTATAGGTGAAACTAACCTTTCAACTACCCTTACAAACTAGATTAGTCATCTATTGATTCATTCATCCACTTTCTATTTCTTTAGGTACATGAAAGATACAATCCCATGTAACGAATGAGCTGTATGTCTTCCCTTTATCTATAACAACAACTAGATCACTAGATTAGTTAGATTCCTATATAGAGTGTACCGTCATGATATCCATTTCCGCAAACATAGGAGAGAAGTAACTACAAGTACTAGAGTTATATACACAATCAACTAAGAAGTTTCCTTTCTTCCTTAATGAACAAGTTAAAGAGTCCATTCAAACTAACCTCTCTATTGTCCTTACTAACTAGATGATTCATTCATCCACTTTCTATTGTAGTTGATGTAGTAGTTGTTCTATACATACAACTCATTCTTTACATGGCATTGTATCTTTCACTTACTTAAAGCAATAGAAAGTGGATAAATGAATCATCTAGTTAGTAAGGACAATAGAGAGGTTAGTTTCAATGGACTCTTTAACTTGCTCATTAAGGAAGCAAGGGAACTTCTTATTTGATTGTCTATAAACTCTAGTACTTGTAGTTAGTTCTCTCCTATGTTTGTGGAAAGGGATATCATAATGGAACACTCTATATAGCAATCTAACTAATCTACTGATCTAGTTGTTGTTCTAGATATGGGGAAGACATACAACTCATTCTTCACATCGGATTGTATCTTTCATCTACCTAAAACAATAGAAAGTGGATGAATGAATCAATAGATGACTAATCTAGCTTGTAAGGGTAATGGAAATGTTAGTTTCACCTATACTACTTGTAGTTATTTGTCTTCTATGTTTGATGAAAGGGATATCATAGTGGAACAGTCTAAATAGCAATTTAACTAATCTAGTAATCTAGTAGTTGATCTAGTAGTTGTTCTATACATACAACTCATTCTTTGCATGGCATTGTATCTTTCATCTACGTAAAACAATAGAAAGTGGATGAATGAATCATCTAGTTAGTAAGCACAATAGATAGGTTAGTTTCAATGGACTCTTTAACTTGATCATTAAGGAAGCAAGGGAACTTCTAATTTGATTGTGTATATAACTGTAGTACTTGTAGTTAGTTCTCTCCTATGTTTACGGAAAGGGATATCATAACGGAACACTATATATAGCAATCTAACTAATGTAGTGATCTAGTTGTTGTTCTAGATAAAGGGAAGTCACACAACTCATTTTTTACATGGGATTGTATCTTTCATGTACCTAAAGAAATAGAAAGTGGATGAATGAATCAATAGACCACTAATCTAGTTTGTAAAGATAATCGAAAAGTTAGATTCACCTATAGTACTTGTAGTTAGTTCTCTACCATGTTTGAGGAAATTGATATCATAGTGGAACACTCTAAATAGCATTCTAACTAATCTAGTGATCTAGTAGTTGTTCTGTACATACAACTCATTCTTTACATGGCGTTGTATCTTTCATCTACTTAAAGCAATAGAAAGTGGATGAATGAATCATCTAGTTAGTAAGGACAATAGAGAGGTTAGTTTCAATAGACTCTTTAACTTGCTCATTAAGGAAGAAAGGAAACTTCTTAGTTGATTGTGTATATAAGTCTAGTACTTGTAGTTAGTTCTCTTCTATGTTTGCGGAAATGGATATCATAACGGTACACTCTATATAGCAATCTAGCTAATCTAGTGATCTAGTTGTTGTTATAGATAAAGGGAAGACATACAACTCATTCGTTACATGGGATTGTATCTTTCATCTACCTAAAGCAATAGAAAGTTGATGAATGAATCAATAGACGACTAATCTAGATTGTAACTGTAATGGAAAGGTTAGTTTCACGTATAGTACTTGTAGTTAGTTCTCTCCTATGTTTGAGGAAAGGGATATCATAATGGAACACTTTAAATAGCAATCTAACTAATCTAGTGATCTAGTAGTTGATGTAGTAGTTGTTCTATACATACAACTCATTCTTTACATGGCATTGTATCTTTCACTTACTTAAAGCAATAGAAAGTGGATAAATGAATCATCTAGTTAGTAAGGACAATAGAGAGGTTAGTTTCAATGGACTCTTTAACTTGCTCATTAAGGAAGCAAGGGAACTTCTTATTTGATTGTCAATAAACTCTAGTACTTGTAGTTAGTTCTCTCCTATGTTTGCGGAAAGGGATATCATAATGGAACACTCTATATAGCAATCTAACTAATCTACTGATCTAGTTGTTGTTCTAGATATGGGGAGGACATACAACTCATTCTTCACATCGGATTGTATCTTTCATCTACCTAAAGCAAAAGAAAGTGGATGAATGAATCAATAGATGACTAATCTAGTTTGTATGGGTAATGGAAAGGTTAGTTTCACATATAGTACTTGTAGTTATTTCTCTTCTATGTTTGATGAAAGGGATATCATAGTGGAACACTCTAAATAGCAAGCTAACTAATCTAGTAATCTAGTAGTTGATCTAGTAGTTGTTCTATACAAACAACTCATTCTTTACATGGCATTGTATCTTTCATCTACGTAAAACAATAGAAAGTGGATGAATGAATCATCTAGTTAGTAAGCACATTAGATAGGTTAGTTTCCTAATCTAGTGATCTAGTTGTTGTTCAAGATATGGGGAAGACATACAACTCATTCTTTACATCGGATTGTATCTTTCATCTACCTAAAGCAATAGAAAGTGGATGAATGAATCAATAGATGACTAATCTAGTTTGTAAGGGTAATGGAAAGGTTAGTTTCACCTATAGTACTTGTAGTTATTTCTCTTCTATGTTTGATGAAAGGGATATCATAGTGGAACACTCTTGTTGGTCCCTTTAAACAACAAGAAAAGACTAGAGGGGGTGTGAATAGTCTTTTAAAACTTTCGTCGTTTAAAAACTTTCTCTGCAAGGACTTATTACTTTTTCAGTAATGAGTTTGATGATACTTAACTTTCTCAGCAAGCGCAAGTCACTTTTCAGTAACGAGTTTTGTTGATACTTAAAATCATAGAACGTAAGTCTTTGATACAATAAGTGCTTTGTCAGTAAGTGATAGTTTCAGCAAGTGAACAGAGTGACTGTGTACAGATAGATATGCTTTGCTGAAAACTAAATGCAGTAAGTAAATCACACAAACACTTTTATAGTGATATATGAGAGTGGCGTAATCTCTCAACTAATCTACTTTGTCCTTTCTAGGACTGAATCCACTAAGACAAGTTTGAGGTTCCTTACAACACCTATCTAGAGCGATTCAACAGAAACAAAAGCACACTTGCTTCGTTTCCAACCTAACTAGAGAATGAAACCTTGTTCTCCACCAAACTTGGGACTTTTAATCAGCAACACTATGCTCGATTAAGTTTCCCCTGAATTTCACGCCTGAAAGGGTGTATTTTCAATTAGAGAGGTTTGGGATGACATAACCTTATTATAACTTATTCAGCTACAACCAGTAATCTAAGAAACAAAACTTTGAATACTTTGCAGTAAACAAGTTTGAATGTTTCTGGTGTCAAGACTTGTTCTTGTTCGAAAGAAAAAACACTTAACTAATTTCTTAGCCAAGTATGTTCTACTTTTTCACAAGTAGCTTTTTCAAGCTTTAAGTCTTGGAACGGATCAATGGCAGTAAAGAGTGTTTGAAGGGTATGTGAGTTTAAGCACAAGTGAGAGTTTGATCACGTTGTTGACACACTTCAACTCTTTGCCGGATGACCTCTCTTTATAGTGAATCAAGGGAGTCGTTTGAATTTCAAATTCTAAGGCTTTGTTCCTTAAGATGTCACTATCTTGCTTTTGTACTTTCAGCAGCGTCTTTTATTTGTGTTCTAGTTTTCATGTCCTTCTCGTGCATGCTTTGCATTTAATGTTCATTTGAATGAGATTCAAACATGAACGTTGGAGCGCGAATGCAAGTACTTTCAACAAGGAGGTCACATATGTTTTTCACAAAGTGGTCAGTCTCAGTTTCAGCAAGCACAACCTACTCTGTCGTTTAGATTTTCACTTATGCAAGCTGTTGCTGAAGTTTCCACTTTCTGAGCAACATGTGCCTTTGTAGATACCAGTCTTCAGAAATCTTCTAGTCTTCATGTCTTCGAATTCTTCAAGTTTCTGAACGGTTTTAAATGCTTCAATAGTTTGTTTGTGTAAACAAAGTACATCATTAGCAAATGCTTCAATAGGTTGTTTTTCTTTTCAGAAAACAAGATACATCATAAGTGGTAAAAACACCTATCTAGCACCTACTCCAAGTCTTCAGCAAACGTTCCTCTTTTACAATGTCCTCTAAAATTCTAAAATCCTATGGATCTTAAGAGTACTAGTTACTGGACTTTCCTTAATTTAGCATGGTTAATTGCTCATCAAAATTACAAGTTTCCTAACAAATTTCCCCCTTTTTGATGTTAGCAATCCATGGCTAAATTAATTGTTACCCTTTTAGAGGTTTCTGATGTTGAATAAATCAGTTGATTAATGTAAGCATACTTGAATAATAAAACAGTAAGCATAAGTAGATTGCATAATCAAAAACCAATAAGAGTCAAAAGCTTTATTGCTGATAGTTATCTTTCAGTAAGTTTACAAGAAAGTTCAGAGATAACTACACAAATCAGCAGAGAAAACTATACACAACTTTTACAAGGGACTTAAGCTCTTTCAGCAGAAGATTTTCTCAGAATCACCCTTACACTCTTCTCAGCAAGTGCAGAAAATTCAACACAGTCCTTTTCGTAATCTTCAAGTAGCTTACGGACTTCGAGCTGAATAATCCTTGCGTTCTTGCAGGCGGTATAATGATGTTTTTCAACATTCATTTCTTTGTAATGCAACACCCACAAGTGCATGCCCCAATTGCTGGCATGGAGAAGTTGTGTATCTGAAATTCCCTTGTTAACATGAATCTTCCTTAACCAGAGAAGATCTTCTTCTTGATCCTTGGTAGTGAGATAGAAATACTCATAAGGAATCAAGCCATATTTCTTCTTTGACTTCTTTGTTAAAGGGTCAGAGTAATAAGCAACATCAATTGGTTTAATCAGATCAGATTCTTGCTTCATTTGTTTGCAAATTGATGTTCTTCTTACTAAGACTTCCAGATTCAGCCATCTCCCAACAATGTTTCTTGGGAAGGGAGGAGGATCCCTTTCTTTTCTTTTCACCTTCAATTCAATCCAAGTGTACATTTGATTCAGTACAGCTGTTGGAAAGAAATCATTTGCCAATACATCTTCCAGCTTTAAGATCCAGCAACCATGAACATTTCTGATCACATTTTGAGTTATTTCCTCATTGCTGGTCTTTGTGTATTCAATGCCGGAGCCTTTTGCAATGCATTCTCTTGATCTCTTGCTGAAGATCTTGAGTCAGAAGAGAAATGTTTTGAGTGGCCAGACGGAGTTAGGGCTGTTATTGGTCTAGCTCTTATAGCTTGAGCTATTGTCTGATTGTCATCATCATCATCATCATCATCTTCATTCAGATCTTGATGATCTCAGTGTGACATTATTCATGAGTTTCAGCAGAAGTTTTTCTCTTTTTCGGATTTGCTGAATTCAACTCAGAATTTGCTTCAGCTTGTCTTTTAGAACTTTGCTCTCTTTCAGCAAGAGGTTATATTGTCAGTGGCGCTTCAGCAGGGGTTTTCTTTCTTCAAGATATTTTTTTGTTTATCTTCCCCCTTAGACATGGATTGCATCATTGGAGTAATGTGCAGAGAAAAGAACTCATTGCAATTTTCAGCAGGAGTGCTTAGGGTATTGTACTTCATGATAATTGCCTGCTGATCAGAGGTTAGCTTTGACAATTCTTGATTGATACTCACCAAGTTCTCCTCATGTCTGCGCTCATTTTCGACTTTGTCTTCAATGAAAGTCTGAGCCTTTTTCAATGTAGACTTTGCCAGTTTGAGTGCTTGATTGACATCTTCTTCATAGCTTTTGTGATGTAGACTTATGTCTTTCTGAGCTATGGTAAGAGAAGTAGTGCGTTTCAGCACAGTAGCCAGTATTTTGCCGATGTCAAGCGGACTCTCAGCAAGCAGTGCATCAACTTCTGCTTTGCAGGCTTGGTGGACTTCCATTAGTGCCAAAATTCTTGGAGTAAAATCCTCCACATGTGGAAACGGCACTAAAGTCGGGGCTAAGGAATGAACTTTAAGATCAGTAGCGAATTGATCATCTTTGGTTAGTAAATGACTTCTTATGTCATCTCCTACATCATTTTCATCATCAGGAGGAGGAATTGTGACCACAGCGGGTTCAACTTTCTTTGATTGATCATCTTCATTTTCTCAGAGATCTTCTTCGTCATCAGATTCATCAAGGCCAGCAACCTTGGTTCCTAAATCTGTAGCTTCATTCCCTTTTGGTTGAGTGGTTGCTGATGGCAACGCTTCAGACTCAACAACTGGAGTTTCACCAGTAGTGACTTTTGATTGAGTAGTTGCTGAGGGCAACGTTTGAGACTCAATGACTGGAGTTTCACCAGTAGTAAGTGGAAGGGAGGGGACTTCCTTAGGCTTCACTCCTGAAGATTGAGCAATGTCTAGATTCTACGTATGCCTTGCATCAATCTGTAGACTGTTTTGAAGTGCTCTTTGATAATCTTCATCCAGTTCTTCATCTTCAAGGTTTGGTTCAGTGACCTTGGCATCGAGTAAAGATAACTCGGCATCAGAAAGCTTGTTTTTGCCTAGTTTCAATTCAGCGCGCTTTCAGGCGTACTCTTCTTCAGTTCCAGCACCGTGTTCAGTTGTTGGAGTACTTGTCTCAGCAGGAGCAGGATTGTATTCTTGTTGCTGACTTGGTGTTTGATCAGCTTGCTGATTTTCAGTGTCATGATGTTCAATCTCAGCAACTGTCAGTTTAAGTCCACCAGCATCAGGACTAGGACCTTGATTATCATCATCGTCATCCTTTTTGTCCTTAGAATCTTTTCCTTCATCATCACTTGGATCTTTAGGAATGTTCTCATCCTCTTCTTCTTCATCATCGTCCGTCAGTATGACCAACTCAAGATGTTTGTACAGTGCGATACTTGTAACTTTCTCTTCTTCATTGATTTTGTGGGGTTCAGCCACCACGGGTACAAAAGAACCCTTGAGCATCGCAGCTTGTTCAGCTGGAGAGGCACTCTTGAATTTAGCTTTCATATTCTATCTGATTAGACCAATCAGACTTGAGCTCATGAGCTGAGAATATGTCAACTCTTCTGGAAGTATTGAGTGCACAAACGTCTCGAGTTTCAGCAGAGAAAGGCGCTTTTTCTCGTTGGACAGATGAAGGTGAAGGTCAGAAAAGTCCATCCTTCTGTACCTTTGCCAGTTGCAGACAGACTTAGCAACTCTGGTCAAGGTATTTTTCTTGAAGTCTGAGTAAAGTTCCTCTGAACATACTTTCGGATCTTTAGTGATGTGAACCACTTCAGTGGTCTCCTTTTGAGCCTGAAAAAGAATAAAATTAAGTTCAGGAAGGTTTTGGAGAAGAGTTTTAGAGTCCAAAGCTGGAACATGATTTACCTGCTGAGATTCAGCAAGCTCATGTTGCACACTTGTTTGTGCTGGTACTACTTCCATTGCTTCAGGAGCTTGAGAAGCATCCTTGAACTGTTCATCTTGAAATAATTTTAAGTTAGATACAAGCACTAAGTTTTCAAACTTAGTTGAATTACCAAAAACTTTATCTACCTGCTGAGCAGGAGGTGTGGATTCTGGTGCAGAGGCTTCAGCAACCTTCTGACTTGTATCTTGAGCAGTCTGTAAGGAAATCATTATATTAGCAAAAGAATGAGTTTCAAATAGTGAAGTTCTTTTTATGGTTGAGTTAACTACCTACTGAACAAGGACAGATGGTGACTCAGTGCTTTCAGCAACGACAACTTCTTCAGTATCTGGGACTTGTTCTTCAGCAGACTTCTTCTCTTGCTCTATTTGAGAAAGCTGTGCGGGTTCAACAATCTCCCTTGTCTCTGAAATGACAAGTTGAGCAGAGACATCTTGACCTTTGAGTTCACTGCTTGTCATGAAAACATCTACTGATTTGTTGGAGGTGTCTTCAATCTCCAATTCCATTTGCTGACTCAGTTCTGTCAGCACAAGCTGAACTTTGTCAATGGATGGTTTCGGTGAACTAGGTCCAGTATTCTCAGCATCATGAGATGCTTCGTCGAATAATGTCTCTTGTGGTGTTTCAGCAATCTCTGGGACTTGAACCATTGCAGTCTCAGCAACTGGTTCTTCAACAACTTGATGAGTTGCTTGTTCAGCAACCATCTTTTCAGCATCAGCAAGTGTCGCGGTTCTTAGATCAGCAGCAATATCACTTGCTGGTTCCAGAGTCTGATCATCTAGATTATCTACAATGTAGATATCTGGGATTGAGGCAGGATTTTCGTTTCCACTGCCTTGTGGTCTCATCTCAGCAGATGTATCAACATTAAGTTGATTGATGAAGGCTTCCGCAAACACTTCAACATTGCTGAAGTAGGTTTCAGTAACCACTTCATCAACATCTACTGGAGCTTGTGTTTCAGCAACTCCTGGAGTATCATCTGAAAGATCATGGACAACTGGTACTGACTTGCGAGCCAGTGTTTTCTTCCTTGGGTTATTTGTCCGTTTTCTCTTAGGGACGGGGTTAGCTGATGGCGCTGCAGTCTGAGTGTCATCATCAGCTTTCCTTTTTTTCTTCTTGGATTTCTCCAGTTGCTTTTCAGCAGCAGCGTCAATAGTTGCATTTTCAGCAACGGCTGTTGTACACTTATCTTGATCACCATCTACAACAGTTTCATCAACAACTTTTCAGCTGTTGGAACATTGTCTTGCTGAGTAGTGGTGACAACATCTGCAGTTGTTGTATACCTTTCTTGTTGACTTGTGCTGACAACATTTGCAGCTGTTGTCTTCTTTGATTTCTTATTAGTAAGCTTAGGAGCATTTTGCTTGTAGAAGGCTCTTCCCACATTGCATACTGATTTCTTAATCGGCAATGGGTTTCTCAGCTGAATCCTGAAGTGTTCAAGGATATAGCATATTTTTAGTCCATACATGTCTGGGAAGGTAGGTGAGACCTTGTTGTCTTCAACCTTGACCTTGAATTTAGTAACACAATCAACAAGTCTGTTGAAAATCTACTTTGCCCAGTTGAGCTCAGTCTTGTTATCATGTATATGCATCAGCAGCGGCCACCTTCTCAAGCCTACTTGGTCTATTCCTCTGACTTGGGAGTCTAAGACTTTGATTAGTAGGTAGACTTCTTCAGCAAGTTCACCATTTAAGAATGCACTTTTAACATCCATTTGGTAAACAATGAAGTCATTGTGAGCAGCAAAGGCCAAGAAAAGCCTAATTGCATCCAATCTTGCAACTGGAGCGTAAGACTCATCATAGTCCAATCCTTCAGTCTGACAGTAACCTTGAGCAACTAAGCGTGCTTTATTTCTTGTTACTTCACCAGACTCGCTCAGCTTGTTTCTGAACACCCACTTTGTACCAATAGCTTTCTTATCTTCAGCAAGTGGCACAAGTTTCCAGACTTTGTTCCTTTCAAATTGATCCAATTCTTCTTGCATTGCCTTTATCCATTCAGAATGCTTCAAAGCTTCTTCTATGGTTTTAGGTTCAATTTCTGATACAAAGCAAGAGAATAAAGATTCTACTTCTACGACAGTTGCTTCTTCAGCAAGTCCGTGAGTAGCTTTGAATCTAGTCACTTGGCGTTTATTAATATCGCCAATCATATCCGTAGAGGGATGATCTCTAATCCATTTATTAACAGGTTTCCTGTTTGTTGGATCAGGATATGTTTGCTCATCAGCATGTGACTCTTCAATATGTACTTGTTCAGTACTACTGGGAATATGTGTCTCTGCTGAGATTTGTTCGTCAGCAACTGCTTGTTCAGCATTGCTAGATTGAGGTATTTCATTAGCAGGCACTGGAGATTGCGTAATTTCAGCAACTTCCGGAGCAACCGCGTCTTTTGCTGGAAATTCTTTGTCGTGAACTATATTTATCTTGTCATGACTCGGGGGAGGAGAGTCATTGTCAGAATCATCATTTAGTTCAATTGACTTGATTTGCCTAGCATCAGATTCAGTTCTTTGCTCATGTATGATTAGCTTTTTCATACATTCTGATATTTCTTCTTCAGCAGGCACACCTTGTGACTTTTCGTAGAATACAACATGCACAGATTCTTCAATCTTTTGTGCCTTTTTGTTGTAAACTCTATAAGCTTTACTATGCAAGGAGTAGCCAAGAAATATCGCTTCGTCTGCCTTTGGTTGAAATGTTCTTAGGTATTCTCTACCATTGTTAAGAACGAAACACTTGCAACCAAATACTCTTAGATGAGTGATGTTAGGAGGTCTTCCAACAAAGAATTCATAAGGAGTTTTGTTGTATTCCTTAGTAATCAAACATCTGTTTTGAGTATAGCAGGCGGTATTAATCGCTTCAACCCAATAAGCCTCACTTATTTCAGTGTCAGCAAGCATTGTTCTTGCGGCTTCTTTTAGGGTACGATTCTTCCGTTCAGCAACACCGTTTTGCTGTGGTGTTCTTACTGAGGATAACTGATGTTGAATACCTTTTGAGGTACAATATTCAGTTATGTACTGGTTTACAAACTCAGTACCATGGTCTGTCCTTATGACTTTTACCTTGTCATTTTTCATGACTTCAAGCTTATTCAGCAAGTTAGGTATTTCAGTCTTGGTTTCAGATTTGTGCATGATGAATATTACCCAAGTGAATCTTGAATAGTCATCTACCACGACTAGACCATACTTCTTACCAGCATAGCTTGTTGAAGAAGATTCAAACAAGTCCATGTGCAAGAGTTGTAAAGGTTTTGTAGTTGACGGTACTGCCTTGTTCTTGAAAGAAGATTTGGTTTGCTTTCCTTGCTGACATGCATTGCAAACACCATCCTTCTTAAAAGTAACCCTAGGTAATCCAACTACAAGTGCCTTTTTAGACAGCTTATTCAGCGTCTTGAAGTTTAGATGACTTGTTCATTTATGCCATAACCATGCTTTTTCAGCAAGGCAATCATGATCTGAGACAAGGCATTTTTCAACGTTTGCTGAAGACCAATCAACGGTGTACAAGCCTCCTGATCTTCTTGCAATCATTATAAACTTTTTAGTCTCAAAATCTACAAGTTTACATTCATCACTTTTAATTTCGATGAAGTATCCTTTGTCAGCAAATTGACTCATGCTGAAAAGGTTAAACTTAAGATTTTTGACATAAAGAACTCCAGTAATGGTTATGCATCCTAACTTCACATCACCATAGCCTTTTGTAGATCCGGAGCCTCCACCAGCAAACCTTATTGTTGGACCTTTAGACCACCGTCTATAGTTTATAAGGTTATTCTTGTTGCCCGTCATGTGCTTTCCACAACCACTATCAAAGTGCCAGATTGCATCGTTTGTCTCCGTGGCTGCAGTCTGCACAATCAAGAGCAAACAAGTTAATTATCCAATGATGGATGTCCATTAACATGTTCAAGAATGCGTCCAGTGGAAACCTAAGTCTGAAGTTTTTCAACTTTGACTTGTTTTCTACTTGCTGAGGAACTAGGAGGATTTGAGCTGAAAGACTTTTGACTCGTGCTGGTCAAATCCACTTTCTGATGTGGTGTCTTGCTCCGTTGACCTTTTTGCTGAACATACTTTTCAGTAAGTTCTTTTCTAGCAAGGTTCCTTCTAGTCCTAGCATTGGGAGTCTTTTCAGAACTCTTAGGTTTGTTTTTCTTCATCTCTTTGAAGTATCTTTGCTGACTTTGCTTATACTCATGAAAGAGTTGACTTTGCTTGGTTTTGAAACCTAGTCCACTTTTCGGAGAATGCTGAGCTTTAGCTTCAGCAACCTTACTTGATTCAGGTTTGTCAGCAAATGACTTCTGATTACTTTTAGTAATCTTGCCTTTAGTCTTAACAACTTTCTTTTCAGCAACTCGTTTGGCGGAATGCTTCACGGCATTCTTCTTTCCAGTTTGCTTCTCAGCAACCTGTTTTCCTTTTAAAGTCTTCTTTGAGTAGCAACAGTGGGCTTTATGGTCATAGGTACTTGATTGCATGTTTCAGCAACCTTAGTTTGACCAAACTGATAGATTTCTGGTTGACTACTATCAGTAGCACGTACAAAGGAGATAGGTGATTTATCTTTTCTCAAGATTTCTACGTTATCACCTTCACACGTTGCTCCTAAACCTTCTTTCTGAGATGGATCTCTCAAATAAGAGTTTAGTTCAGTCAGCGTATTACTTGCTTCCACATAGGATTTGAAATTGATTTTCATCTTTTTCATTTCTTGGATTTCAGCAAGTAACTTTAGAATTGAGGACAGATACTCTTCCAATTCTAATGCCATTTGAGAATTTTTCTCTGCAGCCTCAGCAATCAACTTCTTAAGACGCCTTATTTCAGCATCATTTTCTTCTGTCTCTTCCTTCAGCAAAGCGTACTTTTCAGTAGTTTGCTTGGTCAGAGTTTCAGCAAGTTGTAGTTTCTCTTGCTGTTTGCTGAGAGTTTTCTCAAATCTTTCGATTTCTCCTTGAATCTTGTCAAGGTCAATCTCGTCTTCACTTTCTGAATCTGAGTCAGAGGTAGAGTTGTTTACCTGACCGTCCATGAGGCAGAATTCGTAGTTCGACACATCTGGATAAGCTTCCATAGCTATTCCACACACTTCTTTGCCAATCTCCACGTCTAGAATGGCTTCTTCATCGTCGGTGTCTGAACTTTCATCCTCATTGTCTTCGGAGCTAGTATCAATACACAATGCATCGATTTTTGCTTGAAGCTTCTTCTTTTCTTCAGCAATAAAAGCTCTTTTGAACTTCTTCTTCTTTTCAGCAGATTTGCCTTTCAGCAAAGGGCAATTAGCTTTGAAGTGTCCAGGCTTTTTGCAGTAAAAACATAGATCATTTCCAACTGCTGGTTCTTCTGATGATGTAGCTTGCTGAGCTTGCTTGTTCAGCGAGCTAGTATCATTCTTGTACTTATGGTAGTTGTTACCAAGATGCTTTTTCAGCTTCTCTTTTGCTTTTCGCCTTTCAAGTTCTTTACTGATGAATTTCTTCATGTTTTTAACAACTAAAGCATTTTCATCAGCATGCTCTTTATCATTCTTCTTTTCAGAAGATGACGGCTTTGCAACAAGAGCAATGTTTTGCGATTTTTCAGCAAACACATTTTCTCTTTGCTTTGTCTCATAATTGACAGTAGCAAGATGAGAGAACAACTCTGTTGGTGTAATGTCTGGCATTCCTTGATTATAATAGAAATTCTGAGTGTGGATCCATTCTTGATTCAAACTTCTGATGATAGTTTTCACTTTCTCAGAATCTGAATAAAGATTTCCAACACCCAACGCTGCCATTTCACTAACAAGAGTTGTGAATCTGAAGTCCAAGTCTTCCAGTGACTCGTTTGCACCTTGCTTAAAGTTTTGAAACTTTAATTTAAGTACTTCAAGTTTGTTTTCCTTGGTCTTGTCAGATCCAGCACAAAGATCTTGAACCATTTTCCAAGCTTCCTTTGCAGTCTTAGCACCCCACAGTTTGCACTGTATGGTATCCGGAGTTGATCGAATGATGATATTTCTAGCTTGGCCATAAGGACGGAATCTCTTAGCTTCGTCAGAAGTCCATTCCTCTCTTGGTTTTGGCACAACCGTATCTGATGGTTCGCCTTGGATGGTTTCCTTTCCAGCTTCAGTGGTCCTATGAGGGAAACTCCTTTCATCCTTGGTGATCTTGATAGGTCCATCATTAATGACGGTGACCATCTCATCACTAATGGCCTCAAGATGTAGCATCATGTTGTTTCGCCATTTCTCGTAATTTTCCAGCTTCAGCAATGGAGCATCTCCTAAAGACATCCTGTCAGCAAAGCACTACCAAACTGATCAAGTGAGAGTGATTTACGGAAAGCACCTAAGGGGATCTAGGTTCAGTGCAAAAGGTTAAAGAACCTCCTGCTCTAATACCACTTGTTGGTCCCTTTAAACAACAAGAAAATACTAGAAGGGAGGGGGTGAATAGTCTTTTCAAACTTTCGTCGTTTAAAACTTTCTCAGCAAGTACTTATTACTTTTCAGTAATGAGTTTGCTGATACTTAACTTTCTCAGCAAGCGTAAGTTACTTTTCAGTAGCTTGGTTTGCTGATACTTAAAATCAGAGAGCGAAAGTCTTTGATACAATAAGTGCTCTTTCAGTAAGTAAAGGTTTCAGCAAGTGAAGTCAGTGACTGTGTACAGACAGATATAATTTGCTGAAAGCTAAATACAGTAAGTAAATCACACAAACACTTTTATAGTGGTATCTGAGAGTGGCGTAATCTCTCAACTAATCCACTTCGTCCTTTCTAGGACTGAATCCACTAAGATATGATTGAGGTTCCTTACAATCTCCTATCTAAAGCGATTCAACAGAAACTAAAGCGCACTTGCTTTGTCTCCAACCTAAACTAGAGAACTCAACCTTGTTCTCCACCAAACTTGGTACTTTTAATCAGCAAAGCTATGCTCGATTAAGTTGCCCCTGAATATCACGCCTGAAAGGGTGTATTTTCAGTTAGAGAGTTTTGGGGTGAGATGACTTAATTATAACTTATTCAGTTACAACAAGTAATCTAAGAAACACAACTTGGAATACTTTTCAGTAAACAAGTTTGATTGTTTCTGGTGTCAAGACTTGTTCTTGTTCGAAAGAAAGAACACTTAACTAATTTCTTAGCCGAGTTTGTTCTACTTCTTCACAAGTAGCTTTTTCAAGCTTTAAGTCTTGGAACGGATCAATGGCAGTAAGAGTGTTTGAAGGTTTGTGAGTTTTAAGCACAAGTGAGAGTTTGATCACGTTGCTGACACACTTCAACTCTTTGCCGGATGACCTCTATTTATAGTGCAAGTAAGGAGCCGTTTGAATTTCAAATCCTAAGGCTTTTGTTCCTTAACATGTCACTATCTTGCTTTTGTACTTTCAGCAGCGTCTTTGTTTGTCTTCTAGTCTTCATGTCCTTCGCGTGCATGCTTTGCATTAAATGCACATTTGAATAGAATTCAAACAGTAACATTGGAGCGCAAATTCTCGTACATTCAGCAAGAGGTCACATATGTTCCATCAGCAAGTGGTCAGTCTCAGTTTCAGCAAGCACAACCTACTCTGTCTTTCAGATTTTCACTTATGCAATGCTGTTGCTGAATTTTCCACTTTCTGAGCAACACGTGCCTTTGTAGATACCAGTCTTCAGCAATCTTCTAGTGTTCAGATCTTCAAATTCTTCAAGTCTTCAGATCTTCAAAAGTCTTCAAGATTCTGAGCGGTTTCTATTTGCTTCAATAATTTGTTTGTAATAAACAAAGTATATCTTCAGCAAATGCTTCAATAGGTTATTTTCTTTTCAGAAAATAAGATACATCATAAGCTAAGCATCAATAAGTTATTTTCTTTTCAGAAAATAAAATACATCATACGCAAAAGAAATAACTTATCTAGCACCTAACTAAGTCATCAGCAAACGTTCCTCTTTTACAATGTCCTTAAAATTCTAAATTCCTATGGACCTTAAGAGTACTAGTTACTGGACTTTCCTTAATTTAGCATGGTTAATTGCTCATCAAAATTACAAGTTTCCTAACAACCTTTCACTACACAAACAGAGTGCAATGGCAAGTTGTCCCCGAGTGTCGTTCTCTCGGGACCTAACGTGGTTTTGATCAAGGTTTTTGCTAGCTAATTTCAGTCAACTAGATGATGATTTTTGAGAAAGATGTTTGAACAAAGGAAGTGAGAAATCAAGAGTTTTTGTAAACAAGTTTGGAAAACGGTCGGTGGTAGAAATCGAATACACATGCATGGATTACTAATATGCTCACAAGTTCAGTGCGTAAAACCTTCAACTAAGTCTGCTAAGCAACTTGTCTAGGTAACTTTCAAGACACACATCATGAAAGGTCACTTTCAATAATTTAGAGGTGCTTGTCACTAACACCATTTATCTAGCATGCTGCAAATCACTCACATACAATCCTATAGCTTTCATTGACCAACGAGTTTGTCACATACTCTATTCGAATATATTTTATAGGCAACTACGAATCATATGAAGTAATTTGCAGCAAGATTGACTCACAACCTCATGTAAGCATAAGCATAATCCATAACATGCATAATTCTACATTCTACCACCAACACAAAGGATTTAGCTACTCATATTCATCAACATAGACATCAATTCATATGAATAATAATAAGAATACATCATATCAAACTACAAGACAAGAGAGTGATACAAGTTACCACCAAAGCTGTCACTAATCGGTGGAAATCAAAGAAAACCTCTCCGTAGATGATTACAAAGGATGAATTCCAATCAAAATCTTGAATCCCAAGCTAAATTACAATGAATCTATGAGTTTCTCTGAGTTTTTGGGGCTTAGGGCTGTCCAAAACTCGTCTCCAATGTTCTGTATATCAAAAAGTAACTCCAAAATCAAGTAATGAAGGCAAAATCTGGATCTGTAACGGCTGCCAAGCGCTTCACTTGGGCAGAGTCAAGCGAAGCGCTTGCTTCCTGTTCCTCTTTTGAAATCTCCTGATATTCCAAGCGTCCCGCTTCTCCAATTCCAAGCGAAGGGCTTGCCTCCTGGGCAGATTTTGGTCTCGAAACTCGATCTTTTGCCCACGAACGGCCCTCGGGTGCCTTGGGCTCGTCCTTCTCGGCACTTATTGGGGCTCAGACACTCACGGACAAGCCACGGAGATTGGGGAACTTCAACGGGGCCATCTTTTCCATCAAAAAGGCTCGTTTTTAGCTCCAAAAACGCCGTTTCGTACCTAAGTGCCTGAAAATGCAGAAAACACAAAACGTGACACTATTCTACAAAACTAACCAAAAAACAAGGCTAAAAGATATCAAAAGAAGGTAAAAAAGTAAAGATGAACGCGTAAAAAATACGTTCATCATAGCTGAAAAAAGATACAATGCCATGTAAAGAATGAGTTGTATGTATAGAACAACTACTAGATCACTAGATTAGTTAGATTGCTATTTAAAGTGTTGCATTATGATATCCCTTTCCTCAAACATAGGAGAGAACTAACTACAAGTACTATAGGTGAAACTAACCTTTCCATTACCATTACAATCTAGATTAGTCGTCTATTGATCCATTCATCCACTTTCTATTGCTTTAGGTAGATAAAAGATACAATCCCATGTAAAGAATGAGTTGTATGTCTTCCCTTTATGTATAACAACAACTAGATCACTAGATTAGTCAGATTGCTATATTGAGTGTACCGTTATGATATCCATTTCCGCAAACATAGGAGAGAACTAACTACAAGTACTAGACTTATATACACAATCAACTAAGAAGTTTCCTTGCTTCCTTAATGAGCAAGTTAAACAGTCTATTGAAACTAATCTCTCTATTGTCCTTACTAACTAGATGATTCATTCATCCACTTTCTATTGCTTTAAATAGATGAAAAATACAACGCCATGTAAAGAATGAGTTGGATGTAGAACAACTACTAGATCACTAGATTAGTTAGATTGCTATTTAGAGTGTTCCACTATGATATCCCTTTCATCAAACATAGAAGAGAACTAACTACAAGTACTATAGGTGAAACTAACCTTTCCATTATCCTTACAAACTAGATTAGTCGTCTATTGATTTATTCATCCACTTTCTATTGCTTTAGGTACATGAAAGATACAATCCCATGTAAGAATCAGTTGTATGTCTTCCCTTTATCTAGAACAACAACTAGATCACTACATTAGTTAGATTTCTATATAGAGTGTTCCGTTATGATATCCCTTTCCGCAAACATAGGAGAGAACTAACTACAAGTACTAGAGTTATATACACAATCAAATAAGAAGTTCCCTTGCTTCCTTAATGATCAAGTTAAAGAGTCCATTGAAACTAACCTATCTATTGTGCTTACTAACTAGATGATTTATTCATCCACTTTCTATTGCTTTACGTAGATGAAAGGTACAATGTCATGTAAAGAATGAGTTGTATGTATAGAACAACTACTAGATCTACTACTAGATCACTAGATTAGTTAGATTGCTATTAGAGTGTTCCACTATGATATCCCTTTCATCAAACATAGAACAGAAATAACTACAAGTAATATAGGTGAAACTAACCTTTCCATTACCATTACAAACTAGATTAGTCATCTATTGATTCATTCATCCACTTTCTATTGCTTTAGGTAGATGAAATATACAATCCGATGTGAAGAATGAGTTGTATGTCTTCCCCATATCTAGAACAACAACTAGATCACTAGATTAGTTAGATTGCTATATAGAGTGTTCCGTTATGATATCCCTATCCTCAAACATAGGAGAGAACTAACTACAAGTACTAGAGTTTATAGACAATCAAATAAGAAGTTCCCTTGCTTCCTTAATGAGCAAGTTAAAGAGTCCATTGAAACTAACCTCTATATTATCCTTACTAACTAGATGATTCATTTATCCACTTTCTATTGCTTTAAGTAGATGAAAGATACAATGCCATGTAAAGAATGAGTTGTATGTTGATGAACTTTAGAATTTGTCAGATTCTAATTAATCAAATAAATTTGTATTTAGCCAAAGGCAATTCACAACTACAACGAAAACCGTAGTGTAGCAGCAGAATAACCTCGAGTGTCGATCACTAAGGACTATAACTAGCTTTATCTAATCTAACTCAAGAATATAAAATCAACAGACGATTTAACAAAGGTTTTTCTTAGCAGATAATGGAGATTGGTGATAGTATGGTCATTCAAAGCATAGCAGGTTAATAATCATGCATAAATTCCTCGGTCTTGCATGGAGATCTTTGATCAATGAATTGTCCAATTGTGTTCCGTAATTATTCAACACTACGAAGATAGAGGTTTTAGATAGATCAAAGAAATAAAGCAATAACTCAGAGTATAATGCGCGATATAGCCATTAGCATAATTATTAACCCTTCGCTAAGAAATCACATACTATCACCAAGGAGAAGTTTAGCTACTCATAGATGTCATGCAATCAACATAAATCATACCACGAAAGAATGAAAACATGATGAAAGATATATAAATATAAATAGAAAAACTGTAAGATACAATGTTACCGAAGGTTGTCAATCTCCGAAGAATCGCGATCTTACAAGCTCCAAAACGCTAAGAAAAAGTATCTCCTAAGCTAAGAACCCCCAGAACAGGCTCTGGAGAATTCCTACCTAAAACTACTGATAAAGGTGAGAGAAAAGGTCTGGAAAAGTATGAAAAACGGAGAAAACTGAGCAACTATATATAGGTATTCGGGAGGTGTGGGGCGAAGGGTCCCACACACCGGGCGATTCGCCTGGTGTGGGGCGATTCGCCCCACGTCCCGGGCGATTCGCCCAGGAGTCTTTTTCGGCCAGATACGCGTTTTCGACGCGTTTTTAGATTTCTTCCCCTTTTCGGACTCGGTTTCTGCCTTCTAGTGTCCTTTTAGCCTTCAGACTCGACCCCTAGACTTCAAATCCTATCCGGAATCTTTCAGATACTCCAATTAGGCCTTCGGAACACCAATTCCTTGTCTACTTCAATATAATTGCCCGGAAAACCTCGTTTTTCAACCAAAACCTGTAAAATACAAACTAAAGGGAAACGTGACACTATTCTAATAAAATGCACTAAAATATAGCTAAATTAACATAGAGGATAGCTAAAATAGTGGAAAAAGACTCAAATGAAAGTGTAAAATACATATTCATCAAACTCCCCAAACCTAACCTTTGCTTGTCCTCAAGCAACTAAGCTAGACTCTAATGCAAAAAACAATGCAACACAAAAAATGGAGTCTCATGCCAAATGAAATGAACTAATCTATCGAATCTATCAAAAAACATATGAACAAAAACCATACAAATCATAACATGAATGTAGGTTGAAGAATGTCTCGATTGACTCATACACATTCACATAAGCACTTATGTCAAGACAAGATAGTCTCTCGTAACATTCTCTACTTGGACCTAGTCAGTGACGACGTAATGAAACATGTTAGAATACGAATGGTTGTCCCGTGCCTATGACACTGAGGACTTACTACTGTTCACCAAGTTAAGACTTTTCCTCAAAGAGGTCGAACCAATACTGGCTCTCATCAAACGAAGGAGGGTTCCCTAAAAAAGATAACACTCCCCTATTCTACCCATCTCTCAAGCAAAGTCTTAAGCTATTCACCACTTCCTGAATGGCAGGACGAGGGTGGTCTAGAATAGATGACACTCAAATGAAAAGAAAAGATAGAAAATTACAACACGATTATGAACATTACAAGAATTGGAAAATGAGACACAACACTTAGCTAAACTGCTTTTTGGCTTTCTTTCTTTGGACCCTTCATTGCTTTTTTTGGGGTATTTTCATTTTTTCTTTTCCATTTTCTTTTTCCTTTTTTTTTTATTTTTTTTCTGGAATTTTTTTCTTTTTCTTCTTTTTTTTCGATTTTTTTTAGCCAGCAGTAGCACAACGAAAAAGAAATAAGAATGACACATAAACGACTTCCCCAAACCTATTCGAAAGAATAGGTTGGCGTACAAAATTTACGAAAAAGGAAAAATAAACTCACAACACAATATTGAAAACGAAAAACAAGTCTAATGATAGTGTAACCCCCTGCCCAAACCTATTCGGAAGAATAGGTTGCAAACAAAGGATCACACAATCTCACACTACCTCCTTCCTAGGCATTTAGCAATCTCAAAGCAAGGTGAAGACTTGTTGCCTCTAAGGTACATAATTACTCGGAAAAACAACCATAAGACCCTAACATGCATCATCCTATTATAAAGGCCTTCGTGAACCGCAGTAGAGAAAACACCACTAAGTGATGTCGAGACTACCAAGCTTAACTAAGTGCAATACATAAATGTGACATGCCAAGCGAGAAAAAACCTCAAACAAATTCATAGAGATGAAGCATATGATTAATGGAAGAATTAGTTAATCTACCCAATAAAAAAGTTCAAAAAATTTGGCAATAAACTCCATATAAAATACGCAAGACTATGCTAGGATGAATGTAGTGTATGCAACCTAAAAACTAAGAAAGCAGTAAACGTGCAAATGCAAATGCAAAAAAATTCACGAGTTTGTCACAAGCAAGACAAGTACAGAGATAACCAGTGATAACCCCCTCCCCAAACCTGAACGTCGTCGCTCGTCACGAACGTCGAAAGTGGATTCAAGGTGAGAGCTGATACTTGTATAAGTGACGTATAATACTCAATCAAACTCGTGAGAAAACAAAACAACAAAACACTAACCTTTAGTGGAGGCGGTAAGGGTAAGCTCAAGGTGATCAACCTCCCTTTGATCACTAGATATCTCGAAGTATGGCTTCACTCGCTGGCCATTCACCTTGAAGGTTTCCCATCTTTGGATCAAAGAGTTTTACAACTCCATGGGGAGCAACTTCGATAATTTCGTACGGTCCATCCCAACGAGTACGGAGCTTTCCAGGAAATAGTCTAAGGAGAGAATTAAATACCAAAGCTTTTTGTCCAGGAATCAATTCCTTACGTACTATACCACGATCATGATACTTCTTAGTACGTTCCTTGTAGATCTTGGCATTTTCATAAGCACCTAGTCGTAATTCATCAAGCTCATCTAGTTGCAACAATCGTCCCTCGCCAGCTTTTCCCATATCAAGATTGAGTGCTTTTATAGCCAAATATGCCTTGTGTTCCAGTTCTACGGGAAGATGACATGCTTTCCCATACACAAGTCTGTACGGAGTGGTCCCGATCACCGTCTTGTAGCTAGTCCTGTATGCCCAAAGTGCATCATTCAATTTTCCTACCCAATCTTTCCTACTAGGCTTCACTACTCGCTCCAGGATCTTCTTAATTTGACGGTTGCAGACTTCAACTTGACCCGATGTCTGTGGGTGATATGGTGTAGTGACACTATGGTGGACACTGTATCTCTTAAGAAGAGAGGCAAACGTTCTATTGACGAAGTGTGACCCTCCATCACTGATGATTGTCCTAGGGCACCCAAATATAGAGAATATTACCTCCTTCAAGAACTTCATAACAACTGCGCCGTCATTTGTTTTTGTAGAAATTTCCTCCACAAATTTAGTCACATAATCCACCGCAACAAGAATGTATACATAGCCTCCACTTGATGGAAATGGTCCCATGAAATCAATGCCCCATACATCGAAAGGTTCTACCACTAGATTCCCTTGAAGGGGCATTTCGTCTTTCGTGCCAATATTACCACCTCGTTGACATGGGTTACAATTCTTCACAAAACTTCGAGCATCTCGGTATATTGTTGGCCAGAAAAACCCTGCTTGCAGTCCCTTGCGAGTTGTTTTCAAGCCACTATAGTGTCCCCACAATTAAGCTCATGGCAATGACTCAACACACTTTGTTGCTCTTCTTGTGGCACGCATCTCCTTAGAATCCCATCAGCTCCTTCTTTGAATAGATGAACTGTAGAATTTGTCAGATTCTAATTAATCAAATAAATTTGTATTTAGCCAAAGGCAATTCACAACTACAACGAAAACCGTAGTGCAACAGTAGAATAACCTCGAGTGTCGATCTCTAAGGACTATAACTAGCTTTATCTAATCTAACTCAAGAATATAAAATCAACAGACGATTTAGCAAAGGTTTTTCTTAGCAGATAATGGAGATTGGTGATAGTATGGTCATTCAAAGCATAGCAGGTTAATAATCATGCATAAATTACTCGGTCTTGCATGGAGATCTTTGATCAATGAATTGTCCAATTGTGGTCCGTAATTATTCAACACTACGAAGATAGAGGTTTTAGATAGATCAAAGAAATAAAGCAATAACTCAGAGTATAATGCGCGATATAGCCATTAGCATAATTATTAACCCTTCGCTAACAAATCACATACTATCACCAATGAGAAGTTTAGCTACTCATAGATGTCATGCAATCAACAAAAATCATACCACGAAAGAATGAAAACATGATGAAAGATATATAAATATAAATAGAAAAACTGTAAGATACAATGTTACCGAAGGTTGTCAATCTCCGAAGAATCGCGATCTTACAAGCTCCAAAACGCTAAGAAAAAGTATCTCCTAAGCTAAGATCCCCCAGAACAGGCTCTGGAGAATTCCTACCTAAAACTACTGATAAAGGTGAGAGAAAAGGTTTGGAAAAGTATGAAAAACGGAGAAAACTGAGCAACTATATATAGGTATTCGGGAGGTGTGGGGCGAAGGGTCCCACACACCGGGCGATTCGCCTGGTGTGGGGCGATTCGCCCCACGTCCCGGGCGATTCGCCCAGGAGTCTTTTTCGGCCAGATACGCATTTTCGACGCGTTTTTGGATTTCTTCCCCTTTTCGGACTCGATTTCTGCCTTCTAGTGTCCTTTTAGCCTTCAGACTCGACCCCTAGACTTCAAATCTTATCCGGAATCTTTCAGATACTCCAATTAGGCCTTCGGAACACCAATTCCTTGTCTACTTCAATATAATTGCCCGGAAAACCTCGTTTTTCAACCAAAACCTGTAAAATACAAACTAAAGGGAAACGTGACACTATTCTAATAAAATGCACTAAAATATAGCTTTATTAACATAGAGGATAGCTAAAATAAGTGAAAAAGACTCAAATGAAAGTGTAAAATACACATTCATCATATGTACAGAACAACTACTACATAAATTACTAGATCACTAGATTAGTTAGATTGCTATTTAAAGTGTTCCATTATGATATCTCTTTCCTCAAACATAGGAGAGAACTAACTACAAGTACTATAGGTGAAACTAACCTTTCCATTACCGTTACAAACTAGATTAGTCGTCTATTGATTCATTCATCCAGTTTCTATTGCTTTAGGTAGATGAAAGATACAATCCCATGTAAAGAATGAGTTGTATATCTTCCCTTTATCTATAACAACAACTAGATCACTAGATTAGTTAGATTGCTATATAGAGTGTACCGTTATGATATCCATTTCCGCAAACATAGGAGAGAACTAACTACAAGTACTAGAGTTATATACACAATCAACTAAGAAGTTTCCTTGCTTCCTTAATGAGCAAGTTAAAGAGTCTATTGAAACTAACCTCTCTATTGTCCTTATTAACTAGATGATTCATTCATCCACTTTCTATTGCTTTAAGTAGATGAAAAATACAACGCCATGTAAAGAATGAGTTGTATGTATAGAACAACTACTAGATCACTAGATTAGTTAGATTGCTATTTAGAGTGTTCCACTATGATATCCCTTTCATCAAACATAGAAGAGAACTAACTACAAGTACTATAGGTGAAACTAACCTTTCCATTACCCTTACAAACTAGATTAGTCATCTATTGATTCATTCATCCATTTTCTATTGCTTTAGGTAGATGAAAGGTACAATCCGATGTAAAGAATGAGTTGTATGTCTTTGTTGGTCCCTTTAAACAACAAGAAAAGACTAGAGGGGGGGGGGGTGAATAGTCTTTTCAAACTTTCGTCGTTTAAAAACTTTCTCTGCAAGTTCTTATTACTTTACAGTAATGAGTTTGCTGATACTTAACTTTCTCAGCAAGCGCAAGTTACTTTTCAGTAACTAGGTTTGCTGATACTTAAAATCAGAGAGCGGAAGTCTTTGATACAATAAGTGTTTTTTCAGTAAGTGATAGTTTCAGCAAGTGATATGAGTGACTGTGTACAGATAGATATGCTTTGCTGAAAACTAAGTACAGTAAGTAAATCACACAAACACTTTTATAGTGGTATCTGAGAGTGGCGTAAACTCTCAACTAATCCACTTTGTCCTTTCTAGGACTGAATCCACTAAGATAAGTTTGAGGTTCCTTACAACACCTATCTAGAGCGATTCAAACTGAAACCAAAGCACACTTGCTTCGTCTCCAACCTAACTAGAGAACGTAACCTTGTTCTCCACCAAACTTGATTAATTTCCCACTAAATATCACGCCTGAAAGGGTGTATTTTCAGTTAGAGAGGTTTGGGATGAGATAACTTAATTATAACTTATTCAGTTACAACAAGTAATCTAAGAAACAAAACTTTGAATACTTTGCAGTAAACAAGTTTGATTGTTTCTGGTGTCAAGACTTGTTCTTGTTCGAAAGAAAGAAAGAACACTTACTAATTTCTTAGTCGTGTAAGTTCTACTTCTTCACAAGTAGCTTTTTCAAGCTTTAAGTCTTGGAACGGATCAATGGCAGTAAGACTATTGAAGGGTATGTGAGTTTAAGCACAAGTGAGAGTATGATCACGTTGTTGACACACTTCAACTCTTTGCCGGATGACCTCTATTTATAATGAAAAAAAGGAGCCATTTGAATTCAAATTCTAAGGCTTTTGTTCCTTAAAATGTCACTATCTTGCTTTTGTACTTTCAGCAGCGTCCTTGTTTGTCTTCTAGTCTTCATGTTCTTCGCGCGCATGCTTTGTATTTTGATGAATGTGTATTTTACACTTTCATTTGAGTCTTTTTGACCTATTTTAGCTATCCTCTATATTAATTTAGCTATATTTTAGTGCATTTTATTAGAATAGTGTCATGTTTCCCTTTAGTTTTTATTTTACAGGTTTTGGTTGAAAAACGAGGATTTCAGGGCAATTATATTAAAGTTGACAAGGAATTGGTGTTCCAGAAGCCTATTTGGATTATCTGAAGGTTTCCGGATAGGATTTGGAGTCTAGGGGTCGAATCTGGAGATTAGAAGGCCACTAGAAGTCAGAAACCGAGTCCGAAAAGGGGAAGAAATCCAAAAACGCGTCGAAAACGCGGAAATTCCAGAAAATTACTCCCGGGCGAATCGCCCGGGACGTGGGGCGAATCGCCCCACGCCAGGCGAATCGCCCGGTGTGTGGGGACCTTCGCCCCACACATATTCGAAGCCTATGTACAGTTGCTCAGTTTTTCTCCGAAATTCATACTTTTCCAGACCTATTTTCTCACCTTTCTCTGTAGTTTTAGGTAGGGACTTCCCAGAGCCTGTTCTGGGGGTTCGTAGCTTAGGGGACACTTTTTCATAGTAGATTGGAGCTTGTAGGATCGCAATTCTTCGGAGATTGACAACCTTCGGTAACATTGTATCTTACAGTTTATTCTACTTATTTTAATATATCTTTCAACATGTTTTCTTCTATGATTTCTGTTGATTGCATGCCTATTATGAGTAGCTAAACTTATCGTTGGTGGTAGTATGTGAATTCTTAGTGAAGGGAAGATAATCATGCTAATGGCTATGTCGCGCATTATACTCCGTGTTATTGCTTTATTTCGTTGATCAGGCTCAGCCTAAATTCTCGTATGTTGTATTAATTATTATGCACAATTGGACCCTCGTCGACCTAGGCGCGTGTATATCTTCGTAGTGTTGAATAATTACGGAACACAATTGGACAATAGTGCTTGACTTGTCAGTATCTTTATCTTCGTAGTGCTTAATAATTACAATAGGACATTAGATTGATCAAAGATCTCCATGCAAGACCGTGGAATTTACACATGATTATTGACCCGTTATGCTTTGAAGGATCATACTATCACCAATCTCCATTATCTGTTAGAAAAACCCTTTGCTATTACGTCTGCTGTTTTTATATTCTCTAGTTAAATAGATAAAGCTAGTTATAGTCATGAGAGATAGACACTCGAGGTCATTCTACTGATACACTACGGTTTTCGTTGTAGTTGTGTATTACCTTTGGCTTAATAACAAATATATTTGATCGAACCGGGAACCGACAAACCCGCGTTCATCACATTTAATGCTCTTTTGAATAAAATTCAAACAGTAACATTGGAGCGCAAATATAAGTACTTTCAGCAAGAGGTCACAAATGTTCATCAGCAAGTGGTCAGTCTTAGTTTCAGCAAGCACAACCTACTCTGTCATATAGATTTTCACTTATGCAAGTTGTTGCTGAAGTTTCCACTTTCTGAGCAACATGTGCCTTTGTAGATAGCAGTCTTCAGAAATCTTCTAGTCTTCATTCTTCGAAATCTTCAAGTTTCTGAGCGGTTCTAAATGCTTCAATAGTTTGTTTGTGTAAACAAAGTACATCATCAGCAAATGCTTCAATAGGTTGTATTTCTTTTCAGAAAACAAGATACATCATAAGCGGTAAAACCAACCTATCTAGCACCTACTCTAAGTCTTCAGCAAACGTTCCTCTTTTACAATGTCCTTAAAATTCTAAATTCCTATGGACCTTAAGAGTACTAGTTACTGGACTTTCCTTAATTTAGCATGGTTAATTGCTGATCAAAATTACAAGTTTCCTAACAAATTTCCCCCTTTTTGATGTTAGCAATCCATGGCTAAATTAATTGTCACCCTTTTAGAGGTTTCTGATGTTGAAAAAATAAGTTGATTAATGCAAGCATACTTGAATAATGAAATAGTAAGCATAAGTAAATTGCATAATCAAAAACCAATAAGAGTCAAAAAGCTTTATTGCTGATAGTTATCTTTCAGTAAGTTTACAGGAAAGAGCAGAGATAACTAATCAAAATCAGCAAATAAAAACTTTAACAGAACTATTACAGAGAGTTAAGCTCTTCCAGAGGATTTTCTCAAAATCTCTCTTACACTCTTCTCAGCAAGTATAGTGAATTCAATACAGTCCTTTTCGTAGTTCTCAAGTATCCTACGGACTTGTAATTGAAGAATCCTTGCATTTTTGCAGGCAGTATGATGATGCTTTTCAGCATTCATTTCCATTTAATGAGTTACCCACAAATGCATGCCCCAATTGCTGGCATGGAGAAGCTGTGTATCTGAAATGCTTTTAGGATGAATCTTCCTTAGCCAGAGAAGATCTTCTTCTTGATCCTTAGCAGTGAGATAGAAGTACTCATAAGGAATCAATCCAAGTCTCTTCTTTGTTTTCTTGGTCACTGGGTCAGAGTAATAAGCAATGCCAACTGGTTTTATCAAATCAGGTTCTTGTCTTATAGACTTACCAATTGCAGTTCTTCTTACTGAGACTTCTAGATTCAACCATCTCCCAGCAATATTTCATGGGAGGGACTCACCCCTTTCTTTCCTTTTTACCTTGAGATCAATCCAAGTGAACATTTGGTTCAATATGGCTGTTGGAAAGAACTCATTCACCAGCAAGTCTTCCAGCTTTAAGATCTAGCAATCATGAACGTTTCTGATCACGTTCTGAATGGTTTCATCATTGCTGGTCTTGGTGTATTCAATGCCAGAGCCAATAGCAATGCTGGCCAGCCTCTTTTCTTCCTCTCTTTGCCTTCTTCTTCTTGACTTTGCATTGTCTTGATCTCTTTCTGAAGATCTTGAGTCAGAAGAGAAATGCTTTGAATGGCGAGACGAAGTTAAGGCTGTAATTGGTCTAGCTATTATGGCTTGAGCTATTGTCTGATTGTCATCATCATCATCATCTTCATTCAGATCTTGATGACTTTCAGTGTGGCAAAAACCTTGAGTTTCAGCAGCTGTTTTTCTCTTTTTGGGACTTGCTGAATTTAACTCAGATTCTGCTTGTCTTTTAGAACTTTGCTCTTTTTCAGCAAGAGGTTCTATGGGCAGTGGCTCATCAACAGTAGGAGGGGTTTGGGTTCTTTTTCTTGTACTTCTCTTTCCCCCCTTAGACATGGATTGCAACATCGGAGTGATGTGTAGAGAGTAGAAATCATTGCAATTTTCAGAAAGAGTACTTAGGCTGTTGTATTTCATGATGATTTGTTGCTGATTAGAAGTCATCTTTGACAACTCATTTTTAATACTCACCATGTTCTCCTCATGTCTTTGCTCTGTTGTGGCCTTTTCTTCCATGAAAGTCTGAGCCTTTACTAATGCGGTCTTTGCTAGCCGGAGTGCTTGGCTTACATCTTCTTCATAGGTCTTGTGATAAAGACTGATGTCTTTCTGAGCTATTGATGAATGTGTATTTTAAACTTTCATTTGAATCTTTTTCACCTATTTTAGCTATCCTCTATGTTAATTTAGCTATATTTTAGTGCATTTTATTAGAATAGTGTCACGTTTCCCTTTTGATTTAAGTTTACAGGTTTTGGCTGAAAAACGAGGATTTCCGGGCAATTATATTGAAGTTGACAAGGAATTGGTGTTCCAGAAGCCTATTTGGAGTATCTGAAGGTTTCCGGATAGGATTTGGAGTCTAGGGGTCGAATCTAGAGGTTAGAAGGCCACTAGAAGTCAGAAACCATGTCCGAAAAGGGAAAGAAAAATCCAAAAACGCGAAATTCCGCGAATTTTACTCTCGGGCGAATCGCCCGGGACGTGGGACGAATCGCCCCACACCGGGCGAATCGCCCGGTGCAAATTGGAGGCCTATATATAGTTGCTCAGTTTTTCTCCGAAATTCATACTTTTCCAGACCTATTCTCTCACCTTTCTCTGTAGTTTTAGGTAGGAACTTCCCAGAGCCCGTTCTGGGGGTTCGTAGCTTAGGAGATACTTTTTCATAGCAGTTTGGAGCTTGTAAGATCGCGATTCTTCGGAGACTGACAACCTTCGTTAACATTGTATCTTAGAGTTTATTCTACTTATTTTTATATATCTTTCAACATGTTTTCTTCTATGATTTCTGTTGATTGCATGACAACTATGAGTAGCTAAACTTATCGTTGGTGGTAGTATGTGAATTCTTAGCGAAGGGTTGATAATCATGCTAATGGCTATATCGCGCATTATACTCCGTGTTATTGCTTTATTTCGTTGATCAGGCGCAACCTATATCTTCGTATGTTGATTAATTATTATGCACAATTGGACCCTCGTCGACCTATGCATATCTATATCTTCGTAGTGTTGAATAATTACGGAACACAATTGGACAATAGTGTTTGACTTGTCAGTACCTATATCTTCGTAGTGCTTAATAATTACAATAGGACAATTGATTGATCAAAGATCTCCATGCAAAACCGAGGAATTTATGCATGATTATTAACCCGTTATGCTTTGAAGGATCATACTATCACCAATCTCCATTATCTGTTAGAAAAACCTTTGCTATACCGTCTGCTGTTTTTATATTCTTTAGTTAAATAGATAAAGCTAGTTATAGTCCTTAGAGAACGACACTCGAGGTCATTCTACTGCTACACTACGGTTTTCGTTGTAGTTGTGGATTGCCTTTGGCTAAATAACAAATTTATTTGCTTCATCCGGAACTAACAATCCCGCGTTCATCAAATTGGCGCCGTTGCCGGGGACTATACTCCTTTTTTCTGTTTAATTTGTTTATATTTTCAGCATTCAATTCCTAATTCTAGTAGTTTTAGTTTTCCTTTTTAATCTCTCTCTGATACTGCTTTCCTAGTCTGTTACAAATAGTGTATGCCATATACACGATCTAAAGGAACACCGCTTGCTGATTCAATTGCTGAGATCGACAGAGTCTACCACCAAAGAAGACGACTACTTCAAAGGCGTGCACTAGAGGAAATAGAGGATACCGATTTCTCTGAATCTCTACATAGTCTTTTCAAGGAAATCGACGGAATGGCAGAAGCTAGACCACTGAAAGCATGGGTTCAACCCACCAAGGATCGTATGAGGGGACCGGCGATTGTTCTTTCGTCTGCAACTCGAGATCTGGAAATCAAGAACCACGCGTTCCAACAACTTCCGAGGTTCTATGGCTTATCAAGGGAAGATGTGATGGGGAACTTGCACGATATCGATGATTTCGTCAACCAACTCCCACGACCCGGAGCTGAAATAACAACGGATGAGTTGAGGATGAAGGTTTTTGCTATGGGACTTGGCGACAGAGCCAAGTCATGGTTGAGTTCTCTACCAGCAGGCTCGCTGGACACTTGGGAGAAGGTTTTTTCAGCTTTCATGGAGAAATACTTCCCTCACACCTTGACTACTGCGCTAAAGGCGCAAATCACTGGATTCAAGCAGGACTATGATAAGACCATCTACACCGCGTTTGAGAGATTCCAAGATCTCACGAACAAGTGTCCTCACCATGGTTTTGAGCTTTCTGACCTAGTCCAACACTTCTACAATGGACTAACCTTCGAGAACCAACAAGTGGTGGATTTCCAATGCCGAGGCAATATTTGGGAGGAAACCGCAGAAGCCGTCTCGGTAGTTTTCGAAAGGCTTGCTAAGGGTTTGCAATTCAAGGACCCAAGAGCGATGGTTAGGAGACGTGGACCTGATGCTCCACCGACTCAAGAAGCCCCTATGTATAGGGGGAATGGGGATCAATTCGAGTTCTTTACCAACGAATTGAAGCAAGTCCTCAAGAGCGCCACTGGAACAACTGTTTCGAACGAAGTATGCCGAATATGCAAGAACTATGGGCATGGGGCTCATATGTGTAGATCGGAGCTTGCGTATGATGATGGCAACTGGGCTCGAGGAGGCGAAGAGGAAGCCTTTGCTACGGAGTTTGTTACTCAAGAAGCTAGCTACGGACAAGACGGTAGGAATCCTCGAGGTGGATTTTGGAGAAGAGGATTCCGAAACAATCAAGGATATGCACCGGCTAACCAAACTTATGGCCCTAACCAAGACCGTAGTAGGCTAAACTATGGTAATGATCACTGCGAAAACCCCGCTCCGAAAGAGCCACCGAAGTCGAAGTCGGCTCAACTGATGGAGAACTTGCAAAAGATGGTTGATCACACACAAAGTTTTCTCAAACGTTATGAAGAAGATTCTGAGAAGACTAGAGCGAGACTTGATAGGTTGGAAGAGAGCACTAGGCTTGCCCATCAAAAGATGCAAGAGTTGATCGACCGAGGAGCAAGTAGGGAACAAGGCAAACTGCCTAGCAATACTGAAAAGTCGAATTCCATTACATTGGCTGGTAATCTACCTGACGAAATCACCATCAAGAAGGTTGCTAAGTGCGAGTGTTGCAAGATGGAAGAACTTCCACAGGCTAAGGAAGAAGAGAAGGACCTTGGTTCTGACGAAAGTGATCAGGAGCAAGAGGATCCCGAGCCACTCCCTAAAAGTTTCGATATTAAGGTCGGGATTGGTGAGCTTGAAGATGTCCGTGCCACACTAGACACAGGATCCTACTCTAACATACTCCCTTTGAATGTGTTTGAAAAGAGTAGCCTTGGAAAACTATCTGAGCATAGGGCTATTGTACAACTGGCGGATGGATCCTTTATGAGACCCGAAGGCGTTGTGAAAAATGTGTTGGTCAAGATTGGTGAAGCTTCTGTATACACCAATTTTGTAGTTATGCCGGCGTCTGCACCTGGGACGGGGGATGTCATACTGTTAGGGCGAACGTTCTTGACTAAGCTACGCTCCGTGATGGACAACTACCAAAGAACTTGCACTATTGAAGTGGATGGCAAGCAACACGTGTTGCAAGCCATATCTGATCCACCTGATCCGCCTGATAATTCTTACACTACTCACTACTGTGGTCTTGCAGCCTATGTTCTTTCTTATTCACAGGTTCGTGGCATGAAGAGGAGATCAATGAAGGGGAAGTCTAGTACCCGCAGAAAAAAGAGCTAGGCACAGACAGGAGTCGAGTCAAAGACTTTAAACAATGGCGCTATCCGGGAGGCAACCCGGAGTTTGTATCGCTTTCTTTACCGCTTTATTGCATGTTTTATCCGTCTGCATTTGCATTTGCACGTTTACCACTTTCTTAGATTTTTTAGGTTGCATTCACTACATTCATCCTAGGATAGTCTTGCATGTTTTATATGGAGTTTATTGCCGAATTTTTTGAACTTTTTTATTGGGTAGATCAACCAACTATGCCATTAATCGTATGCTTCATCTCTATTAATTTGTTTGAGGTTTTTCTCGCTTGGCTTGTCACATTTATGTATTGCACTTAGTTAAGCTTGGTAGTCTCGACATCACTTAGTGGTGTTTTCTCTACTGCGGTTCACGAAGGCCTTTATAATAGGATGATGCATGTTAGGGCTTATGTTTGTTTTCCCGAGTAATTATGTACCTAAGAGGCAACAAGTCTTCACCATGCTTTGAGATTGCTAAATGCCTATGAAGGAGGTAGTGTGAGGATGTGTGATCCTTTGTTTATAACCTATTCTTCCGAATAGGTTTGGGGAGGGGGTTGCACCATCATAGACTAGTTTTCGTTTTTCATTCCCGTGTTGTGAGTTTATTTTTCCTTTTCCGTAAATTTTGTACTCCAACCTATTCTTTCAAATAGGTTTGGGGAAGACGTGTGAGTCATTTTCTTTATTTTGTTATGCTACTACTGGCTAAAAAAAAAAGAAAGAAAATATTCCAAGAAAAAGAAAAAAAGAAAAAAAGAAACTGGAAAGAAAAAAAAAGGAAAAAAAAGAAAAGACCCCAAAAAAGCAAAGAAGGGTCCAAAAAAGAAAGCCAAATAGCAGTTTAGCAAAGTGTTGTGTCTCATTTTCCTAATTCTTGTAATGTTCGTAATCGTGTTGTAATTTTCTATTTTTTGCCTTTTGTTTTTGAGTGTCATCTGTTCTAGACCACCCTCGTCCTGCCATTCAGGAAGTGGTGAATATCTTAAGGCTTTGCTTGAGAGATGGGTAGAATAGGGGAGTGTTATCTTTTATAGGGAACCCTCCTTCGTTTGATGAGAGCCAGTATTGGTTCGACCTCTTTTGAGGAAAAGTCTTAACATGGTGGAACAGCAGTAAGTCCTCAGTTTCATAGGCACGGGACAACCATTCGTATCTTAGCATGATTCATTACGTCGTCACTGACTAGGTCCAGGTAGAGAATGTTACGAGAGGCTATCTTGTCTTAACATAAGTGCTTATGTGGATGTGTATAAGTCAATCGAGGTATTCTTCAACCAATATTCATGCTTTGATTTATATGGTTTTTGTCCATATGTTTTTTGATAGATTGAGTAGATTAGTTCATTTTATTTGGCATGAGACTCCATTTTATGTGTTGCATTGTTTTTTGCATTAGAGTCTAGCTTAGTTGCTTGAGGACAAGCAAAGGTTCGGTTTGGGGAGTTTGATGAGTGTGTATTTTACACTTTCATTTGATTCTTTTTCACCTATTTTAGCTATCCTCTATGTTAATTTAGCTATATTTTAGTGCATTTTATTAGAATAGTGTCACGTTTCCCTTTAGATTTTATTTTACAGGGTTTGGCTGAAAAACGAGGATTTCCGGGCAATTATATTGAAGTTGACAAGGAATTGGTGTTCCAGAAGCCTATTTGGAGTATCTGAAGGTTTCCGGATAGGATTTGGAGTCTAGGGGTCTAATCTGGAGGTTAGAAGGCCACTAGAAGTCAGAAACCGAGTCCGAAAAGGGGAAGAAATCCAAAAACGCGTCGAAAACGCGGAATTCCGCGAATTTTACTCCCGGGCGAATCGCCCGGGACGTGGGGCGAATCGCCCGGTTTGTGGGGCCCTTCGCCCCACACAAATTCGAGGCCTATATACAGTTGCTAAGTTTTTCTCCGAAATTCATACTTTTCCAGACCTATTCTCTCACCTTTCTCTGTAGTTTTAGGTAGGAACTTCCCAGAGCCTGTTCTGGGGGTTCGTAGCTTAGGGGATACTTTTTCATAGCAGTTTGGAGCTTGTGAGATCGCGATTCTTCGGAGACTGACAACCTTCGGTAACATTGTATCTTACAGTTTATTCTACTTATTTTTATATATCTTTCAACATTTCAACATGTTTTCTTCTATGTTTTCTGTTGATTGCATGACAACTATGAGTAACTAAATTTATCGTTGGTGGTAGTATGTGAATTCTTAGCGAAGGGTTGATAATCATGCTAATGGCTATATCGCGCATTATACTCCGTGTTATTGCTTTATTTCATTGATCAGGCGCAACCTATATCTTCGTATGTTGATTAATTATTATGCAGAATTGGACTCTCGTCGACCTATGCATATCAATATCTTCGTAGTGTTGAATAATTACGGAACACAATTGGACAATAGTGTTTGACTTGTCAGTATCTATATCTTCGTAGTGTTTAATAATTACAACAGGACAATTGATTGATCAAAGATCTCCATGCAAAACCGAGGAATTTATGCATGATTATTAACCCGTTATGCTTTGAAGGATCATACTATCACCAATCTCCATTATCTGTTAGAAAAACCTTTACTATACCGTCTGCTGTTTTTATATTCTTTAGTTAAATAGATAAAGCTAGTTATAGTCCTTAGAGAACGACACTCGAGGTCATTCTACTGCTACACTACGGTTTTCGTTGTAGTTGTGAATTGCCTTTGGCTAAATAACAAATTTATTTGCTTGATCCAGAACTGACAATCCCGCGTTCATCAGCCATTGTAAGAGTAGTAGTGCGTCTCAGCACTGTATCCAATATTTTTCCAATATCAAGCGGGCTCTCAGCAAGCAAGGCCTCATCTTCTGCTTTGCAGGCATCATGGACTTTCTTTAGTGCCAAAATTCTAGGAGTAAACTCCTCTACACGTGGGAACGACACTAGATTTGGAGTCAAGGAATGAACTTTTAGTTCTGAAGCAAACTGATCATCTTGTAACAACAATTCTGCTCTTAAGCAATCGTCTTTATCAGTTATGTAATTAGGAGGAGGAATTTCAACCACTTTTTGGTCTTTCTTTGAGTTTTCATCCTCGTTTGCTGATAGATCATCTTCATCCTCAGATTCATCAAGGCCAGCAACCTTGGAACCTAAGTCAGCAGCTTCATCTCCTTTTGGTTGAGTGGTTGCTGATGGCAACGCTTCAGACTCAACAACTGGAGTTTCACCAGTAGTTAGTTTTAATTGAGTAGTTGCTGAGGGCAACGTTTGAGACTCAATAACTGGAGTTTCGCCAGTAGTAAGTTTAAATTGAGTAGTTGCTGAGGGCAACGTTTGAGACTCAATGACTGGAGTTTCACCAGTATTAAGTGGAAGGGAGGGGACTTCCTTTGGTTTTACTCCTGAAGATTGACTAATTTCCAAATCCTGCGTATGCCTTGCATGAATCAGGAGACTGTTTTGTAGAGCTCGTTGGTAATCTTCATCCATTTCATCTTCATCATCAAGGTTTGTATCAGTGACCTTGGCATTAGAAAATTGGCTCTTGCCATGTTTCAAGGCAGCTCGTTTTCTGGCGTATTCCTCTTCCGTATCAGCGCCTTGTACAGGTGCTTGATTTTCAGCATCAGCAGGAGCAGGTTGAGATTCATGCTGAGTTTGTGTTTGTTCAGCTTGCTGATTGTCTTGTTGTTCAGTTTCAGCAACTGTCAATTTTAAACCACCAGCATCAGGACTTGGACCTTGATTATCATCATCGTCATCCTTTTTGTCCTCTGAATCTTTCCCTTCATCATCACTGGGATCAGTAGGGATGTTTTCATCTTCTTCCTCTTCATCATCATCAGTCAGAATGACTAGCTCAAGATGCTTGTATAAAGCAACACTCGTTACTTCCTCTTCCTCATTGATTTTGTGGGGATCAGCCACCACAGGTACAAATGAACCCTTGAGCATCACATCTTGTTCAGCTGGAGAGACACTCTTAAATTTTGCCTTCATATTCTCTCTGATTTGAGCAATAAGATTCGAGCTCATTAGCTGAGAATATGAGAATTCTTCAGGAAGTATGGAGTGGACAAATGTCTCGAGCTTCAACAGAGAGGATCTCTTTTTCTCATTTGATAGATGAAGATGGAGGTCAGAAAAGTCCATCCTTTTGTACCTTTGTCAGTTGCTGACAGACTTAGCAACTCTTGACAAGGTTGTTCTTTTGAAGTTCAAGTAAAGTTCCTCAGAACTCACTTGTGAATCTTCAGTGATGTGCACCACTTCAGTGGTCTCCTTTAGAGCCTGGAAAAGAATAATATTTAGATCAGGAGAGGTTTGGATAATTTCCTTAGAGTTCAAAGCTGAAACATGAATTACCTGCTGAGTTTCAGCAAGCTCATGTTGTACAATTTCCATTCCTTGAGGAGCTTGAGTAGCATCCCCCATTTGTTCATCCTGAAATAAATATGAGTTAGATACAAGTACTAAGTTGTCAAACTTAGTTTTATTACCAAAAACTTTAACTACCTGTTGAGCAGGAAGTGTTGATTCTGGTGCAGAGGCTTCAGCAACCATCTGACTTGCATCTTGAGAAGTCTGTAGAGATATCATAATATTAGCAAAAGAATGAGTTTCAGAAAATGAAGTTTTATTGATGGTTGAGTTATCTACCTGCTGAAGAAGGACAGGTTGTGGCTCAGTCCTTTCAGCATTAACAGTTTCTTCAGTTTCTAGGACTGTTTCTTCAGCAGACTTCTTGGCTTGCTCTGTTTGAGAAAGCTGCGCGGTTTCAGCAATCTCCTTTGTCTCTGAAATGACAAGTTGAGCAGAAGCATCTTGACCCTTAAGCTCACTGCTTGTCATAACAACATCTATGGACTTGTTGGATGTTTCTTCAATGTCCAAGTCCATCTGTTGGCTTAAAGCTTCCAGTACAAGCTGGACTTTTTCAATTGATGTCTTTGGTGAACTGGGGCCAGTATTCTCAACATCACGAGATGCGTCGTTGAATAATGCTTCTTGTGTTTCTTCAGCAACTTCTGGGACTTGAACCATTGCTGTTTCAGCAACTGGTTCTTCAGCAACCTGATGAGTTGCTTGTTCAGCAACCATCTTTTCATTAACGCCAGCTTCAGCAAGTGCCGTGGTTCTTATACCTGCAGTGATATCAGTAACCGGTTCCAGAGTTTGGTCATCAATATTATCTACAATGTAGATATCTGGGACTTGGGAAGGAATTTCATTTCCACTGCCTTGTGGTCTATTCGCAGTAGATGTATCAACATTAAGTTTCTTGTTGAAGGATTCCGCAAACACTTCAACATTGCTGACATAGGTTTCAGTAACCACCTCAGCAACATCTACTGGAACTTGCGTTTCACTAAATGCTTGGGAATTGTCCGAGAGATCATGGACAATTGGTACTGACTTGCGAGCCAGTGTTTTCTTCCTTGGGTTATTTGTCCTTTTTCTCTTGGGACAGGGTTTGCTGATGACGCTGCATTCTGAGTGTCATCATCAGCTTTCCTCTTTTTCTTCTTTGATTTTTCCAGTTTCCCAGCAGAGGCGTCAGTAGTTGCATTTTCAGCAACAGTTGTAGTGGTGTCAGCATGATCACCATCTAGAGCAGTTTCATCTTTGTCACCACCATCTACAACAGTTTCATCTCTAAGTTGCTGAGTGGTGACATCTGCAGCTGTTTTATACCTTTCTTGCTGACTTGTGCTGACAACATCTGCAGCTGTTGTCTTCTTAGATTTTTCAAGTTTCTTGCCAGCAATCTTAGGTACATTCTGCTTGTAGAAGGATCTTCCCACATTGCATACAGATTTCTTGATTGGCAATGGGTTTCTCAGCTGAATCCTGAAATGTTCAAGGATATAGCATATCTTTATTCCATACATAACTGGGAAGGAAGGTGAGACTTTGTTGTCTTCCACCTTAACCTTGAACTTAGTAACACAATCAACAAGTCTGTTGAAAATGTATTTAGCCCAGTTAAGCTCCGTTTTGTTTTCATAGATATGCATCATCAGCGGCCACCTTCTCAGGCCTACTTGGTCTATTCCTCCAACTTTTGAGTCCAAAACTTTAATTAGTAGCAGAGCTACTAGACCAAGTGAATGGCAGAGATGCTTCCTCTTAACGTGCTTTGTCCAATTCACGGGAGCAATCTCTCCTTTCTTCATTTTCTCATTTCTGACGTCACTGTAGAAGGCTTCAATTTCTTCATCAGTTGCAGTGACGTCATCTTCAGTTCCAGTGGTTGGACTCTGAAAGATTTCTGCTAAATCAGTCCATTTCAGGACTATTTGCGTGTTCTGAACTGTACTAAAGATCACTTTTTCAGTGACTCCTTTACTATCAGTTAGGGACTGGATTTCTGCATTGTTGTAGAACTCCATTGTGTCTAACATGCTCACTTGCTTAGTGCGAGCATATATAAAATGAATGAGGCCTTCCTGCTTGATAAATTCAAGCGCCTCTTCATTGCAACCGTCAAGTTCTTGTTCATAGAAGTATCGAATATACTTCTCTTTAGGAAATCCTCCCCATTGCATCATCATCTAACACTTTGCAGTGTCGAGATATGACGGAGGCATGGGTTTTTCAGAGATTCTATAGTTTTTCAACACAACTTTCGTTGTGTTTGTTGCCGGAGTAGTCACCGGAGCAGTGCGTTTCTCAGCACTGTCAACCTTAGACGACTTGGAGGTCTTGGAGGATTGTCTTTTCGGTGCCATTTCTTTATATAGAAGAAAATGTGTACGAAAAAGTTTGTTTGCTTTTTGACCGGAGGTACAGTAGATTCAGGCTAAAATTTGCAGAAAAAGGAAATGTAAGTTAAAGAATTTTGTCATTTCTCTAACTCCTTCTTTATATAGTGTCTCTGATGTGTAAGAAACTCAATCGATTTGAGTTCTCAGCAAGGGTAAAACAGAGAACAAAGGCGTTAGTGGAGCCTTTGCATTGAATGCGTAGTGGCCCACTAACTAAAACCGTCAGAGCACTCTCTCTCTTTGTTTTGTTAACCGTTAGATCAATAACTCCTTTTAATCAATTGCCACAATTGTATTTCATGTCATGATTATTACGAGTTTATATGTGCCCGATTAACGTCACAAATTGATTTTACCGAGTTTTACGGGATTAGATTACTTGTTGAAATAGACAAGATTCTTTTCAGCGAGTTTGCATAAATAGCCTAGATTGTAACGGTATCGGTTTTGAAAACAAAATAATTTCTTGAGAAAGAAAATCCAAAATAACTTTAATAGCAACGGTCGGCAATTAATGCCAAAATAATCTTTGACGCGCACAACGCTAATAGAAACAAATAAATATCCAACGATAAACTTAGGATTCAAATGAAACAACGAGTGAAGACAGTAAAAGTTCATCTTCTTATTTTGAAATAAAATCCCAAGACACCCCATACCCTTCTCTCAGTCGCTGGCATCCTATTCGCGAACATCCTCAGCAGTATCTGGAAGGAAGGAATTTTGAAAACAAGAGAGTGTGAGATAAGGGATCTCAGTGAGGTTCTAATTTAAAAACAGAAAGTAAACAGTTTTGAAATCAAAATCCTTTTCAGAAAAACAAACAAACAGAACAGATCACATAACAGAATAACAGAACAGATAAGTTGAAGACCGTTGGTGCAGCCCGCCTTATTGCTCCTACTCCCAGAATGCCCTTATAACACCCTCCATAGGGTGCACAACTCCGGACAGAAACAGAAACCCCCGTGTACTTTGGGGAAACAGAACCTATGACCCTAATAGACCTCAGCGACTTCTGCCTCGCGCCTAAAAGGGATTAGACTAGGCAATAATCAAGCAAACCCGATAGTCCTCTACTACCCAAGCCTACCTAATTACGACCTAATCGACCGGTCACACAGAAACAGAACAGATACAGAACAAACAGATACAGATAATCAAACACCGAGAAGTGTTCCTGCAGAAAAGTTAATCCAGAACAGAGTAGCAATAAACAGAAAAAGTAAATAGTCATACTTAGGACTTAAATACTTTTACGCGGAAGCATACAGTAAAACAGTATACAGTAATAGGTACAAGTTGTCACATATCCTTCCAGTTTTTCGCAAATAAATAGGTTTAGGGGTGAACACTCACCTTAACTTGCGAGCAAAAGATCTCGAACGAGTAGTGAGCTTACGGGTTATCGAACAACGGAGAACCTAAAAAGAAAGTACTAATTACACTTTAGAAGTCGAACGGACGGAAGGAAAAAGGTTGGTAAAGAAATGGTGAAGACGGGGTTCGAACTCGGGACCTCTAAGTTAGTCAAGCAAGGACCTAACCAACTAGTCTAGCAAGACAAGTCATTACTAAATTACAAAAACAGAAACTAAGTTGAAACATTTTCAGAAACTCTTTCGGTTTTCAGATTCAGGAAATTACCAAAATACCCTTCAGCGGTAAATTGCAAAAAGATCCTTTTCAAAATGAGAAAGTACAAACAAAACCAGAAGTTTTCCAAACAGACATATCAGTCCTCACAGAATAAAATAGTTTACGAAAAAGTCCTCTGTCAGTCAACTACGGTCAAAGGTAAATTGCAAAAAGGTCCTTTAGGTTTTCAGATTTCCCAAATCAGTCCACAAGTTCAAATCAATATCAGCAAAGTCCAAAACAGTCCTTTTCGAAGTCAACAGAAAACTACGGTCAACATACGAGGTCAAAACACAAGTCCAACAACATTCTAACAAAACCTAAGTCCCGGTTCTCAGTTCGAATCAAATAACATGGCCAGAAAGTACAAGGGTAAAATGGTCCAAGGGTAAAAAAAGTCCAAAACAGAATACGAGTTTCGAATCGAAAGAAACAGTAAAGAAATTGAGATTTACCTTCGAACGGGGTTAGAGGGTTGAAACAATCTGCAATTCGAATCAATACAAAAGGAAAAGAAAATCAAAACGAGATTCAATCGAAACGCAATCGAGATTGAAATCCAAACGGAAGGACAGAACAAACTTACCGATCCAAATCGGAATCGAACGGACCGGACGGAACGGCGAATTGGGAACGGAATCGAACAAATCGCCGCGGCGGCGGCGGATTAACGGAGCGGTGGATCTCGAAACAAAACCGGGCGGCGCGATTGGCAGAGAAGAGAACGAACGGCAGCGTGGCGAACAGCGGACGGATCGAACAGACAGAGCGAATGGATAGACGTGGTGGCGGCCCGGCAAACGGACAGCCAACGGCGGACAGCAATTCGCTGCGGCGGCGCGCGAATCGGAGAACAGAACAGATCGATCAGTGAGGCACGGTCACGACGCGGCGACGGCGGAAGCAATTCGCGGCGACGCGGAGTCAGGCGGCGGGTCGGACGGAGCAAGGCGGCGGCGGCGATGACAGCGACAACAACAACTCTCTCTTTCTCTCTCCGTTTCTCTTTCTTTCTTTCTTTCTTTCTTTTCTCTCTTTCTTTCTTCTCTAAATCGATTATGACGGCAAGCAAGGGATGAAAGCTGGGTTAAGGACTTAGGGTTAGGGTTAAGACTGGGCCGGTCAACGGCTTTGACTGGGCCAAAGAATTGGGCCAAAAGAGGTCAGAAAAGGTCCAGTCTTCCAGCTCGATCCAAACGAAACGAAACGAACTAGTTTACGCGAAATTAATTAAATAATTATCGAATAAATAATTTACTATGATTATTAATTAACTAAATTAAATAATTAAAAAATAAAATAATAAATAAATAATTAAAAAAAAAGACGGGGTGTTACATAGATACTTGCTGAAAGTTCCCCCTTACTTAGATATCTCATGTTTTCTTAAGTTTAAAAGATATTTCTGAGTTCCCGTATCAGTAAATTCTTTTGTACTCGAGATATCCTTTGGTAAAATCTGAGAAATGAGTTTTGCTCTTTTTCTGAGTTCCCATCTCAGAATATTCCCTTGATACTTGAATACCTGTTTCAGTATCTTTGATTGTCTGAATGCCCGTTTCAGCAATCTTTAAGGTTTTTCTCTTACTAAGTGCCTGTCTCAGCAAGTGATCAAGTTTCCTAACAAATATCAGTTTTGAAGGAATTACTTGCTGAATCTCTGTTTCAGCAATCATGTAGTGACCTATCATTTCTTAGAAGAAATTAGTGGACGGAGCTTTTAAGTAAGAATACTTTGGCTTGCTGAATACCTATTTCAGCATTCTGCCAAATGTATCTTTTATTGAGGTAGTTCAATCAATCCAAGGTTATACCTTAGCATTGCGAACCTATTATCTGGTAGGGGCTTGGTAAAAATGTCAGCAAGTTGATCATCAGTACCTACTTTCACAACCTCAATATCTCCCTTTTCCACATGATCTCTAATGAAATGATGTCTAATATCAATGTGTTTTCTCCTAGAGTGAAACTTAGGATTTTGCGTGATAGCAATAGCACTCGTATTATCACAAAAGATTGGTGTTTTCTTTGTAGAAAAACCGTAATCTCTTAATTGTTGCTGAATCCATAGGATTTGAGCTATGCAACATCCAACCGCAATGTATTCAGATTCAGTGGATGAATTGGCAACACAGGTTTGCTTCTTGCTGAACCATGATATTAATCTAGTACCCAAAAACTGACAAGTTCGAGAGGTACTTTTTCTATCAAGAGTTGATCCTCCATGATCAGTATCAGAATAACCAACCAATTCTTGTCCAGAATCTTTAGGATACCATAATCCAACATTGACTGTACCTTTGACATATTTCAGTATCTTGATTGCCTTTTTGTATTGTGATTCTCTTGGATCAGATTGGAATCTTGCACACACACAAACAACATACTGAATGTCAGGTCTACTTACTTTTAAGTACAACAAGGAACCAATGAGCTTCCTATACTTGTGTTCTTCAACACTTTTATCTTCTTTAGTATAGCCCAATTTGGTACCAACACTCATAGGGATCTTTTCAGGTTTCTCTTCCTCTTTGATCCTAAACTTTATAAGCATTTCCTTCGCATACTTTGCTTGATGTATGAATATTCCATCATTGAGTTGCTTGACTTGCAATCCTAGGAAATAATTCAATTTTCCCATCATACTCATTTCAAACTTGTTTTTCATGAGTTTGGCAAAATCATCACAAATTTGCTTGTCCTTAGATCCAAAAATTATGTCATCCACATAAATTTGAACTAAGAGTATTTTACCATCATGGTTCATGGTAAATAAGGTTTTGTCAACTTCACCTTTCTTGAAACCATTATCCAGCAAGAACTTAGCCAAGGTATCATACCATGCTCTTGGTGCTTGCTTTAGACCATATACAGCTTTCTGAAGCTTGTATACGATCGTGGTTTCTGAGGGAAGTTCAAAGCCAAAGGGTTGTTCTAAGTAGACTTCTTCATCAAGTTCACCATTCAAGAATGCACTTTTAACATCCATTTGGTAGACAATGAAGTCATTGTGAGCAGCAAAGGCCAAGAAAAGTCTAATTGCATCCAATCTTGCAACTGGTGCATAAGACTCATCATAGTCCAATCCTTCAGTCTGACAGTAACCTTGAGCAACTAAACGTGCTTTATTTCTTGTTACTTCACCAGACTCACTCAGCTTGTTTCTGAACACCCACTTTGTACCAATAGCTTTCTTGCCTTCAGCAAGTGGTACAAGTTTCCAGACTTTGTTCCTTTCAAATTGATCCAGTTCTTCTTGCATTGCCTTTATCCATTCAGAATGCTTTAAAGCTTCTTCTATGGTTTTAGGTTCAATTTCTGAAACAAAGCAAGAGAACAATGATTCTACTTCTACGACAGTTGCTTCTTCAGCAAGACCATGAGTAGTAGAGACTTTGGATCTAGTCACTTGGCGTTTATCAATATCACCAATCATATCCGTAGAGGGATGATCTCTAATCCATTTATTAACAGGTTTTCTGCTTGTTGGATCTGGATATGTTTGCTCATCAGCATGTGACTCTTCAGTATGTACTTGTTCAGTACTATTGGGAATTTGTGTCTCTGCTGAGATTGGTTCATCAGCAACTGCTTGTTCAGCATTGCTCGATTGTGATAGCTCATCAGCAGGCACTGGAGGTTGCATAGTTTCAGCAACTTCCGGAGCAACTGCGTCTTTTGCTGGAAATTCCTTGTCATGAACTATATTTATCTTGTCATGACTTGGGGGAGGAGAGTCATTGTCAGAATCATCATTTAGTTCAATTGACTTGATTTTCCTAGCATTAGATTCAGCTCTTTACTCATGTATGATTAACTTTTTCATACATTCTGATATTTCTTCTTCAGCAGGCACTCCTTGTGTCTTTTCGTAGAATACAACATGCACTGATTCTTCGATCTTTTGTTCCTTTTTGTTGTAAACTCTATAAGCTTTACTATGCAAGGAGTAACCGAAAAATATCGCTTCGTCTGCCTTTGGTTGAAATGTTCTTAGGTATTCTCTACCGTTATTAAGAACAAAACACTTGCAACCAAATACTCTTAGATGAGTGATATTTGGAGGCCTTCCAACAAACAATTCATAAGGAGTTTTGTTATATTCGTTAGTAATCAAACATCTGTTTTGAGTGTAACAGGCGGGATTAATCGCTTCAACCCAGTAAGCCTCACTTATTTCAGTGTCAGCAAGCATTGTTCTTGCGGCTTCTTTCAGGGTACGATTCTTCCGTTCAGCAACACCGTTTTGTTGTGGTGTCCTTTCTGAGGATAACTGATGTTGTATGCCTTTTGAGGTGCAATACTCAGTTATGTACTGGTTTACAAACTCAGTACCATGGTCTGTCCTTATGACTTTTACCTTGTCATTTTTCATGACTTCAAGCTTATTTAGCAAGTTAGGTATTTCAGTCCTAGTTTAAGATTTGTGCTTGATAAATACTACCCAAGTGAATCTTGAATAGTCATCCACCACGACCAGACCATACTTCTTACCAGCATAGCTTGTTGAAGAAGATTCAAACAAGTCCATGTGCAAGAGTTGTAAAGGTTTTGTAGTTGACGGTACTGCCTTGTTCATGAAAGAAGATTTGGTTTGCTTTCCTTGCTGACATGCATTGCAAACACCATCCTTCTTAAAAGTAACCTTAGGTAATCCAACTACAAGTGCCTTTTTAGACAGCTTATTCAGCGTCTTGAAGTTTAGATGAATTGTTCGTTTATGCCATAACCATGCTTTTTCAGCAAGGCAATCGTGATCTGAGACAAGGCATTTTTCAACGATTGTTGAAGACCAATCTACGATGTACAAGCCTCTTGATCTTCTTGTAATCATAATAACCTTTTTAGTCTCGAAATCTATAAGTTTACATTCATCACTTTTGATTTTGATGAAGTATCCTTTGTCAACAAACTGACTCATGCTGAAAAGATTAAACTTAAGATTTTTGACATAAAGAACTCCAGTAATGGTAATGCATCCTAACTTCACGTCACCATAGCCTTTTGTAGAACCAGAGCCTCCACCAGCAAACCTTATTGTTGGACCTTTAGACCACCGTCTATAGTTTATAAGGTTATACTTGTTGCCCGTCATGTGCTTTCCACAACCACTGTCAAAGTGCCAGATTGCATCGTTTGTCTCCGTGGCTGAAGTCTGCACAATCAAGAGCAAACAAGTTAATTATCCAATATTGGATGTCCATTAACATGTTCAAGAATGCGTCCATTGGAAACCCAAGTCTTAAGTTTTTCAACTTTGACTTGTTTTCTACTTGCTGAGGAACTAGGAGGTTTTGAGCTGAAAGACTTTTGATTCGTGTTGATCAAGTCCACTTTCTGATGTGGTGTCTTGCTCGGTTGACCTTTTTGCTGAACATACTTTTCAGTAAGTTCTTTTCTAGCAAGGTTCCTTCTAGCCCTAGCATTTAGAGTCTTTTCAGAACTCTTAGGCTTGATTTTGTTCATCTCTTTGAAGTATCTTTGCTGACTTTGCTTATACTCGTGAAAAAGTTGATTTTGCTTGGTTTTGAAACCGAGTCCACTTTTCGGAGAATGCTGAGCTTTTGTGTCAGCAACCTTACTTGATTCAGGTTTGTCAGCAAAGGTCTTCTGATTACTTTTAGTAATCTTGCCTTTTGACTTAACAAATTGCTTTTCGACAACTTGTTTGGCGGAATACTTCACAGCATCCTTCTTCTTTCCAGTTTGCTTCTCAACAACCTGTTTTCCTTTTAAAGTCTTGTTACTTTGAGTAGCAACAGCGGACTTTATGGTCGTAGGTACTTGATTGCATGTTTCAGCAACCTTAGATTGACCAAACTGATAGAGTTCAGGTTGACCACTATCAGTAGCACGTACGAAGGAAATCGGTGATTTGTCTTTACTCAAGATTTCTACGTCATCACCTTCATACGTTGCACCTAAACCTTCTTTCTGAGATGGATCTCTCAAATAAGAGTTTAGTTCAGTCAGCGTATTACTTGCGTCAGCATAAGATTTGAAATTGATTTTCATCTTTTGAACATCTTCTTCTTTTCAGCAGATTTGCCTTTCAACAAAGGACAATTTGCTTTGAAGTGTCCAGGCTTTTTGCAGTAAAAGCAGAGATCATTTCCAACTGCTGGTTCTTCTGATGAAGTTGCTTGCTCAGCTTGCTTGTTCATCGAGCTAGTCTCATTCTTGTACTTATGGTAGTTGTTACCAAGATGCTTTTTCAGCTTCTCTTTTGCTTTTCGCCTTTCAAGTTCCTTACTGATGAATTTCTTCATGTTTTTGACAACCAAAGAGTTTTCATCAGTAGGTTCTTTATCATTCTTCTTTTCAGAAGATGACGACTTTGCAGCAAGAGCAATGTTTTGCGATTTTTCAGCAAACACATTTTCTCTTTGCTTTGTCTCGTAGTTGACAGTAGCAAGATGAGAGAACAACTCTGTTGGTGTAATGTCTGGCATTGCTTGATTGTAGTAGAAGTTCTGAGTGTGGATCCATTCTTGATTCAGACTTCTGATGATGGTTTTCACCTTCTCAGAATCTGAGTAAGGATTTCCAACACCCAAGGCTGCCATTTCACTAACAAGAGTTGTGAATTTGAAGTCCAAGTCTTCCAGTGACTCGTTTGTACCTTGTTTAAAGTTTTGGAACTCTAATTTCAGCACTCCAAGTTTGTTTTCCTTGGTTTTGTCAGATCCAGCACAAAGATCTTGAACCATTTTCCGAGCTTCCTTAGCAGTTTTAGCACCCCACAGTTTGCACTGTATAGTATCCGGAGTTGATCGAATGATGATGTTTCTTGCTTGGCAATGAAGACGGAATCTATTAGCTTCGTCGGAAGTCCATTCCTCTCTCGGTTTTGGCACAACGGTATCAACCGGTTTGCCTAAGATAGTTTCCTTTCCAGCTTCAGTGGTTTTGTGAGGAAAACTTCTTTCAACCTTAGTGATCTTGATAGGTCCATCATTAATGACAGTGACCATCTCATCACTAATGGCCTCAAGATGTAGCATCATGTTGTTTCGCCATTTTTCGTAGTTTTCCAGCTTCAGCAAGGGAGCATCTCCTAAAGACATCCTGTCAGCAAAGCACTACCAAACTGATCAAGTGAGAGTGATTTACGGAAAGCACCTAAGGGGATCTAGGTTCAGTGCTGAAGGTTAAAGAACCTCCAGCTCTGATACCACTTGTTGGTCCCTTTAAACAACAAGAAAAGACTAGAGGGGGGGGGGTGAATAGTCTTTTCAAACTTTCGTCGTTTAAAAACTTTCTCAGCAAGTTCTTATTACTTTACAGTAATGAGTGTGTTGATACTTAACTTTCTCACCAAGCGCAAGTTACTTTTCAGTAACTAGGTTTGCTGATACTTAAAATCAGAGAGCGGAAGTCTTTAATACAATAAGTGCTTTTTCAGTAAGTGATAGTTTCAGCAAGTGATGTGAGTGACTGTATACAGATAGATATGCTTTGCTGAAAACTAAGTACAGTAAGTAAATTACACAAACACTTTTATAGTGGTATCTGAGAGTGGCGTAAACTCTCAACTAATACACTTTGTCCTTTCTAGGACTGAATCGACTAAGATAAGTTTGAGGTTCCTTTCAACACCTATCTAGAGCGATTCAAACAGAAACCAAAGCACACTTTGATCGTCTCCAACCTAACTAGAGAACGTAACCTTGTTCTCCACCAAACTTGGTACTTTTAATCAGCAACACTATGCTTGATTAAGTTCCCCCTGAATATCACGCCTGAAAGGGTGTATTTTCAGTTAGAGAGGTTTGGGATGAGATAACTTAATTATAACTTATTCAGTTACAACAAGTAATCTAAGAAACAAAACATTGAATACTTTGCAGTAAACAAGTTTGATTGTTTCTGGTGTCAAGACTTGTTCTTGTTCGAAAGAAAGAAAGAACACTTAACTAATTTCTTAGTCGTGTAAGTTCTACTTCTTCACAAGTAGCTTTTTCAAGCTTTAAGTCTTGGAACGGATCAATGGCAGTAAAGAGTATTGAAGGGTATGTGAGTTTAAGCACAAGTGAGAGTATGATCACGTTGTTGACACAATTCAACTCTTTGCCGGATGACCTCTATTTATAATGAAAATAAGGAGCCGTTTGAATTTCAAATTCTAAGGCTTTTGTTCCTTAAAATGTCACTATCTTGCTTTTGTACTTTCAGCAACGTCCTTGTTTGTCTTCTAGTCTTCATGTTTTTCGTGTGCATGCTTTGCATTTAATGCTCTTTTGAATAAAATTCAAACAGTAACATTGGAGCGCAAATATAAGTACTTTCAGCAAGAGGTCACAAATGTTCATCAGCAAGTGGTCAGTCTCAGTTTCATCAAGCACAACCTACTCTGTCATATAGATTTTCACTTATGCAAGCTGTTGCTGAAGTTTCCACTTTCTGAGCAACATGTGCCTTTGTAGATACGAGTCTTCAGAAATCTTCTAGTCTTCATTCTTCGAAATCTTCAAGTTTCTGAGCGGTTCTAAATGCTTCAATAGTTTGTTTTGGTAAACAAAGTACATCATCAACAAATGCTTCAATAGGTTGTATTTCTTTTCAGAAAACAAGATACATCATAAGCGGTAAAACCAACCTATCTAGCACCTACTCTAAGTCTTCAGCAAACGTTCCTCTTTTACAATGTCCTTAAAATTCTAAATTCCTATGGACCTTAAGAGTACTAGTTACTGGACTTTCCTTAATTTAGCATGGTTAATTGCTCATGAAAATTACAAGTTTCCTAACAGTCTTCCCTATATCTAGAACAACAACTAGATCACTAGATTAGTTAGATTAGTTATGATATATGCAATCAAATAAGAAGTTCCCTTGCTTCCTTAATGAGCAAGTTAAAGAGTCCAGTGAAACTAACCTCTCTATTGTACTTAGTAACTAGATGATTCATTCATCCACTTTCTAATGCTTTAAGTAGATGAAAGATACAATGCCATGTAAAGAATGAGTTGTATGCATAGTACAACTACTAGATCACTAGATTAGTTAGATTGGTATTAAGAGTGTTCCACTATGATATCCCTTTCTTCAAACATAGTAGAGAACTAACTACAAGTACTATAGGTGAAACTAACCTTTCCATTACCCTTACAAACTAGATTAGTCATCTATTGATTCATTCATCCACTTTCTATTGCTTTATGTACATGAAAGATACAATCACATGCAAAGAATGAGTTGTATATCTTCCCTTTATATAGAACAACAACTAGATCACTAGATTAGTTAGATTTCTATATGGAGTGTTCCGTTATGATATCCCTTTCCGCAAACATAGGAGAAAACTAACTACAAGTACTAGAGTTATATACACAATCAACTAAGAAGTTTCCTTGCTTCCTTAATGAGCAAGTTAAAGAGTCTATTGAAACTAACCTCTCTATTGTCCTTACTAACTAGATGATTCATTCATCCAGTTTCTATTGCTTTAAGTAGATAAAAGATACAACGCTATGTAAAGAATGAGTTGTATGTATAGAAAAACTACTAGATTACTAGATTAGTTAGATTCCGATATAGAGTGTTCCGTTATGATAACCCTTTCCGCAAACATAGGAGAGAACTAACTACAAGTACTAGAGTTATATACACAATCAAATAAGAAGTCCCCTTGCTTCCTTAATGAGCAAGTTAAAGAGTCCCCTGAAACTAACCTCTCTATTGTCCTTACTAACTATATGATTCATTCATCCACTTTCTATTGCTTTAAGTAGATGAAATATACAATGCCATGTAAAGAATGAGTTGTATGTATAGAACAACTACTAGATCACTAGATTAGTTAGATTGCTATTTAGAGTGTTCCACTATGATATCCCTTTCATCAAACATAGAAGAGAACTAACTACAAGTACTATAGGTGAAACTAACCTTTCCATTACCCTTACAAACTAGATTAGTCATCTATTGATTCATTCATCCATTTTCTATTGCTTTAGGTAGATGAAAGAAAAAATTCGATGTAAAGAATGAGTTGTATGTCTTCCCCATATCTAGAACAACAACTAGATCACTAGATTAGTTAGATTTCTATATAGAGTGTTCTGTTACGATATCCGTTTCCGCAAACATAGGAGAGAACTAACTACAAGTACTAGAGTTATATACACAATAAAATAAGAAGTTCCCTTGCTTCATTAATGAGTAAGTTAAAGAGTCCATTAAAACTAACCTATCTATTGTGCTTACTAACTAGATGATTCATTCATCCACTTTATATTGCTTTACGTAGATGAAAGATAGAATGTCATGTAAAGAATGAGTTGTAAGTATAGAACAACTACTAGATCACTAGATTAGTTAGATTGCTATTTAGAGTGTTCCACTATGATATCAATTTCATCAAACATAGAAGAGAATTAACTACAAGTACTATAGGTGAAACTAACCTTCCATTACCCTTAAAAACTACATTAGTCATCTATTTATTTATTCATCCACTTTCTATTGCTTGAGGTAGATGAAAGATACAATCCGATGTAAAGAATGAGTTGTATGTCTTCCCAATATCTAGAACAACAACTAGATCACTAGATTAGTTAGATTCCTATATAGAGTGTTCCGTTATTATATCCCTTTCCGCAAACATAGGATAGAACTAATTATAAGTACTAGAGATATATATACAATCAAATAAGAAGTTCCCTTGCTTCCTTAATGAGCAAGTTAAAGAGTCCATTGAAACTAACCTCTCTATTGTCCTTACTAACTAGGTTATTCATTCATCCACTTTCTATTGCTTTAAGTAGATGAAAGATACAATGCCATGTAAAGAATGAGTTGTATGTATAGAACAACTACTAGATCAACTACTAGATCACTAAATTAGTTAGATTGCTATTTAAAGTGTTCCATTATGATATCCCTTTCCTCAAACATAGGAGAGAACTAACTACAAGTACTATAGGTGAAACTAACCTTTCCATTACCCTTACAAACTAGATTAGTCATCTATTGATTCATTCATCCACTTTCTATTGCTTTAGGTAGATGAATGATACAATCCCACGTAAATAATGAGTTGTATGGCTTCAATTTATCTATAACAACAACTAGATCACTAGATTTGTTAGATTGCTATATAGAGTGTACCGTTATCATATCCATTTCCGCAAACATAGGAGAGAACTAACTACAAGTACTAGAGTTATATACAAAATAAACTAAGAAGTTTGCTTGCTTCCTTAAGGAGCAAGTTAAAGAGTCTATTGAAACTAACCTCTCTATTGTCCTTATTAACGAGATGATTCATTCATCCACTTTCTATTGCTTTAAGTAGATGAAAGATACAAGGCCATGTAAAGAATGAGTTGTATGTATAGAACAACTACTAGATCACTACATTAGTTAGATTGCTATATAGAGTGTTCCGTTATGATATCCCTTTCTGCAAACATAGGAGAAAACTAACTACAAGTATTAGAGTTATATACACAATCAAATAAGAAGTCCCCTTGCTTCCTTAATGAGCAAGTTAAAGAGTCCCTTGAAACTAACCTCTCTATTGTCCTTACAAACTAGATGATTCATTCATCCACTTTCTATTGCTTTAAGTAGATGAAAGATACAATGCCATGTAAAGAATGAGTTGTATGTATAGAACAACTACTAGATCACTAGATTAGTTAGATTGCTATTTAGAGTGTTCCACTATGATATCCCTTTCATCAAACATAGAAGAGAACTAACTACAAGTACTATAGGTGAAACTAACCTTTCCATTACCCTTACAAACTAGATTAGTCATCTATTGATTCATTCATCCATTTTCTATTGCTTTAGGTAGATGAAAGAAAAAATTCGATGTAAAGAATGAGTTGTATGTCTTCCCCATATCTAGAACAACAACTAGATCACTAGATTAGTTAGATTTCTATATAGAGTGTTCTGTTACGATATCCGTTTCCGTAAACATAGGAGAGAACTAACTACAAGTACTAGAGTTATATACACAATCAAATAAGAAGTTCCCTTGCTTCATTAATGAGTAAGTTAAAGAGTCCATTAAAACTAACCTATCTATTGTGCTTACTAACTAGATGATTCATTCATCCACTTTATATTGCTTTACGTAGATGAAAGATAGAATGCCATGTAAAGAATGAGTTGTAAGTATAGAACAACTACTAGATCACTAGATTAGTTAGATTGCTATTTAGAGTGTTCCACAATGATATCAATTTCATCAAACATAGAAGAGAATTAACTACAAGTACTATAGGTGAAACTAACCTTCCATTACCCTTAAAAACTACATTAGTCATCTATTTATTTATTCATCCACTTTCTATTGCTTGAGGTAGATGAAAGATACAATCAGATGTAAAGAATGAGTTGTATGTCTTCCCAATATCTAGAACAACAACTAGATCACTAGATTAGTTAGATTCCTATATAGAGTGTTCCGTTATTATATCCCTTTCCGCAAACATAGGATAGAACTAATTATAAGTACTAGAGATATATATACAATCAAATAAGAAGTTCCCTTGCTTCCTTAATGAGCAAGTTAAAGAGTCCATTGAAACTAACCTCTCTATTGTCCTTACTAACTAGGTTATTCATTCATCCACTTTCTATTGCTTTAAGTAGATGAAAGATACAATGCCATGTAAAGAATGAGTTGTATGTATAGAACAACTACTAGATCAACTACTAGATCACTAAATTAGTTAGATTGCTATTTAAAGTGTTCCATTATGATATCCCTTTCCTCAAACATAGGTGAGAACTAACTACAAGTACTATAGGTGAAACTAACCTTTCCATTACCCTTACAAACTAGATTAGTCATCTATTGATTCATTCATCCACTTTCTATTGCTTTAGGTAGATGAATGATACAATCCCACGTAAATAATGAGTTGTATGTCTTCAATTTATCTATAACAACAACTAGATCACTAGATTTGTTAGATTGCTATATAGAGTGTACCGTTATCATATCCATTTCCGCAAACATAGGAGAGAACTAACTACAAGTACTAGAGTTATATACAAAATAAACTAAGAAGTTTCCTTGCTTCCTTAAGGAGCAAGTTAAAGAGTCTATTGAAACTAACCTCTCTATTGTCCTTACTAACGAGATGATTCATTCATCCACTTTCTATTGCTTTAAGTAGATGAAAGATACAAGGCCATGTAAAGAATGAGTTGTATGTATAGAACAACTACTAGATCACTACATTAGTTAGATTGCTATATAGAGTGTTCCGTTATGATATCCCTTTCTGCAAACATAGGAGAAAACTAACTACAAGTATTAGAGTTATATACACAATCAAATAAGAAGTCCCCTTGCTTCCTTAATGAGCAAGTTAAAGAGTCCCTTGAAACTAACCTCTCTATTGTCCTTACTAACTAGATGATTCATTCATCCACTTTCTATTGCTTTAAGTAGATGAAAGATACAATGCCATGTAAAGAATGAGTTGTATGTATAGAACAACTACTAGATCACTAGATTAGTTAGATTGCTATTTAGAGTGTTCCACTATGATATCCCTTTCATCAAACATAGAAGAGAACTAAGTACAAGTACTATAGGTGAAACTAACCTTTCCATTACCCGTACAAACTAGATTAGTCATCTATTGTTTTATTCATCCACTTTCTATTGCTTTAGAGGTAGATGAAAAGTACAATCCGATGTAAAGAATGAGTTGTATGTCTTCCCTATATCTAGAACAACAATTAGGTCACTACATTAGTTAGATTGCTATATAAAGTGTTCCGGTATGATATCCCTTTCCGCAAACATAGGAGAGAACTAACTACAAGTACTAGAGTTATATACACAATCAAATAAGAAGTTCCCTTGCTTCCTTATTGAGCAAGTTAAAGAGTCCATTGAAACTAACCTATCTATTGTGCTTACTAACTAAATGATTCATTCATCGAATTTCTATTGTTTTACGTAGATGAAAGATACAATGTCATGTAAAGAATGAACTACTAGATCACTAGATTAGTTAGATTGCTATTTAGAGTGTTCCACTATGATATCCCTTTCATCAAACATGGAAGAGAAATAACTACAAGTACTATAGGTGAAACTAACCTTTCCATTACCCTTACAAAGTAGATTAGTCATCTATTGATTCATTCATCCACTTTCTATTGCTTTATGTAGATGAAAGATACAATCCGATGTAAAGAATGAGTTGTATGTCTTCCCCATATCTAGAACAACAACTAGATCATTAGATTAGTTAGATTGCTATATAGAGTGTTCCGTTATGATATCCCTTTCCGCAAACATAGGAGAGAACTAACTACAAGTACTAGAGTTATATAGACAATCAAATAAGAAGTTCACTTGCTTCCTTAATGAGCAAGTCAAAGAGTCCATTGAAACTAACCTATCTATTGTCCGTACTAACTAGATTATTCATTCATCCACTTTCTATTACTTTAAGTAGATGAAAGATACAATTCCATGTAAAGAATGAGTTGTATGTATAGAACAACTACTAGATCACTAGATTAGTTAGATTGCTATTTAAAGTGTTCCACCATGATATCCCTTTCCTCAAACATAGGAGAGAACTAACTACAAGTACTATAGGTGATACTAACCTTTCCATTACCGTTACAAACTAGATTAGTCGTCTATTGATTCATTCATCCACTTTCTATTGCATTAGGTATATGAAAGATACAATCCCATGTAAAGAATGAGTTGTATGTCTTCCATTTATCTATAACAGCAACTGTAATGGTATCGGATTTTAAAATGAAATATTTTTAATCGGAAAAAGAAACATTTGAAATAATCCAAAGGACAACGGTCCACAATAAATGCAATAACAGAATTTGGTGCCAATGCGGAAACAGACTCAAAATATCCAACGGTAACTATAATAATGTCAAAAAAAGCATGTAACGGATAGTGATGAATATAAATAGTTTTTCTTCTTATTTTAAAAAAAAACAAATAAATCCCAACGAAATCCCTAGTTCCCACTCTCAGTCGCTGGACGTCTAGACTCGGTCTCCTTCAGCAGAATCTACAAGGAAGGGATTTTGAAAACAGAAAGAGTGTGAGATAAAGGATCTCAGTGAGGTTCTATATTAAAAAGATATAACAGTAAATAGTTTTGAAAACAAAACATTTGTAGCAAGTACGACAGTAACAGAAGCAGATAACAGAATAGAGAGACAGACAGAAACAGATAAGTGACGTCCGTTGGTGCAGCCCGCCTTGTTACTCCTACTCCCAGAATTCCCTTGTAACTCCCTCCAGAGGGTTAACAACTCTAGACAGAACAGAGCCCCGTGTACTTTCGGGAAACAGATCCTACGGCCCTAATAGACCTCAGCGACTTCTGCCTCGCGTCTAAAAGGGAATAGACAAGGCAATAACCAAATAAACCCAATAGTCCACACTATCCAAGTCTACCTAATTAGAACCTAATCGACCGGTCACACAAAAACAGACAGAACAGACACAGACAACAGAACATGCAAACAGTAACAGACCATACTCGAGATATCGAGAAATGTTCCTGCAGAAGAATCAGTACCAAACAGAATAACCACAAACAGTATAAGTAAAATAGTCATACTTAGGACATATTTACTTTTAAAAGAAGTAGCATACAGAATACAATCAAAATATGTGTATAAACATGCATAGCACATAGCCTTCCAGGTTTTAAAAATAAGCAAACTTTGGGGCGAACACTCACCTTAAACTTGCAAGCAAAGATCCTCAAAAGCACAGCGAGTTAAGAGTTATCGGTCGGAAAACCTAAACAGGAAGTATCTAGTTACGAACTAGAAGTCGAACAAAAGCTAAACGAATGAAAATAAAAATGTCGCTAAAGAAGTTGCAGAGGAGGGGCTCGAACACGGGACCTCTAAGTTAGTCACACAACCCTTAACCAACTAATATAGAAGAAAACTAGTTGCTTTACCAAGACATAAAACAATTCACTAGCTTTTAGAAAACACTTTTTCAGTAATATCAAAACAGTCCACAAAAGGAAACTCGATTTAACAGTTTAGTCCAGAACACATGAAATTACCAATTTACCCTTAAAACATTAATTGCAGAAAAGTCCTTTTTAATTTTCAGAAAGCACAACTAAGTTTAACGAATCTCATAACAAGCACAACGGTCAACTTAAGTCCACAAATCTCCTAATCTAGTCCTCTGTCAGTCAACTTTGGTCAAAACTAAATTGCAAAAAGGCCCTTTAAAGTTCCAGAAATCTCAAAAAGGTCCTCAATGGTTTTAATCTTTACAAATTCAGTCCTCAAGTTTCTCAAATAATTAGGTCAAAGTCCAGGTCAGTCAACACGGATCAAACTGGTCAACATTCGGATGGTCAAGATCGAACAGTCCAAAAATAACAACACAACACAACTCCAAAACTATCCTAAGTCCCGGTTCAATTTCAAGGTCAAATGCAGCAGGGGTAAAATCGTAAATCCAGTCAAGGGTAAAACGGTCATAAAGGGAAAAAAAAGAAAAACGAAAAGAAAAACTGGAACAGATAGCTACCTTCGACGAATCGGAAAACGAATAACGACCAGAACGGATTAGAAACGGGACGGAGAGCACACGAACGGAACTGGATAGACAGGCACCGGAATGGAGCACGCACAACGGAGCGGGACAACACAGATCTGAAACTGACCGGAGATGGAAACGGAGCGATACTACGACTGTTGGAGCGAATCCGAGCGGTCGAAGCAACCGAACGGAACTATATCAGATAGAAACTAGGTAATAATGACAACATCGAAATCAAAATCGAGAGTTGATCTCAATCAAACGAAATAAGAGGTGTACGGATAACTTACCGGAAAGAATGGAGCAGAATCCGAACCGGAGAAGAGCAGATCCGGGCGAAAAGGATGAAGACGATGATTTGGGTTCGATTTGTGATGATGGTGAGAGGAATGGTGGTGAACAATGGAGTTTGATGAAACGAGACAAATAACTTTAAAGTCGAATTCGATTGCGTGGGGAAAACATTAATTAAATTACTAATTAAAATAATTTACTCAGGTAATTAATTAATTAAAAAAAATTAAGTAGAAAATACGGGATGTTAAAACAACTAGATCACTAGATTAGTTAGATTGCTATATAGAGTGTACCGTTATGACATCCATTTCCTCAAACATAGGAGAGAACTAACTACAAGTACTAGAGTTATATACGCAATCAACTAAAAAGTTTCCTTGCTTCCTTAATGATCAAGTTAAAGAGTCTATTGAAACTAACCTCTCTATTATCCTTACTAACTAGATGATTCATTCATCCACTTTCTATTGCTTTAAGTAGATGAAAGATACAACGCCATGTAAAGAATGAGTTGTATGTATAGAACAACTACTAGATCACTAGATTAGTTAGATTGCTATATGAGAGTGTTCCGTTATGATATCCCTTTCCGCAAACATAGGAGAGAACTAACTACAAGTACTAGAGTTATATACACAATCAAATAAGAAGTCCCTTGCTTCCTTAATGAGCAAGTTAAAGAGTCCCTTGAAACTAACCTCTCTATTGTCCTTACTAACTAGATGATTCATTCATCCACTTTCTATTGCTTTAAGTAGATGAAAGATACAACGCCATGTAAGGAATGAGTTGTATGTATAGAACAACTACTAGATCACTAGATTAGTTTGATTACTATTTAGAGTTTCCACTATGATATCCCTTTCATCAGACATAGAAGAGAACTAAGTACAAGTACTATAGGTGAAACTATCTTTCCATTACCTTTACAAACTAGATTAGTCATCTATTGATTCATTCATCCACTTTCTATTGTTTTAGGTAGAAGAAAGGTACAGTTCGATCTAAAGAATGAGTTGTATCTCTTCCCTATGTCTAGAACAACAACTAGATCACTAGATTAGTTAGATTGCTATATAGAGTGTTCCGTTATGATATCTCTTTCCGCAAACATAGGAGAGAACTAACAAGTCCTAGAGTTATATACACAATCAAATAAGAAGTTCCCTTTATTCATTAATGAGCAAGTTAAAGAGTCCATTGAAACTAACCTATCTATTGTGCTTACTAACTAGATGATTCATTCATCCACTTTATATTGCTTTACGTAGATGAAAGATACAATGCCATGTAAATAATGAGTTGTATGTATAGAACAACTACTAGATCAACTACTAGATCACTAGATTAGTTAGATTGCTATTTAGAGTGTTCCACTATGATATCCCTTTCATCAAACATAGAAGAGAACTAACTACAAGTACTATAGGTGAAACTAACCTTTCCATTACCCTTACAAACTAGATTAGTCATCTATTGATTCATTCATCCACTTTCTATTGCTTTAGGTAGATGAAAGATACAATCCAATGTAAAGAATGAGTTGTATGTCTTCCCCATATCTAGAACAACAACTAGATCACTAGATTAGTTAGATTCCTATATAGAGTGCTCCGTTATGATATCCCTTTCCGTAAACATAGGAGAAAACAAACTACTACAAGTACTAGAGTTATATACACAATCAAATAAGAAGTTCCCTTGCTTCCTTAATGAGCAAGTTAAAGAGTCCATTGAAACTAACCTATCTATTGTGCTTACAAACTAGATGATTCATTCATCCACTTTCTATTGCTTTACGTAGATGAAAGATACAATGTCATGTAAAGAATGAGTTGTATGTATAGAACAACTACTAGATCACTAGATTAGTTAGATTGCTATATGAGAGTGTTCCGTTATGATATCCCTTTCCGCAAACATAGGATAGAACTAACTACAAGTACTAGAGTTATATACACAATCAAATAAGAAGTCCCCTTGCTTCCTTAATGAGCAAGTTAAAGAGTCCCTTGAGACTAACCTCTCTATTGTCCTTACTAACTAGATGATTCATTCATCCACTTTCTATTGCTTTAAGTAGATGAAAGATATAACGCCATGTAAAGAATGAGTTGTATGTATAGAACAACTACTAGATCACTAGATTAGTTAGATTGCTATATAGAGTGTTCCGTTATGATATCCCTTTCCGCAAACATAGGAGAGAACTAACTACAAGTACTAGAGATATATACACAATCAAATAATAAATTCCCTTGCTTCCTTAATGAGCAAGTTAAAGAGTCCATTGAAACTAACCTCTCTATTGTCCTTACTAACTAGATGATTCATTCATCCACTTTCTATGGCTTTAAGTAGATGAAAGATACAATGCCATGTAAAGAATGAGTTGTATGTATAGAACAACTACTAGATCAACTACTAGATCACTAGATTAGTTAGATTGCTATTTAAAGTGTTCCATTATGATATCCCTTTCCTCAAACATAGGAGAGAACTAACTACAACTACTATAGGTGAAACTAACCTTTCCATTACCGTTACAAACTAGATTAGTCGTCTATTGATTCATTCATCCACTTTTTATTGCTTTAGGTAGATGAAACATAAAATTCCATGTAAAGAATGAGTTGTATGTCTTCAATTTATCTACAACAACAACTAGATCACTACATTAGTTAGATTGCTATATTGAGAGTACCGTTATGATATCCATTTCCGCAAACATAGGAGAGAACTAACTACAAGTACTAGCGTTATATACACAATCAACTAAGAAGTTTCCTTGCTTCCTTAATGAGCAAGTTAAAGAGTCTATTGAAACTATCCTCTCTATTATCCTTACTGACTAGATGATTCATTCATCCACTTTCTATTGCTTTAAGTAGATGAAAGATACAACGCCATGTAAAGAATGAGTTGTATGTATAGAACAACTACTAGATCACTAGATTAGTTAGATTGCTATATGAGAGTGTTCCGTTATGATATCCCTTTCCGCAACCATATGAGAGAACTAACTACAAATACTAGAGTTATATACACAATCAAATAATAAGTCCCTTGCTTCCTTAATGAGCAAGTTAAAGAGTCCCTTGAAACTAACCTCTCTATTGTCCTTACTAACTAGATGATTCATTCATCCACTTTCTATTGTTTTAAGTAGATGAAAGATACAACGCCATGTAAAGAATGAGTTGTATGTATAGAACAACTACTAGATCACTAGATTAGTTGATTACTATTAGAGTTTCCACTATGATATCCCTTTCATCAAACATAGAGAAGAGAACTAAGTACAATTACTATGGTGAAACTATCTTTCCATTACCCTACACCCAAATAGTAGTCATCTATTGATTCATTCATCCACTTTCTATTGTTTTAGGTAGAAGAAAGGTACAGTCCGATCTAAAGAATGAGTTGTATCTCTTCC
>CM051458.1:67562252-67597687 GCA_028274465.1 Plantago ovata | reverse complement strand
ACTCTCTATATAGCAATCTAACTAATCTAGTGATCTAGTTGTTGTTGTAGATAAATTGAAGACATACAACTCATTCTTTACATGGAATTTTATGTTTCATCTACCTAAAGCAATAGAAAGTGGATGAATGAATCAATAGACGACTAATCTAGTTTGTAACGGTAATGGAAAGGTTAGTTTCACCTATAGTACTTGTAGTTAGTTCTCTCCTATGTTTGAGGAAAGGGATATCATAATGGAACACTTTAAATAGCAATCTAACTAATATAGTGATCTAGTAGTTGTTCTATACATACAACTCATTCTTTACATGGCATTGTATCTTTCATCTACTTAAAGCAATAGAAAGTGGATGAATGACTCATCTAGTTAGTAAGGACAATAGAGAGGTTAGTTTCAAGGGACTCTTTAACTTGCTCATTAAGGAAGCAAGGGGACTTCTTATTTGATTGTGTATATAACTCTAGTACTTGTAGTTAGTTCTCTCCTATGTTTGCGGAAAGGGATATCATAACAGAACACGCTATATAGCAATCTAACTAATCTAGTGATCTAGTAGTTCTTCTATACATGCAACTCATTCTTTACATGGCGTTGAATCTTTCATCTACTTAAAGCAATAGAAAGTGGATGGATGAATCATCTAGTTAGTAAGGAGAATAGAGAGGTTAGTTTCAATAGACTCTTTAACTTGCTCATTAAGGAAGCAAGGAAACTTCTTAGTTGATTGTGTATATAACTCTAGTACTTGTAGTCAGTTCTCTCCTATGTTTGCGGAAATGGATATCATAACGGTACTCTCTATATAGCAATCTAACTAATCTAGTGATCTAGTTGTTGTTGTAGATAAATTGAAGACATACGACTCATTCTTTACATGGAATTTTATGTTTCATCTACCTAAAGCAATAGAAAGTGGATGAATGAATCAATAGACGACTAATCTAGTTTGTAACGGTAATGGAAAGGTTAGTTTCACCTATAGTACTTGTAGTTAGTTCTCTCCTATGTTTGAGGAAAGGGATATCATAATGGAACACTTTAAATAGCAATCTAACTAATATAGTGATCTAGTAGTTGTTCTATACATACAACTCATTCTTTACATGGCATTGTATCTTTCATCTACTTAAAGCAATAGAAAGTGGATGAATGACTCATCTAGTTAGTAAGGACAATAGAGAGGTTAGTTTCAAGGGACTCTTTAACTTGCTCATTAAGGAAGCAAGGGGACTTCTTATTTGATTGTGTATATAACTCTAGTACTTGTAGTTAGTTCTCTCCTATGTTTGCGGAAAGGGATATCATAACAGTACACGCTATATAGCAATCTAACTAATCTAGTGATCTAGTAGTTCTTCTATACATACAACTCATTCTTTACATGGCGTTGTATCTTTCATCTACTTAAAGCAATAGAATGTGGATGGATGAATCATCTAGTTAGTAAGGACAATAGAGAGGTTAGTTTCAATAGACTCTTTAACTTGCTCATTAAGGAAGCAAGGAAACTTCTTAGTTAATTGTGTATATAACTCTAGTACTTGTAGTCAGTTCTCTCCTATGTTTGCGGAAATGGATATCATAACGGTACACTCTATATAGAAATCTAACTAATCTAGTGATCTAGTTGTTGTTATAGATAAATGGAAGACATACCACTCATTCTTTACATGGGATTGTATCTTTCATCTACCTAAAGCAATAGAAAGTGGATGAATGAATCAATAGACGACTAATCTAGTTTGTAACGGTAATGGAAAGGTTAGTTTCACCTATAGTACTTGTAGTTAGTTATCTCCTATGTTTGAGGAAAGGGATATCATAATGGAACACTTTAAATAGCAATCTAACTAATATAGTGATCTAGTAGTTGTTCTATACATACAACTCATTCTTTACATGGCATTGTATCTTTCATCTACTTGAAGCAATAGAAAGTGGATGAATAAATCATCTAGTTAGTAAGAACAATAGAGAGGTTAGTTTCAGGGGACTCTTTAACTTGCTCATTAAGGAAGCAAGGGACTTCTTATTTGATTGTGTATATAACTCTAGTACTTGTAGTTATTTCTCTCCTATGTTTGCGGAAAGGGATATCATAACGGAACACCCTCATATAGCAATCTAACTAATCTAGTGATCTAGTAGTTGTTCTATATATACAACTCATTCTTTACATGGCGTTGTATCTTTCATCTACTTAAAGCAATAGAAAGTGGATGAATAAATCATCTAGTTAGTAAGGACAATAGAGAGGTTAGTTTCAGGGGACTCTTTAACTTGCTCATTAAGGAAGCAGGGGGACTTCTTATTTGATTGTGTATATAACTCTAATACTTGTAGTTAGTTCTCTCCTATGTTTGCGGAAATGGATATTATAACGTTACTCTTTATATAGCAATCTAACTAATCTAGTGATCTAGTTGTTGTTGTAGATAAATTGAAGACATACAACTCATTCTTTACATGGAATTTTATGTTTCATCTACCTAAAGCAATAGAAAGTGGATGAATGAATCAATAGACGATTAATCTAGTTTGTAATGGTAATGGAAAGGTTAGTTTCACCTATAGTACTTGTAGTTAGTTCTCTCCTATGTTTGAGGAAAGGGATATCATAATGGAACACTTTAAATAGCAATCTAACTAATATAGTGATCTAGTAGTTGTTCTATACATACAACTCATTCTTTACATGGCATTGTATCTTTCATCTACTTAAAGCAATAGAAAGTGGATGAATAAATCATCTAGTTAGTAAGAACAATAGAGAGGTTAGTTTCAGGGGACTCTTTAACTTGCTCATTAAGGAAGCAAGGGGACTTCTTATTTGATTGTGTATATAACTCTAGTACTTGTAGTTATTTCTCTCCTATGTTTGCGGAAAGGGATATCATAACGGAACACTCTCATATAGCAATCTAACTAATCTAGTGATCTAGTAGTTGTTCTATATATACAACTCATTCTTTACATGGCATTGTATCTTTCATCTACTTAAAGCAATAGAAAGTGGATGAATAAATCATCTAGTTAGTAAGGACAATAGAGAGGTTAGTTTCAGGGACTCTTTAACTTGCTCATTAAGGAAGCAGGGGACTTCTTAGTTGATTGTGTATATAACTCTAGTACTTGTAGTTAGTTCTCTCCTATGTTTGCGGAAATGGATATCATAACGGTACACTCTATATAGAAATCTAACTAATCTAGTGATCTAGTTGTTGTTATAGATAAATGGAAGACATACCACTCATTCTTTACATGGGATTGTATCTTTCATCTACCTAAAGCAATAGAAAGTGGATGAATGAATCAATAGACGACTAATCTAGTTTGTAACGGTAATGGAAAGGTTAGTTTCACCTATAGTACTTGTAGTTAGTTATCTCCTATGTTTGAGGAAAGGGATATCATAATGGAACACTTTAAATAGCAATCTAACTAATATAGTGATCTAGTAGTTGTTCTATACATACAACTCATTCTTTACATGGCATTGTATCTTTCATCTACTTAAAGCAATAGAAAGTGGATGAATAAATCATCTAGTTAGTAAGACAATAGAGAGGTTAGTTTTAGGGGACTCTTTAACTTGCTCATTAAGGAAGCAAGGGGACTTCTTATTTGATTGTGTATATAACTCTAGTACTTGTAGTTATTTCTCTCCTATGTTTGCGGAAAGGGATATCATAACGGAACACTCTCATATAGCAATCTAACTAATCTAGTGATCTAGTAGTTGTTCTATATATACAACTCATTCTTTACATGGCGTTGTATCTTTCATCTACTTAAAGCAATAGAAAGTGGATGAATAAATCATCTAGTTAGTAAGGACAATAGAGAGGTTAGTTCCAGGGGACTCTTTAACTTGCTCATTAAGGAAGCAGGGGACTTCTTATTTGATTGTGTATATAACTCTAATAGTTGTAGTTAGTTCTCTCCTATGTTTGCGGAAATGGATATTATAACGTTACTCTTTATATAGCAATCTAACTAATCTAGTGATCTAGTTGTTGTTGTAGATAAATTGAAGACATACAACTCATTCTTTACATGGAATTTTATGTTTCATCTACCTAAAGCAATAGAAAGTGGATGAATGAATCAATAGACGACTAATCTAGTTTGTAACGGTAATGGAAAGGTTAGTTTCACCTATAGTACTTGTAGTTAGTTCTCTCCTATGTTTGAGGAAAGGGATATCATAATGGAACACTTTAAATAGCAATCTAACTAATATAGTGATCTAGTAGTTGTTCTATACATACAACTCATTCTTTACATGGCATTGTATCTTTCATCTACTTAAAGCAATAGAAAGTGGATGAATGACTCATCTAGTTAGTAAGGACAATAGAGAGGTTAGTTTCAAGGGACTCTTTAACTTGCTCATTAAGGAAGCAAGGGGACTTCTTATTTGATTGTGTATATAACTCTAGTACTTGTAGTTAGTTCTCTCCTATGTTTGCGGAAAGGGATATCATAACAGAACACGCTATATAGCAATCTAACTAATCTAGTGATCTAGTAGTTCTTCTATACATATAACTCATTCTTTACATGGCGTTGTATCTTTCATCTACTTAAAGCAATAGAAAGTGGATGGATGAATCATCTAGTTAGTAAGGACAATAGAGAGGTTAGTTTCAATAGACTCTTTAACTTGCTCATTAAGGAAGCAAGGAAACTTCTTAGTTAATTGTGTATATAACTCTAGTACTTGTAGTCAGTTCTCTCCTATGTTTGCGGAGATGGATATCATAACGGTACAATCTATATAGAAATCTAACTAATCTAGTGATCTAGTTGTTGTTATAGATAAATGGAAGACATACCACTCATTCTTTACATGGGATTGTATCTTTCATCTACCTAAAGCAATAGAAAGTGGATGAATGAATCAATAGACGACTAATCTAGTTTGTAACGGTAATGGAAAGGTTAGTTTCACCTAGTACTTGTAGTTAGTTATCTCCTATGTTTGAGGAAAGGGATATCATAATGGAACACTTTAAATAGCAATCTAACTAATATAGTGATCTAGTAGTTGTTCTATACATACAACTCATTCTTTACATGGCATTGTATCTTTCATCTACTTAAAGCAATAGAAAGTGGATGAATAAATCATCTAGTTAGTAAGAACAATAGAGAGGTTAGTTTCAGGGGACTCTTTAACTTGCTCATTAAGGAAGCAGGGGGACTTCTTATTTGATTGTGTATATAACTCTAGTACTTGTAGTTAGTTCTCTCCTATGTTTGCGGAAATGGATATCATAACGGTACTCTCTATATAGCAATCTAACTAATCTAGTGATCTAGTTGTTGTTGTAGATAAATTGAAGACATACAACTCATTCTTTACATGGAATTTTATGTTTCATCTACCTAAAGCAATAGAAAGTGGATGAATGAATCAATAGACGACTAATCTAGTTTGTAACGGTAATGGAAAGGTTAGTTTCACCTATAGTACTTGTAGTTAATTCTCTCCTATGTTTGAGGAAAGGGATATCATAATGGAACACTTTAAATAGCAATCTAACTAATATAGTGATCTAGTAGTTGTTCTATACATACAACTCATTCTTTACATGGCATTGTATCTTTCATCTACTTAAAGCAATAGAAAGTGGATGAATGACTCATCTAGTTAGTAAGGACAATAGAGAGGTTAGTTTCAAGGGACTCTTTAACTTGCTCATTAAGGAAGCAAGGGGACTTCTTATTTGATTGTGTATATAACTCTAGTACTTGTAGTTAGTTCTCTCTTATGTTTGCGGAAAGGGATATCATAACAGAACACGCTATATAGCAAACTAACTAATCTAGTGATCTAGTAGTTCTTCTATACATGCAACTCATTCTTTACATGGCGTTGTATCTTTCATCTACTTAAAGCAATATAAAGTGGATGGATGAATCATCTTGTTAGTAAGGACAATAGAGAGGTTAGTTTCATTAGACTCTTTAACTTGCTCATTAAGGAAGCAAGGAAACTTCTTAGTTAATTGTGTATATAACTCTAGTACTTGTAGTCAGTTCTCTCCTATGTTTGCGGAAATGGATATCATAACGGTACACTCTATATAGAAATCTAACTAATCTAGTGATCTAGTTGTTGTTATAGATAAATGGAAGACATACCACTCATTCTTTACATGGGATTGTATCTTTCATCTACCTAAAGCAATAGAAAGTGGATGAATGAATCAATAGACGACTAATCTAGTTTGTAACGGTAATGGAAAGGTTAGTTTCACCTATAGTACTTGTAGTTAGTTATATCCTATGTTTGAGGAAAGGGATATCATAATGGAACACTTTAAATAGCAATCTAACTAATATAGTGATCTAGTAGTTGTTCTATACATACAACTCATTCTTTACATGGCATTGTATCTTTCATCTACCTAAAGCAATAGAAAGTGGATGAATAAATCATCTAGTTAGTAAGAACAATAGAGAGGTTAGTTTCAAGGGACTCTTTAACTTGCTCATTAAGGAAGCAAGGGGACTTCTTATTTGATTGTGTATATAACTCTAGTACTTGTAGTTAGTTCTCTCCTATGTTTGCGGAAAGGGATATCATAACGGAACACGCTATATAGCAATCTAACTAATCTAGTGATCTAGTAGTTCTTCTATACATACAACTCATTCTTTACATGGCGTTGTATCTTTCATCTACTTAAAGCAATAGAAAGTGGATGGATGAATCATCTAGTTAGTAAGGACAATAGAGAGGTTAGTTTCATTAGACTCTTTAACTTGCTCATTAAGGAAGCAAGGAAACTTCTTAGTTAATTGTGTATATAACTCTAGTACTTGTAGTCAGTTCTCTCCTATGTTTGCGGAAATGGATATCATAACGGTACACTCTATATAGAAATCTAACTAATCTAGTGATCTAGTTTAGTTATAGATAAATGGAAGACATACCACTCATTCTTTACATGGGATTGTATCTTTCATCTACCTAAAGCAATAGAAAGTGGATGAATGAATCAATAGACGACTAATCTAGTTTGTAACGGTAATGGAAAGGTTAGTTTCACCTATAGTACTTGTAGTTAGTTATCTCCTATGTTTGAGGAAAGGGATATCATAATGGAACACTTTAAATAGCAATCTAACTAATATAGTGATCTAGTAGTTGTTCTATACATACAACTCATTCTTTACATGGCATTGTATCTTTCATCTACTTAAAGCAATAGAAAGTGGATGAATAAATCATCTAGTTAGTAAGAACAATAGAGAGGTTAGTTTCAGGGGACTCTTTAACTTGCTCATTAAGGAAGCAAGGGGACTTCTTATTTGATTGTGTATATAACTCTAGTACTTATAGTTATTTCTCTCCTATGTTTGCGGAAAGGGATATCATAACGGAACACTCTCATATAGCAATCTAACTAATCTAGTGATCTAGTAGTTGTTCTATATATACAACTCATTCTTTACATGGCGTTGTATCTTTCATCTACTTAAAGCAATAGAAAGTGGATGAATAAATCATCTAGTTAGTAAGGACAATAGAGAGGTTAGTTTCAGGGGACTCTTTAACTTGCTCATTAAGGAAGCAAGGGGACTTGTTATTTGATTGTGTATATAACTCTAGTACTTGTAGTTAGTTCTCTCCTATGTTTGCGGAAATTGATATCATAACGGTACTCTCTATATAGCAATCTAACTAATCTAGTGATCTAGTTGTTGTTGTAGATAAATTGAAGACATATAACTCATTCTTTACAAGGAATTTTATGTTTCATCTACCTAAAGCAATAGAAAGTGGATGAATGACTCATCTAGTTAGTAAGGACAATAGAGAGGTTAGTTTCAAGGGACTCTTTAACTTGCTCATTAAGGAAGCTAGGGGACTTCTTATTTGATTGTGTATATAACTCTAGTACTTGTAGTTAGTTCTCTCCTATGTTTGCGGAAAGGGATATCATAACAGAACACGCTATATAGCAAACTAACTTATCTAGTGATCTAGTAGTTCTTCTATACATGCAACTCATTCTTTACATGGCGTTGTATCTTTCATCTACTTAAAGCAATAGAAAGTGGATGGATGAATCATCTAGTTAGTAAGGACAATAGAGAGGTTAGTTTCAATAGACTCTTTAACTTGCTCATTAAGGAAACAAGGAAACTTCTTAGTTGATTGTGTATATAACTCTAGTACTTGTAGTCAGTTCTCTCCTATGTTTGCGGAAATGGATATCATAACGGTACAGTATATACAGAAATCTAACTAATCTAGTGATCTAGTTGGTGTTATAGATAAATGGAAGACATACCACTCATTCTTTACATGGGATTGTATCTTTCATCTACCTAAAGCAATAGAAAGTGGATGAATGAATCAATAGACGACTAATCTAGTTTGTAACGGTAATGGAAAGGTTAGTTTCACCTATAGTACTTGTAGTTAGTTCACTCCTATGTTTGAGGAAATGGATATCATAATGGAACACTTTAAATAGCAATCTAACTAATATAGTAATCTAGTAGTTGTTCTATACATACAACTCATTCGTTACATGGCATTGTATCTTTCATCTACCTAAAGCAATAGAAAGTGGATGAATAAATCATGTAGTTAGTAAGGACAATAGAGAGGTTAGTTTCAGGGGACTCTTTAACTTGCTCATTAAGGAAGCAAGGGGACTTCTTATTTGATTGTGTATATAACTCTAGTACTTGTAGTTAGTTCTCTCCTATGTCTGCGGAAAGGGATATCATAACGGAATACGCTATATAGCAATCTAACTAATCTAGTGATCTAGTAGTTCTTCTATACATACAACTCATTCTTTACATGGCGTTGTATCTTTCATCTACTTAAAGCAATATAAAGTGGATGGATGAATCATCTTGTTAGTAAGGACAATAGAGAGGTTAGTTTCAATAGACTCTTTAACTTTCTCATTAAGGAAGCAAGAAAACTTCTTAGTTGATTGTGTATATAACTCTAGTACTTGTAGTTAGTTCTCTCCTATGTTTGCGGAAATGGATATCATAACGGTACTCTCTATATAGCAATCTAACTAATCTAGTGATCTAGTTGTTGTTGTAGATAAATTGAAGACATACAACTCATTCTTTACATGGAATTTTATGTTTCATCTACCTAAAGCAATAGAAAGTGGATGAATGAATCAATAGACGACTAATCTAGTTTGTAACGGTAATGGAAAGGTTAGTTTCACCTATAGTACTTGTAGTTAGTTCTCTCCTATGTTTGAGGAAATGGATATCATAATTGAACACTTTAAATATCAATCTAACTAGTATAGTGATCTAGTAGTTGTTCTATACATACAACTCATTCTTTACATGGCATTGTATCTTTCATCTACTTAAAGCAATAGAAAGTGGATGAATAAATCATCTAGTTAGTAAGGACAATAGAGAGGTTAGTTTCAGGGGACTCTTTAACTTGGTCATTAAGGAAGCAAGGGGACTTCTTATTTGATTGTGTATATAACTCTAGTACTTGTAGTTAGTTCTCTCCTATGTTTGCGGAAAGGGATATCATAACGGAATACGCTATATAGCAATCTAACTAATCTAGTGATCTAGTAGTTCTTCTATACATACAACTCATTCTTTACATGGCGTTGTATCTTTCATCTACTTAAAGCAATATAAAGTGGATGGATGAATCATCTTGTTAGTAAGGACAATAGAGAGGTTAGTTTCAATAGACTCTTTAACTTTCTCATTAAGGAAGCAAGAAAACTTCTTAGTTGATTGTGTATATAACTCTAGTACTTGTAGTTAGTTCTCTCCTATGTTTGCGGAAATGGATATCATAACGGTACTCTCTATATAGCAATCTAACTAATCTAGTGATCTAGTTGTTGTTGTAGATAAATTGAAGACATACAACTCATTCTTTACATGGAATTTTATGTTTCATCTACCTAAAGCAATAGAAAGTGGATGAATGAATCAATAGACGACTAATCTAGTTTGTAACGGTAATGGAAAGGTTAGTTTCACCTATAGTACTTGTAGTTAGTTCTCTCCTATGTTTGAGGAAAGGGATATCATAATGGAACACTTTAAATAGCAATCTAACTAATCTAGTGATCTAGTAGTTGTTCTATACATACAACTCATTCTTTACATGGCATTGTATCTTTCATCTACTTAAAACAATAGAAAGTGGATGAATGACTCATCTAGTTAGTAAGGACAATAGAGAGGTTAGTTTCAAGGGACTCTTTAACTTGCTCATTAAGGAAGCAAGGGGACTTCTTATTTGATTGTGTATATAACTCTAGTACTTGTAGTTAGTTCTCTCCTATGTTTGCGGAAAGGGATATCATAACAGAACACGCTATATAGCAATCTAACTAATCTAGTGATCTAGTAGTTCTTCTATACATACAACTCATTCTTTACATGGCGTTGTATCTTTCATCTACTTAAAGGAATAGAAAGTGGATGGATGAATCATCTAGTTAGTAAGGACAATAGAGAGGTTAGTTTCAATAGACTCTTTAACCTGCTCATTAAGGAAGCAAGGAAACTTCTTAGTTTATTGTGTTTATAACTCTAGTACTTGTAGTCAGTTCTCTCCTATGTTTGCGGAAATGGATATCATAACGGTACACTCTATATAGAAATCTAACTAATCTAGTGATCTAGTTGTTGTTATAGATAAATGGAAGACATACCACTCATTCTTTACATGGGATTGTATCTTTCATCTACCTAAAGCAATAGAAAGTGGATGAATGAATCAATAGACGACTAATCTAGTTTGTAACGGTAATGGAAAGGTTAGTTTCTCCTATAGTACTTGTAGTTAGTTCTCTCCTATGTTTGAGGAAATGGATATCATAATTGAACACTTTAAATAGCAATCTAACTAATATAGTGATCTAGTAGTTGTTCTATACATACAACTCATTCTTTACATGGCATTGTATCTTTCATCTACTTAAAGCAATAGAAAGTGGATGAATAAATCATCTAGTTCGTAAGGACAATAGAGAGGTTTGTTTCAGGGGACTCTTTAACTTGCTCATTGATGAACCGGAATTTGTCGGGTTCCGATTCAAGCAAATAAATTTGTTATTTAGCCAAAGGCAATCCACAACTACAACGAAAACCGTAGTGTAGTAGTAGAATGACTCGAGTGTCGTTCTCTCAGGACTATAACTAGCTTTATCTGTTTAACAAGAAAATATAAAACAGCAGATAGAAAGCAATAGGGGTTTTCAAACAGATAATGGAGGTTGGTGATAGTATGGTCTTTCTTAACATAATGGGTCGATAGTCATGCATAAATTCCTCGGTCTTGCATAAGATCTTTGAATGAATCTTGGGTCCTCTTGTAAGTATTAAGCACTACGAAGATAATATGGGTCTGACTCATCGACAACTAACGTCCTATTGTGTTCCGTAATTATTCAACACTACGAAGATAATTTAGTCTGATTGGCCGACAAGTGTCCAAGTGTGCATAATGATCAATACAATATACGAGAATTTTGGTGTTCAACTCATCAACGAAATAAAGCATTGACACAGAGTATAATGCGCGATATAGCCATTGGCATGATTATCTTCCCTCGCTAAGAATTCACATACTACCACCAACGATAAATTTAGCTACTCATAGGCATGCAAGCAATAGCAATCATAGAAGAAAACATATTGAAAGAATATAAAATAAGTAGATAAAAGTTGTAAGATACAAAGTTACCGAAGGTTGTCAATCTCCGGATGATTGTGGTCCTACGAGCTCCAATCAGCTATGAAAAAGTATCCCCTAAGCTATGGAACTCCCAGGACAGGCCCCGGGAAGTTCCTCCCTAAAACTATAGAGAGAGGTGAGAAAGTAGGCTTGGAAAGATATGAATTTCGGAGAGAAAATTCGCAACTATATATAGGCCCCGAAAATCTTCTGGGGCGGTTCGCCCCCCAGTTTTTCGCGGAATTTCCGCGTTTTTCGACGCGGATTTGGATTTCTTCACCTTTTGGGACTCGGTTTCAGACTTCTAATGGCCTTCTAACCTCCAGATTCGACCCCTAGACTCCAAATCCTATCCAGAAACCTTCAGATACTCCAAATAGGCTTTTGGAACACCAATTCCTTGTAGACTTCAATATAATTGCCCGTAAATCTCCGAATTTCAACCAAAACCTGTAAAATAAAATCTAAAGGGAAACGTGACACTATTCTAATAAAATGTACTAAAATATAGCTAAATTAACATAGAGGATAGCTAAAATAGGTGAAAAAGACTCGAATGAAAGTGTAAAATACACATTCATCAAACTCCCCAAACCGAACCTTTGTTTGTCCTCAAGCAACTAAGCTAGACTCTAATACAAAAAACATGCAAGACTCAAAAATGGAGTTTCATGCCAAATAAAATGAACTAAATTTCTGAATCTACCAAATAACATATGAACAAAAACCATATAAATCAAAGCATGAATATAGGTTGAAGAATACCTCGATTGACTTATACACATCCACATAAGCACTTATGTCAAGACAAGATCGTCTCTCGTAACATTCTCTACCTGGACCTAGTCAGTGACGACGTAATGATGCATGCTAAGATTCGAATGGTTGCCCCGTGCCTATGAAACTGAGGACTTACTACTGTTCCACCATGTTAAGACTTTTCCTCAAAAGAGGTCGAACCAGTACTGGCTCTCATCAAACGAAGGAGGGTTCCCTATAAAAGATAACTCTCCCCTATTCTACCCATCTCTCAAGTAAAGTCTTAAGCTATTCACCACTTCCTGAATGGCAGGACGAGGGTGGTCTAGAACAGATGACACTTAAGACAAAAAAGATAAAAAATAGAAAAACACGATTACGAACAATACGAAAAATGGAAAAGACTCAAACTTTGCTAAACTGCTATTTGGCTTTATTTTTTGGACTCTTCTTTGCTTTTTTGGGGTCTTCTTTTTTTTCTTTTTTCTTTCCAGATTCTTTTTTTCTTTTTCTCTTTTTTCTGGAATTTTTCTTTTCTTTTTTTTATTTTTTCTAGCCAGCAGTAGCATAACAAAAAGAGAAACAAAATGACTCACACGACTTCCCCAAACCTATTCGAGAGAATAGGTTGGAGTACAAAATTTACGAAAAAGGAAAAATAAACTCACGATACGAAAAAGGAAAACAGAAACAAGTCTATGATGGTGTAACCCCCTCCCCAAGCCTATTCGGAAGAATAGGTTATAAACAAAGGATCACACAACCTCACACTACCTCCTTCCTAGGCATTTAGCAATCTCAAAGCATGGTGAAGACTTGTTGCCTCTTAGGTACATAATTACTCGGGAAAACAACCATAAGACCCTAACATGCATAATCCTATTATAAAGGCCTTCGTGAACCGCAGTAGAGAAAACACCACTAAGTGATGTCGAGACTACCATGCTTAACTAAGTGCAATACATAAATGTGACAAGCCAAGCAAGAAAAACCTCAAACAAATTCATAGAGATGAAGCATACGATTAATGTCATAGCTAGTTGATCTACCCAATAAAAAAGTTCAAAAAATTCGGCAATAGACTCCATATAAAACATGCAAAAACTATCCTAGGAAAGCAGTAAACGTGCAAATGCAAAAAATTTCACGAGTTTATCATAAGCAAAATAAGTATAGAGATAACCAGCGACAACCTCTTCCCCAAACCTGAACGTCGTCGCTCGTCCAGAACGTCGAAAGTGGATCCAAGGTGAGAGCTAATGCTCGTATAAGTGACCTATAATACTCAATCGAACTCGTGAGAAAAAATCTAAAGCGGTAAAGAAAGCGATAAAATCTCCGGGTTGCCTCCCGGATAGCGCCATTGTTTAAAGTCTTTGACTCGACTCCTGTCTGCGCCTATCTCTTCTTTTTGCGGGTACTAGGCTTCCCCTTCATTGATCTCCTCTCCATGCCACGAACCTGTGAATAAGAAAGAATATAGGCTGCAAGACCACAGTAGTGAGTAATAATGTCAGGCGGTTCAGGTGGATCAAGTATGGCTTCCAACACGTGTTGCTTGCCATTTACTTCGATGGTGCAAGTTCTTTGGTAGATATCCATCACCGAGCGTAGCTTGGTCAAGAATGTTTGCCCTAAGAGTATGACATCCCCCGTTCCAGGTGCAGACGCCGGCATAACTACGAAATTGGTGTATATAGATGCTTCACCAATCTTGACCAACACATTTTTCACAACTCCTTCGGGTCTCATAAATGATCCATCCGCTAGTCGCACAATAGCCCTTTCCTCAGATAGTTTTCCAAGGTTACTCTTTTCAAACACATTCAAGGGAATTATGTTTGAGTAGGATCCCGTGTCTAGTGTGGCACGGACATCTTCAAGCTCACCAATCCCTACCTTAACATCGAAACTTTTAGGGAGTGGTTCGGGATCCTCTTGCTCCTCATCACTTGTGTCAGAACTAAGGTCCTCCTCTTCTTCCTCATCCTGTAGAAGTTCTTCCTTCATGCAACACTCGCACCTAACGACCTTCTCAGTGTTGCCTTGTTCCTTACTTGCTCTTCGGTCGATCAACTCTTGCATCTTTTGATGGGCAAGCCTAGTGCTCTCTTCCAACTTATCAAGCTTTGCCCTAGTCTTCTCAGAATCTTCTTCATACCGTTTGAGAAAACTTTGTGTGTGATCGACCATCTTCTGCAAGTTCTCCATCAGTAGAGCCGTCTTCGACTTCGGTGGCTCTTTCGGAGTGGGGTTTTCGCAGTGATCATTACCATAGTTCAGCCTACTACGGTCTTGTTTAGGTCCATAAGTTTGGTTAGCCGGTGCATATCCTTGATTATTACGGTATCCTCTTCTCCAGAATCCACCTCGAGGATTCCTACCGTCTTGTCCGTAGCTAACTTCTTGAGTACCAAACTCCGTAGAAAAGGCTTCTTCTTCTCCTCCTCGAGCCCAGTTGCCATCATCGTATGCCAACTCCGATCTACACATATGAGCTCCATGCCCATAGTTCTTGCATATTCGGCATACTTCGTTCGAAACAGTTGTTCCGGTGGCGCTCTTGAGGACTTGCTTCAATTCGTTGGTAAAGCACTCGAATTGATCCCCATTCCCCCTGTACATAGGGGCTTCTTGAGTCGGTGGAGCTTCAGGTCCTCGTCTCCTAACCATTGCTCTTGGGTCCTTGAACTGCGAACCCTTAGCAAGCCTTTTGAAAACTGCCCAGACGGCTTCTGCGGTTTCCTCCCAAATATTGCCTCGGCATTGGAAATCCACCACTTGTTGGTTCTCGAAAGTTAGTCCATTGTAGAAGTGTTGGACTAGGTCGGAGTGTTCAAAACCATGGTGAGGGCACTTGTTCGTGAGATCTTGGAACCTCTCGAACGCGGTGTAGATGGTCTCAACATAGTCTTGCTTGAATCCAGTGATTTGCGCCTTAAGCGCGGTAGTCAGAGTGTGTGGGAAGTATTTCTCCATGAAAGCTGAAAAAACCTTTTCCCAAGTGTCCAGCGAGCCTGCCGGAAGAGAGCTCAGCCATGACTTGGCTCTGTCGCCAAGTCCCATTGCAAAAACCTTCATCCTTAACTCATCCGTGGTTATGTCAGCTCCGGGTCGTGGGAGTTGGTTGACGAAATCATCGATATCGTGTACCCCATCACATCTTCCCTTGATAAGCCATAGAACCTCGGAAGTTGTTGGAATGCGTGGTTCTTGATCTCCAGATCTCGGGTTGCAGACGAAAGAACTATCGCCGGTCCCCTCATACGATCCTTGGTGGGTTGTACCCATGCCTTCAGTGGTCTAGTTTCTGCCATTCCGTCGATTTCCTTGAATAGACTAATTAGAGATTCAGAGAAATCGATTTCCTCTATTTCCTCTACTGCGCGCCTTTCAAGTAGTCGCCTTCTCTGGTGGTAGACTCTATCGATCTCAGCAATTGAATTAGCAAGCGGTGTTCCTGCAGAACGTGTATGCGGCATACACTATCTGTGACAGACTAGGTAAAGAGATTAGAAACAAACTAGGAAAGCAGAGAGAGATTAAAAAGGAAAACTAAAACTAATAGAATTAGGAATCTAAAGCTGTAAATATAAACAAATTAAACAGAAAAAAGGAGTATAGTCCCCGGCAGCGGCGCCAATTTGATGAATCGGAATTTGTCGGGTTTCGATTCAAGCAAATAAATTTGTTATTTATCCAAAGGCAATCCACAACTACAACGAAAACCGTAGTGTAGTAGTAGAATGACTCGAGTGTCTTTCTCTCAGGACTATAACTAGCTTTATCTGTTTAACAAGAAAATATAAAACAGCAGATAGAAAGCAATAGGGGTTTTCAACAGATAATGGAGGTTGGTGATAGTATGGTCTTTCTTAACATAATGGGTCGATAGTCATGCATAAATTCCTCGGTCTTGCATAGAGATCTTTGAATGAATCTTGGGTCCTCTTGTAAGTATTAAGCACTACGAAGATAATATGGGTCTGACTCATCGACAACTAACGTCCTATTGTGTTCCGTAATTATTCAACACTACGAAGATAATTTAGTCTGATTGGCCGACAAGTGTCCAAGTGTGCATAATGATCAATACAACATACGAGAATTTTGGTGTTCAACTCATCAACGAAATAAAGCAATGACACGGAGTATAATGCGCGATATAGCCATTAGCATGATTATCTTCCCTCGCTAAGAATTTACATACTACCACCAACGATAAATTTAGATACTCATAGGCATGCAATCAATAGCAATCATAGAAGAAAACATATTGAAAGAATATAAAATAAGTAGATAAAAGTTGTAAGATACAAAGTTACCGAAGGTTGTCAATCTCCAGATGATTGTGGTCCTACGAGCTCCAATCTGCTATGAAAAAGTATCCCCTAAGTTATGGAACTCCCAGGACAGGCCCCGGAAAGTTCCTCCCTAAAACTATAGAGAGAGGTGAGAAAGTAGGCTTGGAAAGATATGAATTTATTTCGAAGAGAAAATTCGCAACTATATATAGGCCCCGAAAATCTTCTGGGACGGTTCGCCCCCCAGTTTTTCGCGGAATTCCGCATTTTTCGACGCGGATTTGGTTCTTCACCTTTTCGGACTCAGTTTCAGACTTCTAATGGCCTTCTAACCTCCAGATTCGACCCGTAGACTCCAAATCCTATCCGGAAACCTTCAGATACTCCAAATAGGCTTCTGGAACACCAATTCCTTGTAGACTTCAATATAGTTGCCCGTAAATCTCCGAATTTCAACCAAAACCCGTAAAATAAAATCTAAAGGGAAACGTGACACTATTCTAATAAAATGTACTAAAATATAGCTAAATTAACATAGAGGATAGCTAAAATAGGTGAAAAAGACTCGAATGAAAGTGTAAAATACACATTCATCACTCATTAAGGAAGCAAGGGGACTTCTTATTTGATTGTGTATATAACTCTAGTACTTGTAGTTAGTTCTCTCCTATGTTTGCGGAAAGGGATATCATAACGGAATACGCTATATAGCAATCTAACTAATCTAGTGATCTAGTAGTTCTTCTATACATACAACTCATTCTTTACATGGCGTTGTATCTTTCATCTACTTAAAGCAATAGAAAGTGGATGGATGCATCATCTTGTTAGTAAGGACAATAGAGAGGTTAGCTTCAATAGACTCTTTAACTTGCTCATTAAGGAAGCAAGGAAACTTCTTAGTTGATGGTGTATATAACTCTAGTACTTGTAGTCAGTTCTCTCCTATGTTTGCGGAAATGGATATCATAACGGTACACTCTATATAGAAATCTAACTAATCTAGTGATCTAGTTGTTGTTATAGATAAATGGAAGACATACCACTCATTCTTTACATGGGATTGTATCTTTCATCTACCTAAAGCAATAGAAAGTGGATGAATGAATCAATAGACGACTAATCTAGTTTGTAATGGTAATGGAAAGGTTAGTTTCACCTATAGTACTTGTAGTTAGTTCTCTCCTATGTTTGAGGAAAGGGATATCAGAATGGAACACTTTAAATATCAATCTAACTAATATAGTGATCTAGTAGTTGTTCTATACATACAACTCATTCTTTACATGGCATTGTATCTTTCATCTACTTAAAGCAATAGAAAGTGGATGAATAAATCATCTAGTTAGTAAGGACAATAGAGAGGTTAGTTTCAGGGGACTCTTTCACTTGCTCATTAAGGAAGAAAGGGGACTTCTTATTTGATTGTGTATATAACTCTAGTACTTGTAGTTAGTTCTCTCCTATGTTTGCGGAAAGGGATATCATAACGGAACACGCTATATAGCAATCTAACTAATCTAGTGATCTAGTAGTTCTTCTATACATACAACTCATTCTTTACATGCCGTTGTATCTTTCATATACTTAAAGCAATAGAAAGTGGATGGATGAATCATCTTGTTAGTAAGGACAATAGAGAGGTTAGTTTCAATACACTCTTTAACTTGCTCATTAAGGAAGCAAGGAAACTTCTTAGTTGATTGTGTATATAAAACTCTAGTACTTGTAGTCAGTTCTCTTCTATGTTTGCGGAAATGGATATCATAACGGTACACTCTATATAGAAATCTAACTAATCTACTGATCTAGTTGTTGTTATAGATAAATGGAAGACATACCACTCATTCTTTACATGGGATTGTATCTTTCATCTACCTAAAGCAATAGAAAGTGGATGAATGAATCAATAGACGACTAATCTAGTTTGTAACGGTAATGGAAAGGTTAGTTTCACCTATAGTACTTGTAGTTAGTTCTCTCCTATGTTTGAGGAAAGGGATATCATAACGGAACACGCTATATAGCAATCTAACTAATCTAGTGATCTAGTAGTTCTTCTATACATACAACTCATTCTTTACATGGCGTTGTATCTTTCATCTACTTAAAGCAATAGAAAGTGGATGGATGAATCATCTTGTTAGTAAGGACAATAGAGAGGTTAGTTTCAATAGACTCTTTAACTTGCTCATTAAGGAAGCAAGGAAACTTCTTAGTTGATTGTGTATATAACTCTAGTACTTGTAGTCAGTTCTCTCCTTTGTTTGCGGAAATGGATATCATAACGATACACTCTATATAGAAATCTAACTAATGTAGTGATCCAGTTGTTGTTATAGATAAATGGAAGACATACCACTCATTCTTTACATGGGATTGTATCTTTCTTCTACCGAAAGCAATAGAAAGTGGATGAATGAATCAATAGACGACTAATCTAGTTTGTAACGGTAATGGAAAGGTTAGTTTCACCTATAGTACTTGTAGTTAGTTCTCTCCTATGTTTGAGGAAAGGGATATCATAATGGAACACTTTAAATAGCAATCTAACTAATATAGTGATCTAGTAGTTGTTCTATACATACAACTCATTCTTTACATGGCATTGTATCTTTCATCTACTTAAAACAATAGAAAGTGGATGAATAAATCATCTAGTTAGTAAGGACAATAGAGAGGTTAGTTTCAAGGGACTCTTAAACTTGCTCATTAAGGAAGCAAGGGGACTTCTTATTTGATTGTGTGTATAACTCTAGTACTTGTAGTTAGTTCTCTCCTATGTTTGCGGAAAGGGATATCATAACGGAACACGCTATATAGCAATCTAACTAATCTAGTGATCTAGTAGTTCTTCTCATTATTTACATGGCGTTGTATCTTTCATCTACTTAAAGCAATAGAAAGTGGATGAATGACTCATCTAGTTAGTAAGGACAATAGAGAGGTTAGTTTCAAGGGACTCTTTAACTTGCTCATTAAGGAAGCAAGGGGACTTCATATTTGATTGTGTATATAACTCTAGTACTTGTAGTTAGTTCTCTCCTATGTTTGCGGAAAGGGATATCATAACGGAACACGCTATATCGCAATCTAACTAATCTAGTGATCTAGTAGTTCTTCTATACACACAACTCATTCTTTACATGGCGTTGTATCTTTCATCTACTTAAAGCAATAGAAAGTGGATGGATGAATCATCTAGTTAGTAAGGACAATAGAGAGGTTAGTTTCAATAGACTCTTTAACTTGCTCATTAAGGAAGCAAGGAAACTTCTTAGTTGATTGTGTATATAACTCTAGTACTTGTAGTCAGTTCTCTCCTATGTTTGCGGAAATGGATATCATAACGGTACACTCTATATAGAAATCTAACTAATCTAGTGATCTAGTTGTTGTTATAGATAACTGGAAGACATACCACTCATTCTTTACATGAGATTGTATCTTTCATCTACCGAAAGCAATAGAAAGTGGATGAATGAATCAATAGACGACTAATCTAGTTTGTAACGGTAATGGAAAGGTTAGTTTCACCTATAGTACTTGTAGTTAGTTCTCTCCTATGTTTGAGGAAAGGGATATCATAATGGAACAATTTAAATAGCAAACTAACTAATATAGTGATCTAGTAGTTGTTCTATACATACAACTCATTCTTTACATGGCATTGTATCTTTCATCTACTTAAAGCAATAGAAAGTGGATGAATAAATCATCTAGTTAGTAAGGACAATTGAGAGGTTAGTTTCAAGGGACTCTTTAACTTGCTCATTAAGGAAGCAAGGGGACTTCTTATTTGATTGTGTATATAACTCTAGTACTTGTAGTTAGTTCTCTCCTATGTTTGCGGAAAGGGATATCATAACGGAACACGCTATATAGCAATCTAACTAATCTAGTGATCTAGTAGTTCTTCTATACATACAACTCATTCTTTACATGGCGTTGTATCTTTCATCTACTTAAAGCAATAGAAAGTGGATGAATGACTCATCTAGTTAGTAAGGACAATAGAGAGGTTAGTTTCAAGGGACTCTTTAACTTGCTCATTAAGGAAGCAAGGGGACTTCTTATTTGATTGTGTATATAACTCTAGTACTTGTAGTTAGTTCTCTCCTATGTTTGCGGAAAGGGATATCATAACGGAACACGCTATATAGCAATCTAACTAATCTAGTGATCTAGTAGTTCTTCTATACATACAACTCATTATTTACATGGCGTTGTATCATTCATCTACTTAAAGCAATAGAAAGTGGATGGATGAATCATCTGGTTAGTAAGGACAATAGAGAGGTTAGTTTCAATAGACTCTTTAACTTGCTCATTAAGGAAGCAAGGAAACTTCTTAGTTGATTGTGTATATAACTCTAGTACTTGTAGTCAGTTCTCTCCTATGTTTGCGGAAATGGATATCATAACGGTACACTCTATATAGAAATCTAACTAATCTAGTGATCTAGTTGTTGTTATAGATAAATGGAAGACATACCACTCATTCTATACATGGGATTGTATCTTTCATCTACCTAAAGCAATAGAAAGTGGATGAATGAATCAATAGACGACTAATCTAGTTTGTAATGGTAATGGAAAGGTTAGTTTCACCTATAGTACTTGTAGTTAGTTCTCTCCTATGTTTGAGGAAAGGGATATCAGAATGGAACACTTTAAATATCAATCTAACTAATATAGTGATCTAGTAGTTGTTCTATACATACAACTCATTCTTTACATGGCATTGTATCTTTCATCTACTTAAAGCAATAGAAAGTGGATGAATAAATCATCTAGTTAGTAAGGACAATAGAGAGGTTAGTTTCAGGGGAATCTTTCACTTGCTCATTAAGGAAGAAAGGGGACTTCTTATTTGATTGTGTATATAACTCTAGTACTTGTAGTTAGTTCTCTCCTATGTTTGCGGAAAGGGATATCATAACGGAACACGCTATATAGCAATCTAACTAATCTAGTGATCTAGTAGTTCTTCTATACATACAACTCATTCTTTACATGCCGTTGTATCTTTCATATACTTAAAGCAATAGAAAGTGGATGGATGAATCATCTTGTTAGTAAGGACAATAGAGAGGTTAGTTTCAATACACTCTTTAACTTGCTCATTAAGGAAGCAAGGAAACTTCTTAGTTGATTGTGTATATAAAACTCTAGTATTTGTAGTCAGTTCTCTCCTATGTTTGCGGAAATGGATATCATAACGGTATACTCTATATAGAAATCTAACTAATCTACTGATCTAGTTGTTGTTATAGATAAATGGAAGACATACCACTCATTCTTTACATGGGATTGTATCTTTCATCTATCTAAAGCAATAGAAAGTGGATGAATGAATCAATAGACGACTAATCTAGTTTGTAACGGTAATGGAAAGGTTAGTTTCACCTATAGTACTTGTAGTTAGTTCTCTCCTATGTTTGAGGAAAGGGATATCATAACGGAACACGCTATATAGAAATCTAACTAATCTAGTGATCTAGTAGTTCTTCTATACATACAACTCATTCTTTACATGGCGTTGTATCTTTCATCTACTTAAAGCAATAGAAAGTGGATGGATGAATCATCTTGTTAGTAAGGACAATAGAGAGGTTAGTTTCAATAGACTCTTTAACTTGCTCATTAAGGAAGCAAGGAAACTTCTTAGTTGATTGTGTATATAACTCTAGTACTTGTAGTCAGTTCTCTCCTATGTTTGCGGAAATGGATATCATAACGGTACACTCTATATAGAAATCTAACTAATGTAGTGATCCAGTTGTTGTTATAGATAAATGGAAGACATACCACTCATTCTTTACATGGGATTGTATCTTTCATCTACCGAAAGCAATAGAAAGTGGATGAATGAATCAATAGACGACTAATCTAGTTTGTAACGGTAATGGAAAGGTTAGTTTCACCTATAGTACTTGTAGTTAGTTCTCTCCTATGTTTGAGGAAAGGGATATCATAATGGAACACTTTAAATAGCAATCTAACTAATATAGTGATCTAGTAGTTGTTCTATACATACAACTCATTCTTTACATGGCATTGTATCTTTCATCTACTTAAAGCAATAGAAAGTGGATGAATAAATCATCTAGTTAGTAAGGACAATTGAGAGGTTAGTTTCAAGGGACTCTTTAACTTGCTCATTAAGGAAGCAACGGCACTTCTTATTTGATTGTGTATATAACTCTAGTACTTGTAGTTAGTTCTCTCCTATGTTTGCGGAAAGGGATATCATAACGGAACACGCTATATAGCAATCTAACTAATCTAGTGATCTAGTAGTTCTTCTATACATACAACTCATTCTTTACATGGCGTTGTATCTTTCATCTACTTAAAGCAATAGAAAGTGGATGAATGACTCATCTAGTTAGTAAGGACAATAGAGAGGTTAGTTTCAAGGGACTCTTTAACTTGCTCATTAAGGAAGCAAGGGGACTTCTTATTTGATTGTGTATATAACTCTAGTACTTGTAGTTAGTTCTCTCCTATGTTTGCGGAAAGGGATATCATAACGGAACACGCTATATAGCAATCTAACTAATCTATTGATCTAGTAGTTCTTCTCATTCTTTACATGGCGTTGTATCTTTCATCTACTTAAAGCAATAGAAAGTGGATGAATGACTCATCTAGTTAGTAAGGACAATAGATAGGTTAGTTTCAAGGGACTCTTTAACTTGCTCATTAAGGAAGCAAGGGGACTTCTTATTTGATTGTGTATATAACTCTAGTACTTGTAGTTAGTTCTCTCCTATGTTTGCGGAAAGGGATATCATAACGGAACACGCTATATCGCAATCTAACTAATCTAGTGATCTAGTAGTTCTTCTATACATACAACTCATTCTTTACATGGCGTTGTATCTTTTATCTACTTAAAGCAATAGAAAGTGGATGGATGAATCATCTAGTTAGTAAGGACAATAGAGAGGTTAGTTTCAATAGACTCTTTAACTTGCTCATTAAGGAAGCAAGGAAACTTCTTAGTTGATTGTGTATATAACTCTAGTACTTGTAGTCAGTTCTCTCCTATGTTTGCGGAAATGGATATCATAACGGTACACTCTATATAGAAATCTAACTAATCTAGTGATCTAGTTGTTGTTATAGATAACTGGAAGACATACCACTCATTCTTTACATGAGATTGTATCTTTCATCTACCGAAAGCAATAGAAAGTGGATGAATGAATCAATAGACGACTAATCTAGTTTGTAACGGTAATGGAAAGGTTAGTTTCACCTATTGTACTTGTAGTTAGTTCTCTCCTATGTTTGAGGAAAGGGATATCATAATGGAACACTTTAAATAGCAATCTAACTAATATAGTGATCTAGTAGTTGTTCTATACATACAACTCATTCTTTACATGGCATTGTATCTTTCATCTACTTAAAGCAATAGAAAGTGGATGAATAAATCATCTAGTTAGTAAGGACAATTGAGAGGTTAGTTTCAAGGGACTCTTTAACTTGCTCATTAAGGAAGCAAGGGGACTTCTTATTTGATTGTGTATATAACTCTAGTACTTGTAGTTAGTTCTCTCCTATGTTTGCGGAAAGGGATATCATAACGGAACACGCTATATAGCAATCTAACTAATCTAGTGATCTAGTAGTTCTTCTATACATACAACTCATTCTTTACATGGCGTTGTATCTTTTATCTACTTAAAGCAATAGAAAGTGGATGGATGAATCATCTAGTTAGTAAGGACAATAGAGAGGTTAGTTTCAATAGACTCTTTAACTTGCTCATTAAGGAAGCAAGGAAACTTCTTAGTTGATTGTGTATATAACTCTAGTACTTGTAGTCAGTTCTCTCCTATGTTTGCGGAAATGGATATCATAACGGTACACTCTATATAGAAATCTAACTAATCTAGTGATCTAGTTGTTGTTATAGATAAATGGAAGACATACCACTCATTCTTCACATGGGATTGTATCTTTCATCTACCGAAAGCAATAGAAAGTGGATGAATGAATCAATAGACGACTAATCTAGTTTGTAACGGTAATGGAAAGGTTAGTTTCACCTATAGTACTTGTAGTTAGTTCTCTCCTATGTTTGAGGAAAGGGATATCATAATGGAACACTTTAAATAGCAATCTAACTAATATAGTGATCTAGTAGTTGTTCTATACATACAACTCATTCTTTACATGGCATTGTATCTTTCATCTACTTAAAGCAATAGAAAGTGGATGAATAAATCATCTAGTTAGTAAGGACAATTGAGAGGTTAGTTTCAAGGGACTCTTTAACTTGCTCATTAAGGAAGCAACGGCACTTCTTATTTGATTGTGTATATAACTCTAGTACTTGTAGTTAGTTCTCTCCTATGTTTGCGGAAAGGGATATCATAACGGAACACGCTATATAGCAATCTAACTAATCTAGTGATCTAGTAGTTCTTCTATACATACAACTCATTCTTTACATGGCGTTGTATCTTTCATCTACTTAAAGCAATAGAAAGTGGATGAATGACTCATCTAGTTAGTAAGGACAATAGAGAGGTTAGTTTCAAGGGACTCTTTAACTTGCTCATTAAGGAAGCAAGGGGACTTCTTATTTGATTGTGTATATAACTCTAGTACTTGTAGTTAGTTCTCTCCTATGTTTGCGGAAAGGGATATCATAACGGAACACGCTATATAGCAATCTAACTAATCTATTGATCTAGTAGTTCTTCTCATTCTTTACATGGCGTTGTATCTTTCATCTACTTAAAGCAATAGAAAGTGGATGAATGACTCATCTAGTTAGTAAGGACAATAGATAGGTTAGTTTCAAGGGACTCTTTAACTTGCTCATTAAGGAAGCAAGGGGACTTCTTATTTGATTGTGTATATAACTCTAGTACTTGTAGTTAGTTCTCTCCTATGTTTGCGGAAAGGGATATCATAACGGAACACGCTATATCGCAATCTAACTAATCTAGTGATCTAGTAGTTCTTCTATACATACAACTCATTCTTTACATGGCGTTGTATCTTTTATCTACTTAAAGCAATAGAAAGTGGATGGATGAATCATCTAGTTAGTAAGGACAATAGAGAGGTTAGTTTCAATAGACTCTTTAACTTGCTCATTAAGGAAGCAAGGAAACTTCTTAGTTGATTGTGTATATAACTCTAGTACTTGTAGTCAGTTCTCTCCTATGTTTGCGGAAATGGATATCATAACGGTACACTCTATATAGAAATCTAACTAATCTAGTGATCTAGTTGTTGTTATAGATAACTGGAAGACATACCACTCATTCTTTACATGAGATTGTATCTTTCATCTACCGAAAGCAATAGAAAGTGGATGAATGAATCAATAGACGACTAATCTAGTTTGTAACGGTAATGGAAAGGTTAGTTTCACCTATTGTACTTGTAGTTAGTTCTCTCCTATGTTTGAGGAAAGGGATATCATAATGGAACACTTTAAATAGCAATCTAACTAATATAGTGATCTAGTAGTTGTTCTATACATACAACTCATTCTTTACATGGCATTGTATCTTTCATCTACTTAAAGCAATAGAAAGTGGATGAATAAATCATCTAGTTAGTAAGGACAATTGAGAGGTTAGTTTCAAGGGACTCTTTAAATTGCTCATTAAGGAAGCAAGGGGACTTCTTATTTGATTGTGTATATAACTCTAGTACTTGTAGTTAGTTCTCTCCTATGTTTGCGGAAAGGGATATCATAACGGAACACGCTATATAGCAATCTAACTAATCTAGTGATCTAGTAGTTCTTCTATACATACAACTCATTCTTTACATGGCGTTGTATCTTTCATCTACTTAAAGCAATAGAAAGTGGATGAATGACTCATCTAGTTAGTAAGGACAATAGAGAGGTTAGTTTCAAGGGACTCTTTAACTTGCTCATTAAGGAAGCAAGGGGACTTCTTATTTGATTGTGTATATAACTCTAGTACTTGTAGTTAGTTCTCTCCTATGTTTGCGGAAAGGGATATCATAACGGAACACGCTATATAGCAATCTAACTAATCTAGTGATCTAGTAGTTCTTCTATACATACAACTCATTCTTTACATGGCGTTGTATCATTCATCTACTTAAAGCAATAGAAAGTGGATGGATGAATCATCTGGTTAGTAAGGACAATAGAGAGGTTAGTTTCACTAGACTCTTTAACTTGCTCATTAAGGAAGCAAGGAAACTTCTTAGTTGATTGTGTATATAACTCTAGTACTTGTAGTCAGTTCTCTCCTATGTTTGCGGAAATGGATATCATAACGGTACACTCTATATAGAAATCTAACTAATCTAGTGATCTAGTTGTTGTTATAGATAACTGGAAGACATACCACTCATTCTTTACATGAGATTTTATCTTTCATCTACCGAAAGCAATAGAAAGTGGATGAATGAATCAATAGACGACCAATCTAGTTTGTAACGGTAATGGAAAGGTTAGTTTCACCTATAGTACTTGTAGTTAGTTCTCTCCTATGTTTGAGGAAAGGGGTATCATAATGGAACACTTTAAATAGCAATCTACTAATATAGTGATCTAGTAGTTGTTCTATACATACAACTCATTGTTTACATGGCATTGTATCTGTCATCTACTTAAAGCAATAGAAAGTGGATGAATAGATCATCTAGTTAGTAAGTGTTAGGGTTGAAATATGTCCAGTTCGCATGTACGAACTGGAGCGGTCTAAGAGCGCGACAAAGCATCATAGGCCGTCCCTCAAGGGGCACAACCACACCCAAGTATGTCACTAAGGTGTGGATCGACCAACATAGGGTCCGACCATCACTGGGAGGACAACCCTCAAAATAAGCTCCTCTTAAGGACAAAGCTGCCAGTGGGCTCGAGGAGCATCTCTCTCGGGCTCGAGGAGACCTTACGTCAAGGTAACGCTCCTTGACAGAAACTGAGCAGGACACTACTCGCATCACCCACGCACAAGGAAGGCACGAGGACCACAGAGCGACCAGCCATGGTTACTCTCCTGGGCCAAGGCCCACGGACCTCCTTAATGGGCCTGGGCCGAGGAAGGCCTCAATCCTAGTCGTACACGTGGCGTGATCCTACATGACCGGAAGCTGAAGGGTCTCAAGTATAAAAGGGCCTCATTTACTCCTCAACAGTAAGCATTAACTACGTCACCCGAGCACCACTTTCACTACTCTTACTAGGGAAGCCTCACAACTCCCTACTCGTAAAGTCGCCTCTCCGGTCTGATACCATACAGACCGGGCAAGAGACACTAACCCCCCCCTCTAGTTTATTTCAGGTACGAGGAAGCTACAAGAAGGCTCTCTTCCTATCTTAGAGGAACACTACAAGAAGAAGAACTAGAAAGACTTAGATTAGTGACTCTTTGCGAACTTAGAAAGAAACACGAATTACCCTTCAACATTTGGCGCCGTCTGTGGGAAACGACACGAAAGGTCATTCCTTGCCCTACTGGTCGAGCCACTTTCCTCCTCCTGACACTTCACGAATATGCCTCCCAGAAGAAGCAACCGTCTTGCTAATGCACCACCCGCAAATCCTCCTCGACCTAGAGGCCGTCCCTCTAATAACGGTCGCGGAGGAGGAACGGAGGGTGTTCCGAGGGAGCCAAGAAATAACAATGTTGCAAGGAACCGGGATTACACGGAGGGGGCATTTACTAATGTCACTCACTCCCAAAATGAGACATCGGGGGAAAATAACCCGCAAGGAGTCCCGGTAGGAAACGCCTATGGAGCTTTGAGAGTCGCAAACAACGCCGAGTTCAGGGGGCAGCCTCATCCGGTAGCAATTAACCAACCTCCCGTGGCAGTGAATCCTCCTCAACCGGCCGCATTGACCTTCACCCTTCCTGATGGACGTGTCGTCCGACCGTCAGATTTCGGGATGGGCGAAGCTCAATACGGTCTATTCCTTCTTACTTTACAATGATATGTCGGAGGTAATGAGGCTATTAGGGTTAATACCGAGATACAAGCCCCAGGAGAACCACAAGCACCGGTGCAAGAGCAACCTCGGGCCACCTTGGTCGCTCCTCGCCAATCCCAAGGAAGAGCACCTGTTGCACAAGATGAAGCACATTCGAGAGCCAACACCAGGCCGATCCAATCTCGACTTGGACCATCAAGAATCCAATCGAGGTTAGGACCACAAGGTGCCCCGGATGATTTGAGAGACCTGATTGATAGAAGAATACGGGCGTCATTGCAAAATGTAGCGCAACAAGAAAATAGAGCTCAGGTGGTCGCTACACCACCCGCTCTCCCCAATCAAGTTACCCCCAACCAGGTAACTCCTCAAAACCAACAAGAAGCGGTGGAAGAGAGTCAAGCATTGAGAACAGTAGCTGAGGTAACCCCCCTGGTCGATCCGATCACGGGGAGGAGGCTCACTCTGGAGGAACTCAACGCGAGGAAATCCGCACTTGACGCTCAGATAGAGACTCTTCGTGGAACTGTCCAAGAGAGAGAGCAAGACCAAGATCCGAGCCCGTTGTGCGACGAGATCAGGAACCACCAAGCCAAAATTGAAAGAGGCTTTCCCACCTTCGAAAGCTATGATGGAACAAGTTGTCCGAAGGACTACTTGGTAAGATTTGGCACTAAAATGGATGCCTACGGTCATGACTCAAGGACTAAAGCACTCCTCTTCCCGGCTAACCTTTCCGGGGAAGCAATGAAATGGTGGTCGCGCCTCCCTCACCGATCCATCAAGTCTTATAGAGATCTCTGTAAGGAGTTTTCTAAGCGTTTCGAGAAAGTGATGAACGCCAAGAGACGGGTGAGGTACTTGGCCGAAATTGTCCAGAGAAACAACGAAGACTTGAGGGACTTCATCAACCGCTTTCATGAAGCAGCCCTCCAAGTCGAGGATCACTCGATCAATGAGAGGAAGGAATACTTGTATGGTAACACTACCAACATCAGATTCCCAGATGTACTCTCAGCATCGTGTATAGAGAATGAAGCACAACTTGCCAAAGTTTGCAAGGACTTCCTCGAAGCCGAGGAATTCCGAAGAACGGTCACAGTAAGAACCAATCTTCCCAAGGAAAAAGGGAAAGAAAAAGAAAAAGAGAAAGAGTACCATCCTCGCCCACAAAATCCCGGGAAGCAGAGGAAAGAGCAAAAGTTTGGGTTGATCAAGGAGGGCAACTCAAGAAATGACTTCAGAGACAGGAGGTCTCCTCCCAGAAGGTCACCTCCAAGACGATATAGCAACTACACAGACTTGAATAGGCCAAGATCCGACATCTTGAACTATATAGTCTCGAGGAAGCTAGACGTCTCGTGGCCACCCCCGATTAAGGAAAATCAGAGGAACAAGAACTCGGAAAAATTTTGCAAATTTCACAAGGGGAAAGGGCACACCTCAGATGAGTGCGTCGAGCTCAAGAACGAAATTGAGAGGATGATACGTAACGGTCAATTGGTTAACTACATCCGGAAGGAGGAACCCCTGGCACTACTTCCCCCACCTCCTCAAGACGGGAGTGAGCACCCCTACCCAGGAAACCCTCAGGACGACTACATCCATAATTACAACAATTATGAGAACCGCCCTGTAAATGGAAGCATCCGCACTCTCACAATTGCGGCAGGGCCCGCCGGCGGCGACACTCGCAATCAAAGGGAAATTACTGCGGACAACCTCAGGGTCCGAGATGTAAAGTATGCTCAAGCCGCGAGACCGGGAACCAACGTTATCTCTTTCGATGATAGCGAGATACCTCTGAAGCATGCTGGAGGAGGCAACATCTATGATCCTTGCGTCCCACTTGTAGTGTCCTTGGATGTTCAATCCTACAAGTTGGGTAGAATCCTCGTCGATACTGGATGCTCGGCAAACTTGATCTTCACCGGAACCTTGAAGAGGATGCACATGAACCCAAGGGAAGGGCTCAGAGAAGTGAGGAGCGCATTGGTAGGATTCGGAGGACAACCTGTCATGCCGCTCGGAATGATCAACCTCACAGTATCAATGGGCAGCGCTCCTAGAAGGGTAACCCAACAGGTTCCTTTTGTGGTGGTCGATATGCCATTTGATTACTTCGCAGTCCTAGGCCGACCTGCTCTCTCTCAATTCCGAGCCGTGGTGTCCACAGTCCACAATAAGCTGAAATTCCCCACTCCTTTGGGAATCGGACAAGAAGTAGGAGACATACGAGAAGCATGGGAATGCTACACCTTGTCAGCCAAGTTCACTTCAAGGGTTGCCATTGGAGAACCCAACCTTGGACAATCGTCCGAGGAGACTCCCCTTGTTCACAATGCACCTTATCGTTTCTACACGGTTCGGCGAGTGAAGAGAAAATCGAAAAGCCAAGTCCGTCACTTAGGCGAAGAAAAGCAACCATGAAGAAAGACGAAGATACTCTAGTAGGAGCTGTTAAGGAGCTCGAGGAGTATCAAGTGATTCCACCAGTCCCACCCTCTTCCAAAAAGAAGAAATTCTTTGAGGAAAACAAAATTGAAGCAAGAGAAGCCCTAGAAGAAATCCAAATTGTCGAAGGAAGTGCCGACAAGGTCACAAAAATTGGCACAGAGATGGCCACTGAAGTCAGGATGAAACTCATCCAATGTTTGAAAGATAACAACGATGTCTTCGCATGGAGTACCGAGGACCTGAAGGGGATCGACCCACGTGTCGCCGTTCACCGTCTGAACGTAGACCCATCGATCACCCACATCAGAGAAAAGCGAAGAGACTTCAGTGCGGAAGATAATGCCATCATAGAAGCGGAAGTACAAAGGCTTCTTAAAGCTGGCCACATCAAAGAAGTGAGATACTCAGACTGGGTATGCAATGTGGTCCTCGTGGAAAAGGGTCCGGGAAAATGGCGAATGTGCAACAATTTCACAAGGCTCAACAAGTTTTGCCCGAAGGATCCATACCCTCTCCCACGGATCGACCAGCTTGTTGATTCCACCGCTGGATGCGCCCTCCTGAGTTTCATGGATGCATACCAGGGCTTCTACCAGGTCAAAATGGCCAAAGATGATGTGCCTAAAACCGCCTTCTTCGCTAACGGCAATGTGTATTGCTTCAACGTGATGCCATTTGGCCTTAAGAACGCCGGAGCGACCTACCAAAGGCTGGTTAACAAGATGTTCAAAGAAGAGCTAGGTAAAACAATGGAAGTATATGTCGATGACATGCTCGTCAAGAGCAAGACCGAGGAGCAACATGTAGGTTACCTGGCAAAGTGCTTCTCAATCTTGAGAAAGTATGGCATGAAGCTCAACCCGGCGAAGTGTACCTTTGGAGTCAAAGGGGGAAGTTCCTCGTTACATGGTGACAGAAAGAGGAATAGAAGCAAACCCCGAAAAGATAAAGGCCATCCTCGATCTTCCCCAACCTCAGTCCATCAATGAGGTGCAACAATTGGTCGGAAAATCAATGCATTGAGTAGATTCATCTCAAGGTCGGCCGAGAAAATCTACCTTTTTTCAAGGTATTGAGAAAGAGCAGCCACTTCGAGTGGACAAAGGAGTGCGAGGAAGCCTTCGAGAAGCTGAAAGAATACCTACTCGCTCCCCCTATTGTCAAAGCCCGTGGACGGAGAGGTACTCTATTTGTACTTAGCAGCAACGGGGAAGCTATCAGCTCGGTTTTGGTGCGAATCCAAGGGAACGACCACTTGCCCATCTACTACTTGAGCAAAGTACTTGCCGGGGCTGAAACGCGGTACATGGATATCGAGAGGCTTTCCTTTGCCCTCGTTTATACGGCAAGGAGGCTAAAACCCTACTTTGGGCTCACAAGGTTGTTGTTTTGACAAAGCAACCTCTCAAGCAAGTCCTCGGAAAGCCCGAAAATTCGGGAAGAATGGCAAGGTGGGCGATTGAGCTAAGCGAGTACGACATCGACTACCAAGCACCCGTAGCCAAGAAAGCACAAGTCATAGCCGACTTCCTCGTGGAGTATCCCTCAAAAGGAACTTCAGAGGAAAACTCTTCAGCAACAAAGAGTGCTATGATGATGGTCGAAGAGCATCCCCATCAAAACAACCCATGCAAGCTCTGGAGGATGCTTTAAAAGAGCTTAAGGCGATGTCCCAACCAAAAGGAAAAGGCATGAAGTGTTCCTGACAGAGAAAACCGACGAGCCAAAGGGTGCGGAGACCGTCTCTCCAAAACCCAAAGAGCTAGTCGACCACGGAGACGTCTGGATTCTTCATGTTGATGGATCCTCATCAGGAAAAAATGGCGGGATAGGAATATACTTCAAGAGTCCCGGAGGGGCTGAACTAGAGTACGCCGTTACTCTTAGTTTCCCGGTCTCCAACAATGAAGCAGAATATGAAGCCATCCTCATCGCTCTACGTATGGCAAAGTCATTGGAAGTGAAGAAGCTACATCTCTTCACCGATTCCCAACTGGCCGAGAAGCAAATCTCGGGGAAATTCAGAACCAAGAAAGACTCACTTGCTGAGTACAAGAGCGCCATCACGGAAGAAATTCAAAAGTTTGAAAGTTGTGAGATTGAAAAGTTCTCAAGAGATCTCAATCAAAGGGCAGATGCCCTATCAAAGTATGCTTCAGCCTCCGGAGGAGTTGATACCCGGAACGTGATACTCATGAGATCAATGCATCATCTTTGTGGTCATCAAAGCCAAACGTCTTGGCAATTGACGATCAACCGAATTGGATGCAAGAGATAACAACATATCTCAAAAATGGAAGCCTTCCTCGTGACAAGGCTGAAGCGAGGAGAATCAAGGGAAAAGCTCCTCGATACATCATGCAAGGAGACTACTTGTACAAAAGGTCTTTCGAGGGAGTCTACTTGAGATGCGTCGCCGAGCATGAAGTCAAAAATCTCTGGAGAGATGCATCGAGGAAGTTGCGGCGACCATGCCGGAGGAAGAACCCTCGCGCAAAAAGTCATTCGACAAGGATACTACTGGCCCACTGTTCGCGAAGACGCTGCCCAATTTGTGAGAAAGTGCGAGGAGTGTCAATTGCACGCCAATTTGATCAACGTCCCGGCGAAACCTCTCATGCCCATCGCCATCACTTGCCCTTTCGACATATGGGGCATCGACATAGTCGGTCCCCTTCCCAAGAGGTACGGGTCAAAAGAAGTTCATCATTGTTGCGGTCGAATACTTTAGCAAGTGGGGCGGAAGTTGAGGCAGTAAATACCATCACCGAACAAGAGTGATGAACTTCGTATGGGGAACATCGTGTGTCGATTTGGCTTGCCAAGGGTCCTCATCTCGGATAATGGTGCTCAATTTTTGTGGCAAAGATTCAATGAATGGTGCAGGAAATGAAGATTGAGAGGAGGTATACCTCTGTAGGACATCCTCAATCCAATGGGCAAACAGAGCTCAACAAAATCCTTGTCAACAACTTGCAGAAGAGGTTCTACCAATATGGACTGGGTCGACGAGCTTGATGGAGTGGTGTGGGCATACCGCACTACTTCAAAAACAGCTACGAAGGAGACTCCTTCTCGCTAGTTATGGGTCCGAGGCGGTCATACCAGCAGAAGTGGCGGTGGAAAACCCTCAGAATCCAAGGGTACCAACCCGAGGACAATCATACAAGAGACTCTTCGACCTCGAGACAATCAGTGAATCGAGGACAACGCCTTGGCCAATATCCTCAGATATCAGCACTTATCGCGAAGACCTACAACAAAGGCGTAAGAGAAGAGACTTCCAATTGGAGACCTAGTACTCCGAAGAGCACAGCTTGGGCAAAGTGGGAAGATGCACCCAATTGGGAAGGCCCCTACAAGATAATTGAAGCAAGGTCCAAGGAAGTTATCGTCTTCAAGACATGGAGGGAAGGGTATTGAAAAACCCATGGAATACTTCTAACCTCCGGAGATTCTAGCTTGAAGTTGTTGGAAGAAAAAGCTTTTTGAAAACTTATGCGGAAGGTCCCACTGATCGAGAGGATTCCTCACTGTCCAAGTGAGAGGTACCCCTTGCTTTTGTTAAAAGTTGTTGTAAGCAAGCTGGCCGAAGAGCCCCCCATTGTAATTGCATTTCCGACAAAATCAATACAATGTCTCTTTCAACAAGAAAATGTTCAAGTATAAGCTACTATCTCAAAAAAAAATAAATAATAAACTTAATCAAGAAGACTACTCAGCGGGACTATAAAAAAATAAAAGCTATTCGATTTCCATGATTAAGGGGAACCCGCCCCCCGCTCTAAACTCTATAAGAGGATGATCAAGGAAACCACTCAAAGAAGAAAAAGCGAGTAGATGGAAGTGATCGAGGAAGAGACTTCCAGTCTTTCTAACTCAACACTTAAAATTTTTCTGAGTTCAACACTTAGAATTTTTCCTCAAATGATCCAAATGATCGAGAAGCATTGGTAGATCGAGGAGCTCGCAGCGAAGAACATTGGTTCTCGATTCTATCTTATACTTTTTCAACTACTCTATCCAAGTTATACGTCATAACAAAAATTGGATTTAGGAAAACACAAGTAATAAATCGAAGAGCAGTGCATTTTATTGAAAAGAAGAATAGCAGAACAAACAACAACAGTGAGGTTTAAGTTACAAGCATAATGTTGCGAGAGTGCCACACAGGGCCAAATAGAATTGTTTGAAAATAAAAACAAGTACAGAAAATGACAAGGCTACAACAGTCCGAGCA
>CM051458.1:67485152-67562152 GCA_028274465.1 Plantago ovata | reverse complement strand
TTCTATTGCCCTTAGTAACTAGATGATTGATTCATCCACTTTCTATTGCTTTAGGTAGATGAAAGATACAATCTCATTTAAAGAACGATTTGTATGTCTTCCCTTTATCTAGAACAACAACTACATCACTAGATTAGTTAGATTTTATCTAGAGTTTTCCATTATGATATCCCTTTTCGCAAACATAGGACAGAACTAACTACAAGTAATATAGCTGAAACTAACCTTTCCATTACCCTTACAAACAACATTAGTATTGACGTTTGGGAACTTGTTACATTACCCTTACAAACAACATTAGTCCTAGATGTTCTTAAGTACAACAGCCTTCATACTCTTGCTGAAAATTGCAACGAGTTTTTCTTTGCTCACATCAAACCTATGTTGCAATCCATGTCTAAGGGGAAAGATACACAGAAAAAGATGTCAAAAGACATATCATCTACTACTCCATCTTCTTCTCTACTGAAACTTCCTGGACCGCCACCTAGAGAACCTCTTGCTGACACAGAGCAAAGTTCTAAGAGAAAAGCTGTAACAGATTCTGAAAGAAGTTCAGCAAATCCAAAAAGGAGAAGAACTGCTACTGATACTTCAGAAAACTATCAACCTAAGAGTCATCAAGCAAATAATGATGATGACGATGATGATGACAGAACTATTGCTAAGGTTATCAAAGCAAAACCCATCAATGCCAGGACTCAATCTGGCAACACAAAATTGCTATCCTCTGGTTCTTCAGCAAAGAACAAAGATAGTAATTCCAAGCAAAGAAGAAGGCAAAGAAGGGCCACTAAACAAGAGGAAAAATAGAAGAAAAGCTCGAGAAGCTGTTGGCTTGGGTGTACAATACACCAAAACAAGCAACAAAGACACTACTCAAAGTGTAATCAGAAAAAGACAAGTCTTTTTCATTCTAAAGCTTGAAGATCTCCTTGCAAATGATCACTTCCCAAGACCAGTCCTTGAACAAATGGATAAATGGAATGTGATTAAGGTTGCATACAAAGAAAGAGATCCTTGTCCACTAGATACCTTTGATGACAGAAAACTTTGGCTTGATGTTGAGGTTAAAACTAGAAGGGTGGCTTTGTCAAAAGACATGAGAGATATGCCACCTTATTTCAGGCCAATAGATGTCACTCATTACTATGATAATATCCTTGAAAAGGCAAGACCAAAGTTGATGGTGACTCCATATGAGCTCTTCTATCTGACAAAAGAAGATGCTGATGAAGACGTTAGATATCTGGAGAAAATCTATAAGAAGTACAATCTAAGTGATCTCCAAATCCGACATGCGTGCTACTGGGGACTTCACATTTGGACTGAAGTTTTGAAAAGACAAGATCCCTCAGCAGACCACAAGCTAATTTGCAGACTTGCAAGGGATATGCAACTTCAAGTCAGAAAGCTTCTTGAAGATTATGAAGCTGACTGTGAAGAATTCCCTAAGATTGCTGATGAAAGCTTGAAGGATGTTTACCAAGATTGCTTCTAGATTTTTCTCAGATAGTCTAGTTTTTACTTTTGATTGTTGTTTGCTAAGTTATCTTATGCTTTCATGTAAAACTACCATGAAAGATAACTTTCAACAATCAATTGCTTTTGGTCAAACTATATTCGTTTTTCTGATTATGCAAGTTATATATGCTTACTCTTTGATTACTTCAAGTATAATTTGCATTACTCAACTGATTTATTCAACATCAAAAACTTATAAAAAGTTGTAATTAATTTAACCATGGATTGCTAACATCAAAAAGGGGGAAATTTGTTAGGAAACTTGTAATTTTGATGAGCAATTAAGCATGCTAAATTAAGTAAAGTCCAGCAACTAGTACTCTTAAGGTCCATAGGAATTTAGAATTTTAAGGACATTGTAAAAGAGGAACATTTGCTGAAAGACTTAGTGTAGGTACTAGTTAAGTTCTTAAGCTTGGTGAAGATGTACTTTGTTTTTACAAACAAACTATTGAAGACCTAGAACCGCTCAGAAAGTGGAAAATTCAAATACTGAAGACTTAGAAGAATTCTGAGTAAGGTATCTACAAAGGCACATGTTGCTTCAGAAAGTGAGAATTTCAGCAACAGCTTGCAGAAGTGAAAATCTATATGACAGAGTAGGTTCTGTGTTAGGAAACTTGTAATTTTGATGAGCAATTAACTATGCTAAATTAAGGAAAGTCCAGTAACTAGTACTCTTAAGGTCCATAGGAATTTAGAATTTTAAGGACATTGTAAAAGAAGAACGATTTATGAAAGACTTAGTGTAGGTAGTAGTTAGGTGCTTTCGTTTGCTGATGATGTACTTTGTTTTTACAAATGAACTATTGAAGCACTAGAACCGCTCAGAAACTTGAAGATTCGAAGACTGAAGACTTAGAAGAATTCTGAGAAAGGTATCTATAAATGCACATGTTGCTCAGAAAGTGATATTTTCAGCAACAGCTCGCATAAGTGAAAATCTATATGACAGAGTGCTTGTTGAAACTGAGACTGACCACTTGTTGAAAACATATGTGACCTCCTTGCTGAAGAGTACTTGCATTTTGGCTCCAACTTCACATTTATATTTGATTCCAATGAACATTAAATGCAAAGTAGGCACGCGAAGAACATGAAGACAAGAAGACAAATGAAGGACGTTGCTGAAAGTACAAAACTAAGATGGTGACATCTTAAGGTGCAAAGCCTTAGAGTTTGAAATTCAAAGGGCTCCCTTATGACACTATAAATAGAGGTCATCTGGAAAAGAATAGAAGTGTTTCAACAACGTGATCAAACTCTCACTTGTGCTTGAAACACTCAAAATCTTCTATACTCTTTACTGCCTATTGATCTGTTCCAAGACTTAAACTTGAAACAAAAGCTACTTGTGAAGAAGTAGAACATTCACGACTAAGAAATTAGTTAAGTGTTCTTTCTTTTGAACAAGAACAAGTCTTGACACCAAAAACAACTTAACTTGCTTACTGCAAAGTATTACAAGTTGTGTTTCTTTAGATAACTTCTTATAGCTGAAAAAGTTATACTCAAGTCATCTCATCCCAAACCTTTCTAACTGATAAACACCCTTTTCAGGCGTGAAATTCAGGGGGAATTAATCAAGCATAGTGTTGCTGATTAAAAGTCCCAAGTTTGGTGGAGAACAAGGTTACAGTTCTCTAGTTAGGTTGGAAACGAAGCAAGTGTGCTTTGGTTTCTGAAGAATCATTAGTGATAGGATTTGTAAGGAACCTCACATCTTATCTTAGTGGATTCAGTCCTAGAAAGGACAAAGTGGATTAGTTGAGAGATTACGCCACTCTCAGATACCACTATTAAAGTGTTTGTGTGATTTACTTTACCGCATTTAGTTTTCAGCAAGCTACACTTATTTTACAGTGACACTCTGCTCACTTGCTGAAACTAGCACTCTCTGAAAAGCACTTATTGTAAAAAGACTTTCGCACTCTGTTTTTAAAGTACCAGCAAACTCGTTACTGAAAAGTAACAAGTACTTGCTGAGAAAGATAAGTACCAGCAAACTCATTACTGAAAAGTAATAAGTACTTGCTGAGAAAGTTAAGTACCAGCAAAACTCATTACTAAAAAGTAATAAGCACTTGCTGAGAAAGTTTTAAACGACGAAAAGTTTGAAAAGACTATTCACCCCCCCCCCTCTAGGCTTTTCTTGTTGTTTAAAGGGACCCACATTGTGCTTGCTGAAACTGAGACTGATCACTTGCTGACAACATATGTGACCTCCTTGCTGAAGAGTACTTGCATTTTGGCTCCAACGTTCACATTTGAATTTGATTCAAAAGAACATTAAATGCAAAGTTAGCACGCGAAGAACATGAAGACAAGAAGACAAATGAAGAGCGCTGCTGAAAGTATAAAAGCAAGATAGTGACATCTTAAGGTACAAGCCTAAGAATTTGAAATTCAAACGGCTCCCTTGAGACACTATAAATAGAAGACCTTAGGCTGAGTAGAAGGTTGTGTCAACAACGTGATAAAACTCTCACTTGTGCTTTAAACACTCAAATCCTTCTCTACTCTTTACTGCCTATTGATCAGTTCCAAAACTTAAGATTGAAAAAAAAGCTACTTGTGAAGAAGTAGAACATTGAAAGCTAAGAAATTAGTTAAGTGTTATTTCTTCTAAACAAGAACAAGTCTTGACACCAGAAACAACAAACTTGCTTACTGCAAAGTATTACAAGTTGTGTTTCTTTAGATTACTTGTTATAGCTGCAAGGTTATATTCAAGTCATCTCATCCCAAACCTCTCTAACTGATAAACACTCTTATTCAGGCGTGGAATTCAAAGGGAATTAATCAAGCATAGTTTTGCATATTAAGTGTCCCAAGTTTGGTGGAGAACAAGGTTTAGTTCTCTAGTTTAGGTTGGAAACAAGGCAAGTGTGCTTTGGTTTCTGAGAGTCATTAGTGATAGGATTTGTAAGGAACCTCATATCTTATCATAGTGGATTCAGTCCTAGAAAGGACAAAGTTGATTAGTTGAGAGATTACACCACTCTCAGATGCCACTATAAAAGTGTTTGTGTGATTTACATTCCAGCAGTTATTTTTCAGCAAGTTACATTGTTTTACACTGTAATTCTGTTAACTCGCTGAAACTAGTGTTGGTCCCTATAAACAACAAGAAAAGACTAGGGTGGGGGGGTGAATAGTCTTCTCAAACTTTTCGTCGTCTAAAACATTCTCAGCAAATGCTTATTACTTTTCAGTAATGAGTTTGCTGGTACTTAACTTTCTCAGCAAGTGCTTATTACTTTTCAGTAATGAGTTTGCTGATACTTAAAACAGAGTGCGGAAGTCTTTTACAATAAGTGTTTTTTAACATAGAGCTAGTTTCAGCAAGTGAGCAGAGTAACAAGTATGATAAACGTAACTTGCTGAAAACTAAGTGCAGTAAAGTAAATAACACTTTTATAGTGGTATCTGAGAGTGGCGTAATCTCTCAACTAATCCACTTTGTCCTTTCTAGGACTGAATCCATTATGATAAGATATGAGGTTCCTTACAAATCCTATCACTAATGATTCTCAGAAACCAAAGCACACTTGTCTTGTTTCCAACCTAAACTAGAGAACTATAACCTTGTTCTCCACCAAACTTGGGATTATAATCAGCAACACTATGAATGATTAATTCCCCCTGAATTTCACGCTTGAAAAAGGTGTTTATCAGTTTGAGAGGTTTGGGATGAGATGACTTGAGTATAACTTTTCAGCTATAACAAGTTATCTAAAGAAACACAACTTGTAATGCTTTGCAGTAAGCAAGTTTGTTGTTTCTGGTGTCAAGACTTGTTCTTGTTCCAAAGAAAGAACACTTAACTAATTTCTTAGCCGTGTATGTTATACTTCTTCACAAGTAGCTTTTGTTTCAAGCTTAAGTCTTGGAACGGATCAATAGGCAGTAGAGAGTAGAGAAGGATTTGAGTGTTTAAAGCACAAGTGAGAGTTTGATCACGTTGTTGACACACCTTCTACTCTTGCCTGATGACCTCTATTTATAGTGTCTCAAGGGAGCCGTTTGAATTTAAAATTCTAAGGCTTTGTTCCTTAAGATGTCACTATCTTGCTTTTGTACATTCAACAGCGTTCTTCATTTGTCTTCTTGTCTTCATGTTCTTCGCGTGCTTACTTTGCATTTAATGTTCTTTTGAATCAAATTCAAATATGAACGTTGAACCCAAAATGCAAGTACTCTTCAGCAAGGAGGTCACATATGTTGTCAGCAAGTGGTTAGTCTTAGTTTCAGCAAGCACAACCTACTCTGTCATATAGATTTTCACTTATGCAAGCTGTTGCTGCGATTCCCACTTTCTGAAGCAACATGTGCCGTTGTAGATACCTTTCTCAAAATTCTTCTAAGTCTTCAGTCTTCGAATCTTCAACTTTCTGAGCGGTTCTAGGTCTTTAATAGTTCGTTTGTAAAAATAAAGTACATCATCAACAAGCTTAAGAACCTAACTAGTACCTACACTAAGTCTTTCAGCAAACGTTCCTCTTTTACAATGTCCTTAAAATTCTAAATTCCTATGGACCTTAAAAATACTAGTTACTAGACTTTCCTTAATATAGAATGGTTAATTGCTCATCAAAACAAGTTTCCTAACAAATTTCCCTCTTTTTGATGTTAGCAATCCATGGCTAAATTAATTGTTACCCTTTTAGAGGTTCCTGATGTTGAATAAATCAGTTGATTAATGCAAATATACTTGAATAATAAAACAGTTAGCATAAAATAATTGCATAATCAAGAACCAATAAGAGTCAAAAAGTTCATTGATGAAAGTTATGTTTCAGTATGTTTACAAGAAAGTTCGCAGATTACTAAAACAATCAGCAAGCAAAACAAAGCTTTTCAAGGGTCTATTCTATTTCAACAGATGATTCTCTAAGAATTTCTTTTACACTCTTTTCAGCAAGAGCAGTGAATTCAACACAGTCCTTCTCGTAATCTTCAAGTAGCTTACGGACTTCAAGTTCAATAATTCTTGCATTCTTGCAGGCATTATAGTGATGGTTTTCACCATTCATCTCTTTGTAGTGTATTACCCACAAGTGCATGCCCCAATTGCTAGCATGTAGTAGCTGAGTGTCTGAAATTCCCTTGATGGCATGAATCTTCCTTAACCAGAGTAGGTCTTCTTCTTGATCCTCTGTAGTGAGATAGAAATACTCATAAGGAATGAAGCCATATTTCTTTTTGGACTTCTTGGTATGAGGATCATTAAACTAAGCAACATCCATCGGCTTGATTAGATCAGGCTCTTGTTTTATCTTCTTGCTGATGGAAGTTCTTCTTACCAAAATTTCAATGTTCAGCCATTTTATAGCAATGTTCCTTGGGTAGGGAGGAGGATCCCTTTCTTTATTTGTAACTTTCAATTCAATCCAAGTGTACATTTGATTCAGTACAGCAGTTGGAAAGAAATCATTGGCCAAAAGGTCTTCCAGCTTTATGATCCAGCAACCATGGAGGTTTCTGATCACATTCTGAGTGGTTTCCTCATTGCTGGTCTTTGTGTAATCAATGCCAGTGCCTATGGAAATGTTAGCTAGCCTTCTTTCTTCCTGTCTTTAATTTTTTCTTCTTGACTTAGCATTTTCATGATCCCTTGCTGAAGATCTGGAGTCAGAAGAGAAATGTTTGGACTGGTCAGATGGAGTTAAAACAGAAAGAGGCTTGGCCCTTATAGCTTGAGCTATTGTTTGGTCATCATCATTATCATCATCTTCATTTATGCCTTGATGACTTTCAGTATGACAGAATTGTTGAGTATCAGCAGAAGTTTTTCTCCTTTAAGGATTTGCTGTAACTTCTCTCAGAATCTGTTTCAGCTCTTCTTTTAGAACTTTACTCTGTTTCAGCAAGAGGTTCTCTGGGAGGCGGTTCAGGCAACTTTAGTGGAGCTTCAGAGGGAGTAGCTGATTTGTCTCTTAAAGACTTTCTTTTTCTAGAATCTTCCCCCTTAGACATGGATTGCATCATCGGCTTGATGTGAATAGAGAAAAACTCATTGCAATTTTCAGCAAGATTATGGAGGCTGTTGTATTTAAGAATCATGTCTTGCTGACCAGAAGTCAGCTTAAACAATTCTTCTGTAATGAAAGCCAATTTCTCCTCATGTCTTCGCTCGTTGTTTACTTTTTCTTCTAGTATAGCTTGAGCCTTTGTTAATGTGCTTTTGGCGAGCTTGAGTGCTTGACTGACATCATCTTCATAGCTTTTGTGATGTAGACTTATGTCTTTCTGAGCTATGGTAAGTGTAGTAGTGCGTCTCAGCACAGTAGTCAGTATTTTTCCAATGTCAAGTGGACTCTCAGCAAGCAGTGCATCATCCTCTTCTTGGCATGCTTTGCGAACAGCCATTAGTGCTTTAATTCTTGGAGTAAACTCCTCAATATTTGGAAACGGCACTAAAGAGGGAGTAAGTGAGTGGGCTTTTATTTCTGTGGCAATTTGATCGTCGTTTCTCAGCAAGCGACTTCTCTCCATATCTCCTTCATCATTAATGAGAGATGCTGGAGGAATTTCTACCAACTTGGGTTCAGTTTTCTTGGTCTTTTCTTCTTCATTTGCTGAAAAATCAGACAAATCTTCTTCCTCAAAAGGTTCATCAAGGCCAGCAACCTTGACACCTAAATCTTTAGCCTCAGTCACTTTTGGTTGAGTGGTTGCTGAAGGCAACTCTTTTGACTCAACAACTGGAGTTTCACCAGTAGTAAGTGGAAGGGAGGAATCTTCCTTGTTGTTCACTCCTGAAGATTGTGATAGTGTATATGTCCTAGAGACAGTCCTTACTAAGGGCATAGAGCCCTTATAGAGGGCATATATGTACTATTACACAGGTCAACGTAATATAATATATGTTTGTTGCTTTTACTATTGAGTATCGCTTTCATATTTATATTACACCAGGCATGCAGTATGTCATATCTCTATTACTGTCTGTATCGATATTAAACATGTCCCCTCGGATAGATGACCGATAACACAGATAGTGGGAGCTATGTGAGTTATCATCTATCCCAAACTCTCCCTAGTCGAGAATCATCTCGGATGTAGGGGTCTGAATGAACCAGACGAGACTAGTATGCGTGGAGGTTATACCTGTTGGAGCAAGTGTGAGCCGATCCCACGGCCACGGAACGGATCGTTGGACAATCGAGAAACGTTCCCATAACTGCGCATAGTTGTTCGAAGAAGGATTATCGAACAATGGAAGTACCCACCGGACACTCCCATCGATGTATACTCTACACCGAAGTGTCTATAGGAACCGGTAAGTTGTCGAAGTGATGCCAGTCGTCCTTTGTACTTACAGGACTTTATCATCACATTTGTTGCCCCATATCCTTGGTGGACCCGTCGATGTCAGCTCTGAATAAGCAGTTGACCTAAGACACGATCCAGGATTACGACTACATACAAATGGGGATGATAAGTGATTATGTGAAGGATTCATCTCTCAAGTGTAGCACAGGAGAGAACTGCTCACAGTCTGCATAGTTGTGTTGGTAAAGTCACTGGCCAGTGCAAATGATATATTATGATAGTCATAAGTATATCTTAACCAAGCAACTCTCTGAGACGCCCGTGGATGTATTATTGGGATAGACACTTCATCGATCCTAGATGCATTCGAGCAAGTCAGATGAAGGGACGTTACCATCGCCGCGTTGAGCGCAACAGACTTCGCAACGAAAGGGTTAGCTTTGAGAAACCTCTCAAACGTCCTCATGTATTAATATTGTAAATGGAACCGTCTAGGAATTCCATGTTGCCTAGTCTAGGACTTGCTTAATACGATGAGGCCCTATGGGTCACACTATGTGATGATTCAGCCTATCAGAATATCCTTGAAGATGGAATCGCAATTAATTTGGAATTAATTGTGATTGATGGATTATAATTGATTTGGAATTAATTATAATATTTGGTGGCTCGATTAATGATTTGGAATTATTAATTGATTGGCTAATTAATTGTATTTTATGTAAATACAATTAAAGATTATATTTTGGAAATATAATAGAGGTTTGATTTGAAAGGATATGTTGATTTAGAATTAACATACGCACTTGGGCAAAATCTACTTGGAGTTTGAATTGTCTTAAAACTATAAGTGGGTCCCAAAATCGGGACCCACCTATTGTCCCTGGGAGAGCGCGCGCGCGCAGGAGCTGAGTAGGGGAAGGAGTTCGACTCCTTCCTCTATTAGAAGTCCAAGGGATAAGTTAGATTTTTCTGATTGAGTTTTAATTTGATTCGGAATGAATGTAGACTTGATATTGGTTTCCTAGTGCGATAAAAATTAGATTCTTATTCCTTTACGAAGTCTAATTGCTTATGCTTTAGGCTTCTATTGACTACTATATAGTAGACTATTAGAGAGCTTTAAACATAGAAAAAACAGTTTTACACACAGTTTACTACCCAGTTTTCTTAGAGAAAATAAAAGCTCTCCCCTCCTCTATATAGCCTCCACGCGCGTGCCACCTCTGCCGGAGGAATTGCCGCCCCGTCTTCTTGGTCACACAAAGAATATCCTAGCATTCTTCCGATAGGCTGTTCATCCGTGGATACCAAGGTTGAGGTTCTAGGAGCTGAAAACTAACTCTTATTGTCTTGCAGATAATCAGAGTATTGCATATATCTTCGACTTCAGCGAAGGAGAAGATACACCGGATTATTACGAAGACTTGGAAGCTGCTTTGGAAGTAAGGTTAGTCTTCTAATTGACGTGTTTATATTTATACAACATATACATAATCAATTAACCTGTATGTTAAGAAAAAATTTTGAAATTCCGCTGCGTACCCTAGGGGTAACTCTGACCGTATTTTCTTACAAATTGAGCAATATCGAGACGTTGAGTATGTCTGGCATAAATCTGTAGACTATTCTGTAATGCTCTTTGGTAATCTTTATCCATTTCTACATTTTCTCCAAGGTTTGAATCAGTGACCTTAGCTTCGAGTAATGCTAACTCGGCATCAAAAAGCTTAGCTCTGCCTTTAGGCATTTCAGCACGCTTTCTGGCGTACTCTTCTTCTGTCCCAGCAACTTGTTCAGTTGCTGGAGTACTTTTCTCAAGACCTCTAAGTTCACTGCTTGTTATAAATAGGTCCACTGACTTGTTGGAGTTGTCATCAATCTCCATATCCATTTGCTGGCTTAGGTCAATCAGCACCAGTTGGACTTTGTCAATAGATGTTATTGGTGAACTTGGTCTAACATTCTCAACATCATGAGATGCGTTGTCGAATGATGTTTCTTGTTGAGTTTCAGCAAACTCTTGGACTTTATCTGTTGCAGCTTCAGCAACTGGTTCGTCAGTAGTTGCAGCTTCAGCAAGTTGTTGGACTTGACTAGTTGCTATTTCATGAACTGTCTCTTTTACTTCTTTTGCTTTGCTGGCAACATTTTCAGCAAGTGCAGCCTTTCTTAGGTCTGCAGCAATGTCACTTGCTGGTTCCAGAGTTGTGTCATCAAGATTATCTACAATGTAGACATCTTCTATCCTTTCTAAGGCAGGATTTTCGTTTCCACTGCCTTGTGGTCTTGCTTCAGTAGATGGATCCAATTTAATTGGATTTGTGAAGGCTTCTGCAAGCACTTCAGCAACATCTACTACAGTGGTTTGCTTTTCAGCAACCACTGGTGTATCATCATCTTGAACGACATGGACGACCGACACGGATTTTCTTGCCGTTGTTTTCTTTCTTGGGAAAGTGGTCTTTGTCCTTGCCTTCTTAGGAATAGGATCAGCTGATGAAGCTGCAGTCTGAGTATCATCATCAGCTTTCCTCTTTTTCTTTGATCTTTTGCTGGGTGCATTAGTGTCAGCATCCGCAGCCGTATCAGTAGCAGTCTCAGTAACATTTGCAGCTGTTGCATTCCTAGACTGTTTGTCAGTCTCAACAACATTTGCAGCTGTTGCATTCCTAGACTGGTTATCAGTCTCAGCAACATTTGCAGCTGTTGCTTTCCTAGACTTTTTGTCAGCAGCAGTCTCAACAACATTTGCAGCTGTTGCTTTCCTTGACTGTTTATTAGCAACCTTGGGTCCATTCAGCTTGTAGAAAGCTCTTCCCACATTGCATACTGATTTCTTAATCGGCAATGGGTTTCTCAGCTGAATCTGGTAATGTTCAAGGATGTAGCATATTTTCAGTCCATACATCACCGAAAGCAAAGGTGAGACAGTGTTGTCTTCAACCTTGACCTTGAACATTGTAACACAATCAACAAGTCTATTGAAAATGTACTTGGTCCACTTGATGTTTGTTTTGTTTTCATAGATATGCATCAGCAATGGCCATCTTCTCAGGCCTACTTGGTCTATTCCTCTAACTTGGGAGTCTAGAACTTTGATTAGTAGCAATGCTACTAGACCAAGTGAATGGCAGAGATACTTACTCTTTGTGTGCTTATTCCAAGTCACAGGAGCAATCTCTCCTTTCTTCATCCTTTCATTTCTGACATCAATGTAGAAAGCTTCTATTTCTTCATCAGTGGCGGTGATGTCATCTTCAGTTCCACTAGTTGGAATCTGAAAGATGTTTGCTAAATCAATCCATTTCAAGATGATTTTCTTTCCCTGAACTGTTGTAGAAATTACTTTTTCAGTGATTCTTTGTCCATTAGTGAGGGTCTGGATTTCTGCGTTATTGTAGAATTCCAAAGTATCCAACTTGCTCACTTTCTTAGTGCGAGCAGTGATGAAGAAAAGTAGGCCTTGTTGATTTATGTAATTCAACGCCTCAACATTTTCTTCGTCCAGTTCTTGTTCATAGAAGTATCTGATATACTTCTCTTTGGCAAATCCGCCCCATTGCATCATCTGCTCACACTTTTCAGCGTTGAGATATGTAGGAGGCATGGGTCTCTCTGTGATTCGGTCATTTCTTAACACGATTTTCACCGTGTTTTTCACCGGAGTTGATACCGGAGTAGGAGTAGTGCTTTTTCTAGCACTGTCTACCTTTGAGGACTTGGTGTTCTTAGATGATTGTCTCTTGGGAGTCATCTCTTTATATAGTAGGTAAGGTTGAGGGAGTACGAAAATGAGACTTTTCTTTTTGACCGGAGGTACAGTAATTTAGAGCACATGCTAGGGAATTTTTTGTAGAGAAAGGAAATGTGAGTTAAAGAATTTTGTCTTTCTCTAACTCTTCATTTATATAGTGTCTATGTTATGTGAGAAGCTCAATGGTTTTGAGCTCTCAGCAAGGCTAAAACAGAGATTCAACGAGTTAGTGGAGCCTCTACATTAAATGCGTAGTGGTCCACTAACACGAAACCGTCAGAGCATGCTTTCACTTTGTACTATTAACCGTTAGATCATCAACTGCTTTAAAATCAATGGCCACGATTGTATATCATGTCATGATTTACAGCGAGTTTATCTGTGCCACGATTAACGTCACAATTGATTTTACCTTGATTCAAGGGATTTGATCTCTTTTACTTCAAAGCTAATTGCTTGCTGAAGTATACAAGAATCTTTTCAGCAATTTTAATCATTCTGACTTTAGCAATTACTTTTTTCAAGTAACAAGCCTTGTAGTTGCTGAAAGTTCCCCCTTAAACAAATATCTCATTTTTCTTAGGGTCAAAGATATTTCTGACTTCCTGTCTCAGTAAATCCTTTTTATATTGATATATTTTTAGGTAAATTCTCTTTTAGTAATTTTTCTATTTGCTGAGTTCCCGTCTCAGATATAACTTTTGATACTTGAATACCTGTTTCACTATCCTTGATTGACTGAATGCCAGTTTCAGCAATCTTTGAATTTTTCTTACTGAATGCCTGTTTCAGCAAACATTTCGTGTACAATCATCTCTTTTAGAGAAGTCAGTGGAAAGAGACTTTTCAAGGAATGAATAATCCTATAAGCAACTATTGGCTTGTTGAATGCCCGTTTCAACATTCCAACCAAATGTATCACTTTTTATTGAGGTAGTTCAATCAATCCAAGGTTATACCTTAGCATTACGAACCTATTATCTGGAAGGGGCTTGGTAAAGATGTCATCAAGTTGATCATCTGTACCTACTTTTACAACCTCAATGTCTCCTTTTTCCACATGATCTCTAATGAAATGATGTCTAATATCAATGTGCTTTGTCCTTGAGTGGAACTTAGGATTTTGTGTGATAGCAATAACACTTGTATCATCACAAAAGATTGGTGTTTTCTTTGCAGAAATACCATAATCTCTTAATTGTTGCTGAATCCAAAGGATTTGAGCAGTGCAACAATCAGCCGCAATGTATTCAGATTCAGTGGATGAATTGGCAACACAGGTTTGCTTATTGCTGAACCATGATATTAATATTGTACCTAGAAACTGACAAGTTCCAGAAGTACTTTTTCTATCAAGAGTTGATCCTCCATGGTCAGCATCAGAATAACCTACCAATTCTAATCCAGAATCTTTTGGATACCATAATCCAACATTGACTGTATCTTTGACATATTTCAGTATTTTGAGTGCTTTCTTGTAGTGTGATTCTCTAGGATCAGATTGGAATCTTGCACACACACAAACATCATACTGAATGTCAGGCCTACATGTTGTTAGATACAGCAAGGAACCAATGAGCTTCATATACTTGTGTTCATCCACACTTTTGTCTTCTTTAGTATAGCCCAATTTGGTACCAACACTCATAGGGATCTTTTCAGGTTTCTCTTCCTCTTTGATCCTGAACTTTATGAGCATTTCCTTTGTATACTTTGCTTGGTTTATGAATATTCCATCTTTGAGTTGCTTGACTTGCAATCCTAGGAAATAATTCAATTTGCCCATCATACTCATTTCAAACTTTTTTGTCATGAGTTTGGCAAAATCATCACAAAGTTGCTTGTCCTTAGATCCAAATATTATGTCATCCACATAAATCTAGACTAAGAGTATTTTACCATCATGGTTCATGGTAAATAAGGTTTTGTCAACTTCACCTTTCTTGAAACCATTTTTTCAGCAAGAACTTAGCTAAGGTATCATACCAAGCTCTAGGTGCTTGCTTTAGACCATATATAGATTTCTGAAGCTTATATACCATTTTGGTTTCTGAGGGAAGTTCAAAGCCAGGGGTTGTTCTAGGTAGACTTCTTCAACCAGTTCACCATTTAGGAATGCACTTTTAACATCTATTTGATAAACAATTAAGTCATTATGAGCAGCAAAGGCTGAGAAGAGTCTAATTGCATCCAATCTTACAACTGGTGCATAAGACTCATCATAATCCAATCCTTCAGTCTGGCAATAACCTTGAGCAACTAGACGTGCTTTGTTCCTTGTTACTTCTCCAGACTCACTCAGCTTGTTTCTGAACACCCACTTTGTACCAATTGCTTTCTTTCCTTCAACAAGGGGTACAAGTTTCCGGACTTTGTTCCTTTCAAATTGATCCAGTTCTTCTTGCATCGCCTTGATCCATTTAGAATGCTTTAAAGCTTCTTCTATTGTCTTGGGCTCAATTTCTGAAACAAAGCAAGAGAACAAAGCTTCTACTTCAACAACATTTGCTTCTTCATCAAGTTCTTGATTAGTAGATACTTTGGATCTAGTCACTTGGCGTTTGTCAATATCACCAATCATATCCGTAGAGGGATGATTTCTAATCCACTTATTAACAGGTTTTATGCTCTTTGGATCTGGATATGTTTGCGTTTTAGCATGTACTTGTTCAATACTACTGGTATCTTGTTGTGTCTCTGCTGAAATTGGTTCATCAGCAACTGCTCGTTCAGCATTGCCGATTTGAGATAACTCGTGAGCAGACACAGGAAGTTGCGTAGTTTCAGCAACATCGGGAGCAACTGCGTCCTTAGCCGAAAATTCTTTATCATGAACTACATTTATCTTGTCATGACTTGGAGTAGGAGTGTCATTGTTAGAATCATCATTAAGTTCAATAGATTTGACATTTCTAGCATTGGATTCAGTTCTTTGCTCGTGTATGAGTAATTTCTTCATACATTCTGATATCTCTTCTTCAGCAGGGACTCCTTGTGATTTTTTATAGAATACAACATGCACTGATTCTTCAATCTTTTGTGTTTTTTTATTGTAAACTCTATAAGCTTTGCTATGCAAGGAGTAGCCAAGAAATATGACTTCATCTGCCTTTGGTTGAAATGTTCTTAAGTATTCTCTACCATTGTTAAGAACAAAGCATTTGCAACCAAATACTCTTAGATGAATGATGTTAGGAGGTCTTCAAACAAATAACTCATAGGGAGTTTTGTTGTATTCCTTAGTTATCAAGCATCTATTTTGAGTATAGCAGGCGGTATTAATCGCTTCAACCCAATAAGCTTCACTTATTTCAGTGTCAGCAAGCATTGTTCTAGCTGTTTCCTTAAGGGTACGATTCTTCCTTTCAGCAACACCATATTGTTGAGGTGTCCTTACTGAGGATAACTAATGTTGTATGCCTTTGGAAGTGCAATACTCAGTTATGTACTTGTTTACAAACTCAGTACCATGGTCTGTTTAGATGATTTTTACCTTGTCATTTTTCATGACTTCGAGCTTGTTCAGCAAGTTAGGTATTTCAGTCCTTGTTTCAGACTTGTGTTTGATGAAAACTACCCAAGTGAATCTTGAATAGTCATCTACCACCACCAGACCATACTTCTTGCCAGCATAGCTTGTTGAAGAAGATTCAAACAAGTCCATGTGCAAGAGTTGTAAAGGTTTTGTAGTTGCCGGTACTGCCTTGTTCTTGAAAGAAGTTTTGGTTTGCTTACCTTGCTGACATGCAGTGCAAACACCATCCTTCTTAAAAGTAACCTTAGGTAATCCAACTACAAGTGCCTTTTTAGACAGCTTATTCAGCGTCTTGAAGTTTAGGTGACTTGTTCGTTTATGCCATAACCATGCTTTTTCAGCAAGGCAATCATGATCTGAGATAAGGCATTTTTCAACGATTGCTGAAGACCAATCTACGGTATAGATACCTCCTGATCTTCTAGCAACCATGATAACCTTCTTTGTCTCAAAATCAATAAGTTTACATTCATCACTTTTAATTTTGATGAAGTAGCCTTTGTCAGCAAATTGACTCATGCTGAAAAGGTTAAACTTAAGATTTTTGACATAAAGAACTCCCGAAATGGTAATGCATCCTAACTTCACGTCACCATAACCTTTAGTAGAACCAAAGTCTCCACCAGCAAACATTATTGTTGGACCTTTAGACCACCGTCTATAGTTTATAAGGTTTTTCTTATTGCTCGTCATGTGCTTTCCGCAGCCACTGTCAAAGTGTCAAATTGCATTGTTTGTCTCCGTGGCTGAAGTCTGATCGGCCATGAGGCAGAACTCGTAGTTTGACACATCTGGATAGGCTTCCAATTCTATTCCACATTTCCTTGCCTATCTCTACGTCCAGAGTGGCTTCTTCTTCTTCAGTGTCTGAACTTTCTACCTCACTATCTTCAGAGCTTGTTTCAATGCAAAGAGCATCGATTTTGCTTGAAGGTTTTTCTTTTCTTCCGCAATCAAAGCCTTCTTGAACTTCTTCTTCTTCTCAGCAGATTTCCCTTTCAGTAAGGGGCAATTTGCTTTGAAGTGTCCAGGCTTTTTGCAATAAAAGCAAAGATCATTTCCGACTGCTGGTTCTTCGGAGGAGTTTGCTTGCAGAGCTTGGTTGTTCAGCGAGCTAGCTTCATTTTTGTACTTATGGTAGATGTTACCAAGATGCTTTTTCAGCTTCTCTTTTGCTTTTCGCCTTTCAAGTTCTTTACTGAAGAATTTCTTCATGTTTCTAACTGCAAGAGCGTTTTCATCAGCAGACTCTTTATCATTCTTGTTTTCAGAAGATGACGGCTTGGCAGCAAGAGCAATGTTTTGTGATTTTTCAGCAAACACACTTTCTCTTTGCTTTGTCTCATAGTTGACAGTAACAAGATGAGAGAACAACTCGGTTGGAGTGATATTTTGCATTCCTTGATTATAGTAGAAATTATGAGTGTGGATCCATTCTTGATTCAGACTTCTAATAAATGTTTTCTCCTTTTCAGAATCCGAATAGAAGTTTCCAACTCCTAAGGCAACCATCTCACTCACTAGAGTTGTGAATCTGAAATCCAAGTCTTCCAGTGACTCATTGGCACCTTGTTTGAAGTTTTGAAACTTCAACTTTAGCACTTCGAGTTTGTTTTCCATGGTTTTATCAGATCCAACACAAAGATCTTGAACCATTTTCCAAGCTTCCTTAGCAGTTTTGGCACCCCACAGTTTGCACTGTATAGTATCTGGAGTAGATCGAATAATGATGTTTCTTGCTTGGCCATCAAGACGAAATCTTTTGGCTTCGTCTGAAGTCCATTCCTCTCTTGGTTTTGGAACGACGGTATCGACCGGTTCTCCTAAGATAGTTTCCTTTTCACCATCATCAGTGATCTTGTGAGGAAAGCTTCTTTCAATCTTAGTGATCTTGATTGGTCCATCGTTTATGACAATCACCTCTTAGGCTTGGGGAAGCCACGACCAGTCTAGTTAAGATCACCAATCATAGGATAGAAAGTAGCTCACTAAAAAGGAGTAGAACAACTGCTACAGAAGCCCATCTCATCACTAATGGCCTCAAGATGTAGCATCATGTTGTTTCGCCATTTTTCATAGTTTTCCAGCTTCAGCAAGGGAGCGTCTCCTAACGACATCCTTTCAGCAAATGACTACCAAACTGAACAAGTGAAAGTGATTTACGGAAAGCCCCTAAGGGGATCTAGGTTCAGTGCTAAAGGTTAAAGAAACTCCAGCTCTGATACCACTTGTTGGTCCCTTTAAACAACAAGAAAAGACAAGAGGGGGGGGGGGGTGAATAGTCTTTTCAAACTTTTCGTCGTTTAAAACTTTCTCAGAAAATGTTTATTACTTTTCAGTAATGAGTTTGCTGGTACTTAACTTTCTCAGCAAGTGCTTATTAATTTTCAGTAATGAGTTTGTTGATACTTAAAAACAGAGTGCGGGAGTCTTTTACAATAAGTGCTTTTACCATAGAGCTAGTTTCAGCAAGTGAGAAGAGTAACAAGTATGATAAACGTAACTTGCTGAAAACTAAGTGCAGCAAAGTAAATCACACAAACACTTTTATAGTGGTATCTGAAAGTGGCGTAATCTCTCAACTAATCCACTTTGTCCTTTCTAGGATTGAATCCATTATGATAAGATATGAGGTTCCTTAAAAATCCTATCACTAATGATTCTCAGAAACCAAAGCACACTTGCCTTGTTTCCAACCTAAACTAGAGAACTATAACCTTGTTCTCCACCAAACTTGGGATTATAATCAGCAACACTATGCTTGATTAATTCCCCCTGAATTTCACGCCGGAAAAGGGTTTTTATCAGTTAGAGAGGTTTTGGATGAGATGACTTGAGTATAACTTTTCAGCTATAACAAGTTATCTAAAGAAACACAACTTGTAATACTTTGCAGTAAGCAAGTTTGTTGTTTCTGGTGTCAAGACTTGTTCTTGTTCCAAACAAAGAACACTTAACTAATTTCTTAACCGTGTATGTTTTACTTCTTCACAAGTAGTTTTTGTTTCAAGCTTAAGTCTTGGAACAGATCAAAGGCAGTAGAGATTAGAGAAGGATTTGAGTGTTTAAAGCACAAGTGAGAGTTTGATGGCGTTGTTGACACACCTTCTACTCTTGCCTGATGACCTCTATTTACAGTGTCTCAAGGGATCCGTTTGAATTTCAAATTCTAAGGCTTTGTACCTTAAGATGTCACTATCTTGCTTTTGTATATTCAACATCGTTCTTCATTTGTCTTCTTGTCTTCATGTTCTTCGCGTGCTTACTTTGCATTTAATGTTCTTTTGAATCAAATTCAAATATGAACGTTGGAGCCAAAATGCAAGTACTCTTCAGCAAGGAGGTCACATATGTTGTCAGCAAGTGGTTAGTCTTAGTTTCAGCAAGCACAACCTACTCTGTCATATAGATTTTCACTTATGCAAGTTGTTGCTGAGATTCTCACTTTCTGAAGCAACATGTGCCTTTGTAGATACCTTTCTCAGAATTCTTTTAAGTCTTCAGTCTTCGAATGTTCAACTTTCTGAGCGGTTCTAGGTCTTCAATAGTTCGTTTGTAAAAACAAAGTACATCATCAGCAAGCTTAAGAACCTAACTAGTACCTACACTAAGTCTTAAGCAAACGTTCCTCTTTTACAATGTCCTTAAAATTCTAAATTCCTATGGACCTTAAGAGTACTAGTTACTGGACTTTCCTTAATTTAGCATGGTTAATTGCTCATCAAAATTACAAGTTACCTAACAACTAGTTTTATGACAAAAGCACCTATTGTAAAAGACTTCCGCACTCTGTTCTTAAGTATTAGCAAACTCATTACTGAAAAGTAATAAGCACTTGCTGAGAAAGTTAAGTACCAGCAAACTCATTACTGAAAAGTAATAAGTACTTGTTGAGAAAGTTTTAAACGACGAAAAGTTTGAAAAGACTATTCACCTCCCCCCCCCCTCTAGTCTTTTCTTCTTGTTTAAAGGGACCAACAAAAGGCAAATATGTACGAATGTAATTTTACAAGACTCACTATGTTGCATTTTTCCCTATCATAGTATTCTTCATAACATCCCTCTTATCATCAGTAACTAACTGGACCGCCCGAAGAGATCTGTCCCATCTAAACGTCTTTGCCTTGGACGAGCCATCTCCATTATCAACTCGAGGTAGTTTACAGGTTATTGGACTTATAATCTTTGGCTTACAAGTACCCTCTAGAGTACGCTTTTTTACTCCTCTCTCCACAGTTCCACAGTCATATTACGAATTATTATCTCCAATTTCATGAGATATATTATCTGCAACTGATACAAGTTCACCTTGGACCCCAACTTGTTCACCATTCATGATATACAACACATCAGCCCCACCCTTGCCTATCCCCATATCCTGCCCTTTAGCTGCATTAACTCGTGTTTCAGGTCATCCACCATTTTGTCCAACTCTTGCACACGTTGTGACTTGTCCTCAAACATTGTCTTCAGCTCACAGTGGTCTTCCATCAAACCCAACTGTAGTTTATTCTGTGGGTTTTCATACAACTGTGTGTACGTTGGATTCAACGCCTCCTCCAACTTTGCCCTGGACTCATCTCTTTCTGCTCCTGTGAAGTCTATGTTATCAACCAGAACCTTCATTTCCAATTCTTTTTCAGACAAGATGAATGTCATTTTCTTTACTTCATCTTGAAACCTCTTCAACTGATTCTCAAGACCACCCCAGATATCAACAAAAAACTCCTTTTTCTCAGTTAAGTCCATCTTTACACTGTCTCGTTCTTTCAATGCATTACTTAACTGATTCTTCAACTTATTGTTCTCATCTAAGTACAATGTCTTCAGGCTTTCAATTTATTCGTTCACGGTCATTATCTTCACATTTGCCTCGCTGAGAGTGCGGACATAATCAGTCTTCAAGTTAGCCATTTCTCTCTTATTTTTCTTGATGCATTCCTTCAGCTCAGTGACTTCACCTGACCACACTTCTAATCTTTTCTTGTACTTCTCCACTAAAAGCAAAAGTATGGCTCTTTCTCTTGTAATCCTTTCAATATTATTAGTTGCCATCGAACTTTCATCACATAGAACACCAACTCTAGTTCCAACTCTAGCAGTCTTCAATACTATCGAATCACCCAGCGCAACATTTTCTTTATTCTGTGGCGCCCAGTTCTCAACATCCTTTACATCATCACTAACATCACTTAAATGGTTTGCATCACAACTTTCTTTATTCATGTTATTCATATCATCTAAGCTGCTTCGAAACATAACAGGACAAACAACAATATCATCCGCTCTACCCTCTCGTCCCCTTACTACACCATTATTCTCGAGCACAAGAACTGGAGAACCACCACCCCTGTTTTCCAGGCTAATATAAACTTCATTTTCTGCTTGTTGTGTGTGCCCGTATTTAAGTGAACATGAAGGATCCTCCATATCCATAATTGCAGCAAACTGTCTCTCTCTTTCTCGCATGATCTGCTGTGTGTCATAAACCACATCCATGTCACTATCATTACTCACTGGAGGTACAGGTGGTGTCAACATACTGGTATCATTGCATACTAATCCTTCTTCTGCATCTCCATCCGATTGTACTTTAGCAGCTCTCCCCTGCATCTGCTTTTCCTGCACTCTTCTCTCCTCATCATATTCCAGTTGCCTTTTATTCGACTCCTCCTGAGTGTTAGCAACAAGATCTACTGCTTCTCCGTTAATAAGATCATCCTGATCACCATCTGTCCCTTCATCCATAGGTCCATCATGTCCACCTCCAATATTTGATCCATCATCATCCTCCTCCTCTACCTCATCATCAGCCTGATCTTCATGATAAACTGCTTCAATTTGTACTTCTTCATCAACCCTTTCATTTTGAACTACATCATTCTCAGCATTAGTCAAGTAACCTCTAACCTCTGACATGTCTAAACCGCAATTTCTCAGCCCTCGTAGCCTTTCTTACAGGTGTAATAACCTACAAATATACAATTCTTTAGAGTTAAGATCACCAACAGGGTTGTAATATATACCTATATAATGAAATATACATTCAGATACTAAACGTCAATAACATTATTTATAATTACCAGCCTATCCCAAAATCCTTCCTCTCCTACTGATCTGAACTTCAAGTGAAGATCCCCTAAATCCCATTTCAGGAACCGTGGGAACACATTCGCTGATCTTGGTTCCAGAATATTTGAACATTCACATAGCAGATACTGCACCAAGGTACAGAAAAGGTAATACATAATATTCAATAAATTTCAACAAAATATATAAGTTTTAGTTATGATGTACAACTTACAGGTAGATAAATAGCACATCCACCAAACCGAAGTTGTTGTTGTCCCTAGATTTGTCTCTAGCATACGCACTGCATAACCAACACAGTCATAGTTGCATATCTCATCAAACTCTTCGAGACACAATGATATGCACCAAGCAATAGAAGTGTTTGTATTAGGCATGAAAAGAGCACTCAAGAGGTACAGGTGCACCATTCTAGGAATATCCTCAGCACTAACATCTCTACCACTAAGGCACATTTGCTTCAGTTCTTCGTTGATGAAAAACTTGCGGCATGACTTTGACCTAATCTGCTTCCCATTCTTGAAAAGAGATAGGAAACATCTTTCCATTCAAGGACTTGGAATGAAAGATGTTGTAGCAACTAGAGGAATCTCACCATCAATAACACCAAAAGTAAGCACAAAGTCCTCCTTCAGCAGCTTGATCTTCTTGTCAGCAATAAATAGCACATTATCAGCAGGATCGAAATGTTTAACGATCTCCATGATATCAGTTTCATGCTTCTTTGTCATATCATACAATTTCCTTGTCAGATCTCAGTATAGCTTCTATTAGCAGCCAGAAAGGAGTTCTTCTCAAAGCTATAACATGTTTCTTCTTCAAACGCAATTGCAATAATTCTTTGACAATTGTTTGCAAGTTGGAACGATAGTATGCTTGTGACAGGTCGACCTCCACGTCGTCTGGACATTATTGATAATAACATGTTAGCTGAGAACAATAACCTAGAAAAATAATTTCATCGACATATAATAAATTCCTACAGCCTATATAATGAATATGTACGCACCAAACCGATCAAACTTGGGTCCTCCAGTATCAGCAGGAGCTTCATCTGCTTCTGTATTTCAGATATACAAAAGTTCATAAGTTCTCATCATATACAATGAATTCAATACATTATTGTAATTTAACAAATAACCATAAGTACATGATACCTGAGTCAGAAGATGCCCAAACTAGCTTAGAGTGTTGGCTAGCTTGCCGCTGACACTTGAGCGAGTTTTCCGAATCAACAGAAATGTATAAGCAATGGTGACACATCAAAATTTGTATATGATAATCTAACAACTACTTGGATGGTGGTGAACAAAACATTAATATCCTTACGAGTTTTCTGGGTATTTGCCCTTTGTATATTATCAGGTATCTTCCTCACACATCGAACTTCTCTCTTTGGCTTACCCCCACCTCTTCTTGGCTTCGTATTTTTCCTATTTTTAACATAAAAGCTACCTTCCTCTATAGAGCAGTTAAGAGTTGGATGTTAAAATAATGTCAAGTTGGATAAAAACATATTTTTAGTACACTTATATTACCTGACCAATCAGACTCATCATCTTCATCATCATCAGGTCTAAATTTTGCATCCTATTTGCATCATCGCTTTACCTTATTCTGTCATTTGTCTGTACAATGCATCACAATTGGAATTATATATAAAAAAATCGAAATATATTTTATGAGAAATACACTGAAACAAGCTTTTTCGTTAAGTATTTATTTAATTACATAATAAACAAACTAAACCTTCATTACTTGATGGAGAATTCTCAGAACCGGGTGATTTCTGAACAACACCTCTCTTCCTTTTTGTTGCATGTGTGCTTGTTTCCTCCCCGACGTACACCGATTTAGCTGCTGCAGTCATATAAAGATATAACATAAATACAATGATGAGATGTTACACACATATACTAATACATGAATTGAGTGTTTTTATTTCTATTGTTGTTGCCCCCTTGCATTTTGTCTATAGCTGGCTTGCTGCGTGCTTCTCGACTCATTTCAGTTTGTCCAAAGTTTCATACAGTGCTAATATGGTGAACTTTTCTGGTGAAAATGGAGCTCGGCGTTTCTCAACACTAGCAGCCCGTACAAGAATCTTTAAAGGAGACACCATTCGTTGGAATATTACTAGTGGTCCTCGACGTTTCGATTTTCTATATGTGGATAATAGCACAACATCGTCTGAGGAACGGAGTTATTTTTTCAGCATTCGCTCTGGCCACCTGGCTTTGCGTGATGGCGAGGATTTTATTATTGAGTCGTATAATCCTCATCAATTTGCCAGACAATTTGGCTTTTATCAACAATACCCAGGATCTCTTGATAGGGATGTCCGTTACGCCAATCTTGATGAGGGCTTGCGCTATTGGAGGACGACCGCCTTGCCTAACTCCAAGGAGAGGGCGTGGTTCCCGAACAAGAACGGGCGCCCCAGAACGTTTTGTTCAAGGCAATTCTCTTCTTGGTGGGTAGAAGTGTTCTCTCAAGGTGTTGATGATAGAGTCAATATTTTGGATTGTTCGAGATCTAGACATCCTTCTATGGATCGAAATAACCGGTCTCCCCGTAAATATCGTGTGGACGAAAATGATGAGGACAACGCTTCGTTAGAAGAGAATGAGATAACAACTCACAAAGGTACCCCCATTGACTATCTTCTTCTTCTTCTTCTTTTTCCTCTTCTTTCCCTTTTCTTAATGTAGAAAACTTGGTTTTTTGCAGGGAGCGGTAAAAGACAAGCCTCGAGTGGTAGTGAGAGCAGTAACAATGCTGGAGACCGTCACTGGAAAAGGGTGAAGAAGGGTCTCAGCATACGAGATGCAAAGGCTTCTATTCCTTTGAAGACTCCAATCGCTAGCGATAAAGACAAAGATCAAGGGAAGCAGATTGTTGAGGTTGATTCCGGTGATGACTGCTCTGGGGATACTGAAGAAATAAGTGGTATTGCTGATTTACCAAAGAATGTGACTTGTTTTCCTGTTGTCAAAGCTGCATCTCTTTGTGCCTCGGTTTTCCATGCGGGCCATTTTATTTCTACCACATATAAAGATATTGTGGATTTTACCTGGCAACGTCTTCAGGATAAGCTTGAAAGTACTAAACTGGATGACATTTCTTCCATTCAAGATGATATTTGGAAAATTGTAGGCTCACTTGAAGCTTTCGAAGTTGAGCTATCTCCAATGAAGAACTTGTTGAAGTCATTCTTTGATCAAGTTGCTTTGTATGATGCGGCTAGGTCTCAGTTAGCGGACAAGCAACCTGATGAGTCTCACACTCAACAACTTAACGAAGTCATGGGTGTTTTACAAAATGCACAGGCAAAGGAGAAACTTGAAGCCGATCGCCTTACATCTATGAATGCGGAGCTCAAGGCGCTTAAGCAGAGGATTAAAGACATGACTTCTTTGGCAAAGGCTCAAACTGATGTCGTTGTTTTGTTGCAGGATGAAGTGTCTGAACTTGAGCAAACGGTGACCGTGCTTAAGGATGTCCCAGTATCGACTAATTAAGGAAGACATAGAAAATCTGGAATCACTCAAGGCTCAGTTGACCAATGCCCTTGAGGACTTGAAGACTGCGAAGACTTTGCTTGACAATTTCTCTTTTGTTCCTGTTATTTTGTCATCTTTTACTACTCATGTAAAGATTGTCTTTCTTTTCATAAATAATAATATTGCTTTATGTTTCCTCTTTGCATCATATGTGTATTCGTCTTGACTTTCCATGCAACTTCGTAACAATACTTTATATATTCGCTTGCAATTCACACCAACAGACCTCTTTTAAATGTTGCAACTGAACTTAGAAAATTCTAAGTTGCCTACGTACCTTACAAAAGGATCAAGTCATCACGTAGTTCAAGATAATTCTTTTTTAAAAGAGGGGGGGTGTCGTACACAATTTTAACTCGTGCGAGCCAGGAGTATCTATTAATTAACCACCTTAGACAAAGTAGGGGGTTGAAGTTTAACCACATAAAACACCTTTGGTGGGGAAGTTAACAGTTTAACCACATATGTTGCCATTTGGTGGGGAAGTTAACAGTTTAACCACATATGTTGCCATTTGGTGGGGAATTTAACAGTTTAACCACATATGTTGCCATTTGGTGGTTACCGTACACAGTTTATACTCATGCGGGTCAGGAGATATTGGTGCCCCTGTTTCTTTTGAGGGCACTTTTTTTTTAATTCTATGGGTAGTATCGTTTTAAGAATTTCTCGTTGTATGCTCCACTGTTGTAAGCTTCTATGATTACATACGGATCATCCCACTTTGACAGAAACTTATTCCCTGCTTTGTGGGTTACGATGATGGGTCTTCTAACAGCGAGCACCAAGTCTCCAACCTCAAAGGATCGTGTGCGCACCTTTTTGTTAAAGGCTCTAGACAGACGAGCTTGGTAGCATTCGAGTCTTTGTTGAGCTTCGAGTATCTTTTCATCCAATCCTTCTAACTCTTCAAGGCTTAAGCGGATGTTTTCTTCTTCAGAGAGACCTTCTTGGATTTCTACTCTTAACGATGGGGTCTGTTGCTCGAGCGGAAAGACTGCCTCAACACCGTACACCAATGAGTAGGGCGTTGCTTGTGTAGGAGTTATATGAGTTGTCCTGTAAGCCCATAGAGCTTCTCCAACCCTTTCATGATAATCCCTTCTTGTCTTTGCGACGATCTTCTTCAACAAATTGCACATCGTCTTGTTGAAAGCTTCAGCGAGGCCATTGGCGGTAGCATTGTACATTGAAGATTTTCTTTGCTTGAAACCGAACTTTTCGCATAGCTTGTTAATGAGACTATTGCAGAAAGGCTTCCCATTATCGGTGATTATGTACCGAGGAATCCCATAGTGATAAATGATGTTCGTGCGAATAAAGTTGGCGACATTCTCTTTCTTAACTTCTTTAAAAGGTACAACTTCAGCCCACTTAGAGAACTAATATGTTGCTGCCAAGATGTATTGATGGCCAGCGGATGACTTTGTCATTGGTCCTACCACATCTAGTCCCCACGCGTCGAATGGCCATGACGCGACAGTTGGATGCAGTGGCTCTGGTGGTTGATGGATAAAGTTAGCATGGAATTGACGTTGCTTGACACCTTTTCGCATAATCCATGCAATCTTGGACCATTGTAGGCCAATAGTATCCCATCCTCTTGATTCAGAAGTGTAACTTTGGGCCAGATTGATGCGCACCGCAGACTCCAGAATGAGCTTCCTCCATTGCTTGGAAAGCTTATTCTTCTCCCAAGCAACGTAAGAAACTTCATTGAAAGAGCGCCTGTAAAGTGTGTCATTGTAGTATATGAAGCGGGTTGCGCGACGTCTGATTTCTGGCCTTCGTCGTGGCTCATCAGGAAATTTGTCATACTTTAAGTAATCCACCAAACATTGGTGCCAATCCTCTTTCTCAATATCATGTACTTCTATAGCATGGACTTCTTCTTTGCCTTCACCATCATTATGAGAGTAGAAGCAAGTTTTGCTAAAGCATCTGCTTGCCCATTTTTACCTCTCGGAACGTGTCGGACTGATACTTCTCCAAGCCACGCAATCAATTTCCTGGCATAGTCGACATATGGAACTAATTCATCCTTCTTAACATCGTATTCTCCAGATAGCTGCTTGACTACCAATTGAGAGTCTCCATACACATCAAGTTGCAAATGCTTAATGCTTTGCGTCCACTGCCATTTCTAAACCAAGTATCAAGGTTTGGTACTCCGCGACATTATTTGAGCAATTCTGAGTTATAGTGAATGAGTATTGTAGCACATCTCCATCTGGTGAGATAAATACGACTCTGGCCCCCGCACCATTTCTATGGGAAGCACCATCAAAGTACATCTTCCAGGGTTGGGTTACTTTGACTATCAGTACATCTTCATCGGGTAAGTCAGCCATCAGCTCCCAATCGGCAGGAATAGGGTGATCGGATAGGAAATCGGCTATGAGTTGTCCTTTCACAGCCTTTTGGGGTACATAGGTAATCTCGAACTGTTGGAGATGTAAGTACCATCTTGCCAACCTATTATGAGAGTACTGGCCTTGTCATGACATACTTTAATGGGTTAACCTTTGAGATAAGACGAACCGTATGTGCATGAAAGTAATGCTTCAACTTTTGGATTGCAAAGATGAGGGATAAGCATAGCTTCTCTATGGGAGAATACTTCAGTTCGTTAGGCGTCATCGTTCGGCTTAAGTAGTAGAGCGCATTTTCCTTTCCTCCGTCATTTTCTTGGGCGAGTAATGCTCCGACAGAATTCTCTTGTGCAGCGATATATAAAATCAACGGGCGCCTTGGTATTGGAGCTTCTAATACGGGAGGCTTCATGAGGTATGATTTTATGTGCTCAAACGCATTTCTACATGACTGATCCCATTCAAATGGAACATCTTTCTTCATGAGGTGACTGAACGGTTGACATCGTCCAGCGAGATTGGATATGAACCTCCGAAGATATGTTATCTTCCCTCTCAAGCTTTTGAGCTCATGAATGTTGCGCGGCTCAGGCATCTTCAAGATTGAATCTATCTTTGCTTGCTCGATTTCTATTCCTCGTTGACGAACGACAAAGCCTAAGAATTTTTTGGATTTTACACTTAATGCGCACTTCAACGGGTTCATTTTTAGTTGATATCTTCGTAGTCTTTCAAACACTTGCCTTAGATCGTCAAGATGGCCCTCCCGTTCCTTGGATTTCACAACCAAATCATCCACGTAGCACTCTACATTTTTGTGAAGCATATCATCAAATATTTTTTGCATCGCTCTTTGGTAAGTAGCTCCAGCGTTCTTCAGACCGAATGGCATCACTTTGTAACAATAATTCCCCTTTGGAGTGCGGAAAGCCGTCAAGTCTTCATCTTTAGGAGACATGCGAATTTAATTGTATCCAGAAGATCCTTCCATGAATGACAACGCTTCGTGGCCGGTGGTGGCATCGATCATCAGTTTTGGTATTGGTAATGGAAAGTCATCCTTTGGACATGCAATGTTCAGGTCTCTAAAATCCATGCATACTCGAATTTGGCCAGTCTTCTTTTTCACTGGGACTATGCTAGAGATCCATGTAGGATACTTGACTCCGCGAATAAATCCTTCTTCAATGACCCTATTTACTTCACCTTCGATTGATGGGATTAATTGGGGACGGAATCTCCTTTGGCCCTGTTTTACTGGACGGGTTCCGCTCCTGACTGAAAGTTGATGGACAACTACCTTAGGGTCTAAACCCGACATTTCTCTGTATGTCCAAGTAAACACATCAATGAATTCTTTCAACAACGCAAGGTATGTATCTTCTTCTTTAGCGTTGAGCAAAGCGCTTATGTATGTCGGTCGAGGTCATTTAAATCACCAAGGTTGACTTCCTTGAGTTCATCTATAGTGGCTTTGACACCTTCCTCAAACTCGGGTGGAGCATCCTCAACATCTTCTTCTTCAATGATATCGTCGTCTTTCAGAGTGATATGATACGATGGTGTTGTTTCTGCATCATCACCCTCGTGTAAATTACTGTATGCAACTGTTGGTCCCTTTAAACAACAAGAAAAGACTAGAGGGGGGGGTGAATAGTCTTTTCAAACTTTCGTCGTTTAAAACTTTCTCAGCAAGTACTTATTACTTTTCAGTAATGAGTTTGCTGATACTTAACTTTCTCAGCAAGCGTAAGTTACTTTACAGTAGTTTGGTTTGCTGATACTTAAAATCAGAGAGCAGAAGTCTTTGATACAATAAGTAATCTTTCAGTAAGTAAAGGTTTCAGCAAGTGAAGTGATTGACTGTGTATAGACAGATATAATTTGCTGAAAGCTAAATACAGTAAGTAAATCACACAAACACTTTTATAGTGGTATCTGAGAGTCGCGTAATCTCTCAACTAATCCACTTTGTCCTTTCTAGGACTGAATCCACTAAGATATGATTGAGGTTCCTTACAATCTCCTATCTAAAGCGATTCAACAGAAACTAAAGCGCACTTGCTTTGTCTCCAACCTAAACTAGAGAACTCAACCTTGTTCTCCACCAAACTTGGTACTTTTAATCAGCAAAACCATGCTCGATTAAGTTCCCCCTGAATATAACGCCTGAAAGGGTGTAGTTTCAGTTAGAGAGTTTTGGGGTGAGATGACTTAATTATAACTTATTCAGTTACAACAAGTAATCTAAGAAACACAACTTGGAATACTTTGCAGTAAACAAGTTTGATTGTTTCTGGTGTCAAGACTTGTTTTTGTTCGAAAGAAAGAACACTTAACTAATTTCTTAGACGAGTTTGTTCTACTTCTTCACAAGTAGCTTTTTCAAGCTTTAAGTCTTGGAACGGATCAATGGCAGTAAGAGTGTTTGAAGGTTTGTGAGTTTTAAGCACAAGTGAGAGTTTGATCACGTTGTTGACACACTTCAACTCTTTGCCGGATGACCTCTATTTATAGTGCAAGTAAGGAGCCGTTTGAATTTCAAATCCTAAGGCTTTTGTTCCTTAACATGTCACTATCTTGCTTTTGTACTTTCAGCAGCGTCTTTGTTTGTCTTCTAGTCTTCATGTCCTTCGCGTGCATGCTTTGCATTAAATGCACATTTGAATAGAATTCAAACAGTAACATTGGAGCACAAATTCACGTACATTCAGCAAGAGGTCACATATGTTCCATCAGCAAGTGGTCAGTCTCAGTTTCAGCAAGCACAACCTACTCTGTCTTTCAGATTTTCACTTATGCAATGTTCTTGCTGAATTTTCCACTTTCTGAGCAACACGTGCCTTTGTAGATACCAGTCTTCAGCAATCTTCTAGTCTTCAGATCTTCAAAATTCTTCAAGTCTTCAGATCTTCAAAAGTCTTCAAGATTCTGAGCGGTTTCTATTTGCTTCAATAATTTGTTTGTAATAAACAAAGTATATCTTCAGCAAATGCTTCAATAGGTTATTTTCTTTTCAGAAAATAAGATACATCATAAGCTAAGGATCAATAAGTTATTTTCTTTTCAGAAAATAAAATACATCATACGCAAAAGAACTAACTTATCTAGCACCTAACTAAGTCATCAGCAAACGTTCCTCTTTTACAATGTCCTTAAAATTCTAAATTCCTATGGACCTTAAGAGTACTAATTACTGGACTTTCCTTTATTTAGCATGGTTAATTGCTCATCAAAATTACAAGTTTCCTAACAAATTTCCCCCTTTTTGATGTTAGCAATCCATCGCTAAATTAATTGTTACCCTTTTAGAGGTTTCTGATGTTGAATAAATCGGTTGATTAATGCAAGCATACTTGAATAATTAAACAGTAAGCATAAGTAAATTGCATAATCAAAAACCAATAAGAGTCAAAAGATTTCATTGCTGATAGTTATCTTTCAGAAGTTTACATGAAAAAGTATAGATAACATAAACAGAATCAGCAAACAAAAACTTTAACAAAAACTATTGTAGGGACTTAAGCTCTTTCAGAGGATTTTCTCAAAATCTCTCTTACACTCTTCTCAGCAAGTGCAGTAAATTCAACACAATCCTTTTCGTAGTTTTCCAGAAGCCTACGGACTTGTAGTTGAAGAATTCTTGCGTTTTTGCAGGCAGTATGATGATGCTTTTCAGCATTCATTTCCATGTAATTAATTACCCACAAATGCATGCCCCAATTGCTGGCATGGAGAAGTTGTGTATCTGAAATGCTTTTCGGATGAATCTTTCTTAGCCAGAGAAGATCTTCTTCTTGATCCTTAGCAGTGAGATAGAAGTACTCATAAGGAATCAATCCAAGTTTCTTCTTAGGTTTCTTTGTTACCGGGTCAGCGTAGTAAGCAATGCCAGGTGGTTTGATCAGATTTAGTTCTTGCTTGTATGTCTTACCAATGGCAACTCTTCTTACATAGACCTCAAGATTCAACCATTTCCCAGCAACATTTCTTGGGAGGGATTCTTCCCTTTGATTTCTTTGGACCTTGAGTTCAATCCATTTGAACATTTGATTCAATATGGCTGTAGGAAAGAACTCATTTACCAGCAAGTCTTCCAGCTTTAAAATCGAGCAACCATGAATGTTTCTGATTACATTCTGAGTGGTTTCCTCATTACTGGTCTTTGTATATTCAATGTCGGAGCCAATAGCAATGCTGGCCAGCCTTTTCTCTTCCTGTCTTTGCCTTCTTCTTCTTGTTTTAGCATTGTCTTGATCTCTTGCTGAAGAGTCAGACGAGAAATGCTTTGAATGGCCAGACGGAGTCATGGATGTTAAGGGTCTAGCTCTTATGGCTTGAGCTATTGTTTGATTGTCATCATCTTCTTCATCATCTTCATTCAGATTGTGATGACTTTCAGTATGACAGAAATCTTGAGTTTCAGCAGCGGTTTTTCTCTTTTTGGTACTTGCTGAATTCAACTCAGATTCTGCTTGTCTTTTAGAACTTTGCTCTTTTTCAGCAAGAGGTTCTATTGGAAGTGGCTCATCAACAGCAGGAGCAGGAGGGGTTTGGTTTCTTTTAGTATTCTTCTTTTCCCCCTTAGACATGGATTGCAACATCGGAGTGATGTGCAAAGAATAAAACTCATTGCAATTTTCAGCAAGAGTGTTTAAACTGTTATACTTCATGATGATTTGCTGTTGGTCAGAGTTCATTGTTGACAACTCTTTTTGAATATTCATCATGTTCTCTTCATGTCTTTTCTCTGTTGCGGCCTTCTCATCCATGTAAGTCTGAGCCTTTACGAGAGCATTCTTTGCAAGCCTGAGCGCTTGACTTACATCTTCTTCATAGCTCTTCTTCTTAGTGCGTCCCAGCACTGTAGCCAATATCTTTCCAATGTCAAGTGGGCTCTCAGCAAGCAATGCCTCATCTTCAGCTTTGCAGGCATCATGGACTTGCTTTAGTGCTAGAATTCTGGGAGTAAACTCCTCAACTCTTGGGAACGGCACTAAATGAGGTGTCAAGGAATGAACCTTAAGTTCGGAAGCAAACTGATCATCTTGTAAAAGCAGCTCTGCTCTTAAAGAATCACCTTTATCAGTGATGTAATCAGGAGGAGGAATCTAAACAACTTTGGGGTCTCGCTTGGATTGTTCATCTTCATTTTCTGACAAATCGTCATCATCCTCAGATTCATCAAGTTGAGCAACTTTTGAGCCTTTGTCAGTAGCTTCACTTCCTTTTTGTTGAGTGGTTGCTGATGGCAACGCTTCAGACTCAACAACTGGAGTTTAATTGAGTAGTTGCTGAAGGCAACGTTTGAGACTCAATAACTGGAGTTTCGCCAGTAGTTAGTTTTATCAATTGAGTTTGTGGCTCAATTACAGGAGTTTCGCCAGTAGTTAGTTTTATCAATTGAGTTTGTGGCTCAATTACTGGAGTTTCGCCAGTAGTAAATGGAAGGGATGGAACTTCCTTTTGTCTTGGTCTTGAAGATTCACCAATTTCTAGATCCTGCGTATGCCTTGCATGGATCACGAGACTGTTTTGTAGGGCGCGTTGGTAATCTTCATCTTCTTCATCCTCATCTTCAAGGTTTTCTTCAATAACCTTGGCATCAGAAACTGGACTTTTGCCATTTTTCAAGGAAGCCCTTTTTCTGGCGTATTCTTCTTCAGTATCAGCACCTTGCACAGGTGCTTGATTTTCAGCATCAGCAGGAGGAGGTTGAGATTCTTGCTGAGATTGTTGTTGTTCAGCTTGCTGATTGGTAGATGGAGTATTTTCAGCAACTGTTAACTTTAATCCACCAGCATCAGGACTTGGACCTTGATTGTCATCATCGTCGTCTTTCTTGTCCTTTGAATCTTTCCCTTCATCATCACTAGGATCAGTGGGAATGTTCTCATCTTCTTCTTCTTCTTCATCATCTGTCAGAATGACTAGCTCAACGTGCTTATACAAAGCAACACTTGTCACTTCCTCTTCCTCAGTTAATTTGTGGGGATCAGCCACCACAGGTACAAAAAGACCTTTGAGCATCACAACTTGTTCAGCTGGAGAGGCACTCTTAAATTTGGCCTTCATATTCTCTCTGATTTGAGCAATCAGATTGGAGCTCATTTGCTGAGAATATGTCATTTCTTCAGGAAGGATGGAGTGGACAAATGTCTCGAGCTTTAACAGAGAAGATCTCTTTTTCTCGTTTGAGAGATGAAGGTGAAGATCTGAGAAATCCATTCTCCTGTACCTTTGCCAGTTGCTGACGGACTTAGCAACTCTTGACAAAGTTGTCCTCTTGAAGTTCAAGTATAGTTCTTCAGAACTTACTTGCTGATCTTCAGTGATGAGTACCACTTCAGTGGTCTCCTTTTGAGCCTGAAAAAGAATTTTATTTAGATCAGGATTGGTTTGGAGAATTGTTTCAGAGTTTATATCTGAAACATGATTTACCTGCTGAGAGTCAGCAAGCTCATGTAGTACAATTTCCATTCCATGAGGAGCTTGAGTAGCATCCTCCATTTGTTCATCCTGAAATAAATTAAAGTTAGACACAAGTACTAAGCTGTCAAACTTAGTTTTTATACCAAAATTATTAACTACCTGCTGAGCAGGGAGTGTTGGTTCTGGTGCAGAGGCTTCAGCAACCATCTGACTTGAATCTTGAGAAGTCTGTAGAGAAAGAATAATTTTAGCAAAAGAACAATTTTAAGAATTTGAAGTTTTACTGATGGTTGAATTAACTACCTGCTGAGGAAGGACAGGTTGTGGCTCAGTCCTTTCAGCATTAATAGTTTCTTCAGCTTCTTGGACTGTTTCTTCAGCAGACTTCTGATTTTGCTCTATCTGAGAAAGTTGTGCGGTTTCAGCAATCTCCCTTGTCTCTGAAATGACAAGTTGAGCAGAAGCATCTTGACCTTTGAGCTCACTGCTTGTCATGAAGAGATCAATTGACTTGTTGGATGATTCTTCAATCTCCAACTCCATTTCTTTGCTTAAATCTTCCAGTACAAGCTGGACTTTGTCAATTGATGTCTTGGGTGAACTTGGGCCAGTATTCTCAGCATCAAGAGATGCGTCTTTGAATAATGCTTCTTGAATTTCAACAACTTCAGGAACCGGAACCATTGCTATTTCAGTAACTGGTCCTTCAGCAGGCTGGGTTTCAGCAACTTGATGAGTTGCTTGTTCAGCAACCATCTTTTTAGCAGCATCAGCAAGTGCCGCTCTTTGCAGATCAGCAGCAATATCACTTGCTGGTTCCAAAGTTGGATCATCTAAATTATCTACAATGTAGATATCGGGGACTTGGGCAGGAATTTCATTTCCACTGCCTTGTGGTCTATTCTCAGTAGAGTTATCAATGTTGAGTTGATTGTTGAAGGCTTCCGCAAACACTTCAACATTGCTGATATAGGTTTCAGTAATCACTTTAGCAACATCTACTGGCAAATGCGTTTCAGCATTTGTCTGGGAATTGACTGAGGAGTCTTGGACATCATGGACTGACTGGCGAGCCAGTGTCTTCTTTCTTTTGTTGCTTGTCCGTTTCCTCTTAGGTACGGGGTTTGCTGATGACGCTGCAGTCTGAGTGTCATCATCAGCTTTCCTCTTTTTCTTTTTAGATTCTCCAGTTTCCCAGAGTCATCTATAGTTGCCTTTTCAGCAACAAGTGTTGTACACGTACCATGTTGATTTTCTACAGCAGTTTCATTTGTGTTACCACCATCCACAACAGTTTCATCTCTAAGATGCTGAGTGGTAACATCTGCAGCTGTTGTATACCTTTCTTGCTGGCTTGTGCTAACAACATTTGCAGTTGTTGTCTTCTTAGTTTTCTTTCCAGCAATCTTAGGTACATTCTGCTTGTAGAAAGATCTTCCCACATTGCACACAGATTTCTTGATTGGCAATGGGTTTCTTAGCTGAATCCTGAAATGTTCAAGGATATAGCATATCTTGATTCCATACATAACTGGAAAGGAAGGTGAGACCTTGTTGTCTTCTACCTTTACCTTAAACTTAGTTACACAATCAACAAGCCTGTTGAAAATGTACTTAGCCCAGTTAAGTTCCGTTTTATTTTCATAGATATGCATCAGCAATGGCCATCTTCTCAGGCCTACTTGGTCAATTCCTCCAACTTGGGAGTCAAGAACTTTTATTAGCAGCAGAGCTACTAGACCAAGTGAATGGCAGTGATGCTTTCTCTTAACGTGCTTTGTCCAAGTCACGGGAGCTATCTCGCCTTTCTTCATTTTTGCATTTCTGACGTCACTGTAGAAAGCTTCAATTTCTTCGTCAGAAGCAGTGACGTGATCTTCAGTTCCAGTGGTTGGAATCTGAAATATCTCCGCTAAATCAGTCCATTTCAGGACGATTTGCGTGTTCTGAACATAAGTAAGGATCACTTTTTCAGTGACTCCATTACTGTCTGTAAGGGACTGGATTTCTGCATTGTTGTAGAATTCCATTGTATCAATCATGCTCACTTGCTTAGTGTGAGCAGAGATAAAGTTCATGAGGCCTTGCTGCTTGATAAACTCAAGCGCCTCTTCATTTTGGTCATCAAGTTCTTGTTCATAAAAGTACCTAATGTACTTTTCTTTTGCAAACCCTCCCCATTGCATCAACATCTCACACTTTGCAGTGTCAAGATATGACGGAGGCATAGGTTTTTCTATGATTCGGTCGTTTTTCAACACAACTTTCGTTGTGTTTGTGGCCGGAGTAGTCACCGGAGCAGTGCGTGTTTCAGCACTATCAACCTTTGACGACTTTGAGGACTTAGATAACTGTCTCTTGGGAGCCATTTCTTATATAGAGCAAGAAAGAGTGTACGAAAAGAGATAGTTTGGTTTTTGACCGGAGGTACAGTAGATTCAGGCTAGAATTTGCAGAGAAAGGAAATGTGAGTTAAAGAATTTTGTCATTTCTCTAACTCCTTCTTTATATAGTGTCTCTGGTGTGTGAGAAACTCAATAGATTTGAGCTCTCAGCAAGGGTAAAACAGAGAAACACTGGAGTTAGTGGAGCCTTTGCATTGAATGCGTAGTGGCCCACTAACTAAAACCGTCAGAGCACTCTCTCTCTTTGTTTTGTTAGCCGTTAGATAAGTAACTCCTTTTAATCAATGGCCACGATTGAATTTCATGTCATGATTATTGCGAGTTTATCTGTGCCAGTTTAACGTCACAAATTGATTTTACCGAGTATTAAGGGATAGATTGCTTGCTGAAATAGACAAGAATCTTTTCAGCGAGTTTGAATTAACTATCTCGATACTTGCTGAAAGTTCCCCCCTTACTTAGATATCTCATATTTTATTTAAGTTTAAAAGATATTTCTGATTTCCCGTATCAGTAAATTCTTTTGCACTTGAGACATCCTTTGGTAAAATCTGAGAGATGAGCTTTGCTCTTTTTCTGAGTTCCCGTCTCAGAAAATTCCTTTGATACTTGAATACCTGTTTCAGTATCTTTTGATTGTCTGAGTACTCGTCTCAGAAAATTCCTTTGATACTTGAATACCTGTTTCAGTATCTTTTGATTGTCTGAGTACCCGTCTCAGAAAATTCCTTTGATACTGGAATACCTGTTTCAGTATCTTTTGATTGTCTGAGTACCCGTCACAGCAATCCTTAAGTTCTTTCTCTTACTGAGTGCCTGTCTCAGCAAGTGATCAAGTTTCCTAACAAATACCCGTTTTGAAGGAATTACTTGCTGAATGCCTGTTTCAGCAATCAAGTAGTGACTTATCATTTCTTAGAAGAAATCAGTGACTGAGTCTTTTAGACAGGAGTACTTTGGTTTGCTGAATACCTGTTTCAGCATTCTGCCAAGTGTATCCTTTATTGAGGTAGTTCAATCAATCCAAGATTATACCTTAGCATTGCGAACCTATTATCCGGTAGGGGCTTGGTAAAGATGTCAGCAAGCTGATCTTCAGTGCCTACTTTCACAACCTCAATATCACCTTTTTCCACATGATCTCTAATGAAATGATGTCTGATATCAATGTGCTTGGTCCTAGAGTGAAACTTAGGATTTTGCGTAATTGCAATAGCACTTGTATTATCACAAAAGATTGGTGTTTTCTTTGCAGAAATACCATAATCTCTTAATTGTTGCTGAATCCATAGGATTTGAGCTCTTCAACAACCAGCTGCAATGTATTCAGATTCAGTAGATGAATTGGCGACACAAGTTTGCTTCTTGCTGAACCATGATATTAATCTAGTACCCAAAAACTGACAAGTTCTAGAGGTACTTTTTCTATCAAGAGTTGATCCACCATGATCAGCATCAGAATAGCCAACCAATTCAAGTCCAGAATCTTTAGGATACCATAATCCAACATTGACTGTACCTTTAACATATTTCAGTATCTTGATAGCCTTTTTGTAGTGTGATTCTCTTGGATCAGATTGGAATCTTGCACACACACAAACAGCATACTCAATGTCAGGTCTACTTGCTGTTAGATACAACAAGGAACCAATGAGCTTCCTATACTTGTGTTCTTCAACACTTTTGTCCTCTTAGTATAGCCCAATTTGGTACCAACACTCATAGGGATCTTTTCAGGTTTCTCATCCTCTTTGATCCTAAACTTTATGAGCATTTCTTTCGCATACTTTGCTTGATTTAGGAATATTCCATCTTTGAGTTGCTTGACTTGCAATCCTAGGAAATAATTCAATTTTCCCATCATACTCATTTCAAACTTATTAGTCATGAGTTTGGCAAAATCATCACAAAGTTGCTTGTCCTTAGATCCAAAAATTATGTCATCCACATAAATTTGAACTAAGAGTATTTTACCATCATGGTTCATGGTAAATAAGGTTTTGTCAACTTCACCTTTCTTGAAACCATTTTCCAGCAAGAACTTAGCCAAGGTATCATACCATGCTCTTGGTGCTTGCTTTAGACCATATACAGCTTTCTGAAGCTTGTATACCATCTTGATTTCTGAGGGAAGTTCAAAGCCAGGGGGTTGTTCTAGATAGACTACTTCAGCAAGTTCACCATTTAAGAATGCACTTTTAACATCCATTTGGTAAACAATGAAGTCATTATGAGCAGCAAAGGCCAAGAAAAGCCTAATTGCATCCAATCTTGCAACTGGAGCTTAAGACTCATCATAGTCCAATCCTTCAGTCTGACAGTAACCTTGAGCAACTAAGCGTGCTTTATTTCTTGTTACTTCACCAGACTCGCTCAGCTTGTTTCTGAACACCCACTTTGTACCAATAGCTTTCTTATCTTCAGCAAGTGGCACAAGTTTCCAGACTTTGTTCCTTTCAAATTGATCCAATTCTTCTTGCATTGCCTTTATCCATTCAGAATGCTTCAAAGCTTCTTCTATGGTTTTAGGTTCAATTTCTGACACAAAGCAAGAGAACAATGATTCTACTTCTACGACAGTTGCTTCTTCAGCAAGTCCGTGAGTAGCTTTGGATCTAGTCACTTGGCGTTTATTAATATCGCCAATCATATCCGTAGAGGGATGATCTCTAATCCATTTATTAACAGGTTTCATGTTTGTTGGATCAGGATATGTTTGCTCATCAGCATGTGACTCTTCAGTATGTACTTGTTCAGTACTACTGGGAATTTGTGTCTCTGCTGAGATTTGTTCGTCAGCAACTGCTTGTTCAGCATTGCTAGATTGAGGTATTTCATCAGCAGCCACTAGAGATTGCGTAATTTCAGCAACTTCCGGAGCCACCGCGTCTTTTGCTGGAAATTCTTTGTCGTGAACTATATTTATCTTGTCATGACTCGGGGGAGGAGAGTCATTGTTAGAATCATCATTAGTTCAATTGACTTGATTTGTCTAGCATCAGATTCAGTTCTTTGCTCATGTATGATTAGCTTTTTCATACATTCTGATATTTCTTCTTCAGCAGGCACACCTTGTGACTTTTCGTAGAATACAACATGCACAGATTCTTCAATCTTTTGTGCCTTTTTGTTGTAAACTCTATAAGCCTTACTATGCAAGGAGTAGCCAAGAAATATCGCTTCGTCTGCCTTTGGTTGAAATGTTCTTAGGTATTCTCTACCATTGTTAAGAACGAAACACTTGCAACCAAATACTCTTAGATGAGTAATGTTAGGAGGTCTTCCAACAAACAATTCATAAGGAGTTTTGTTGTATTCCTTAGTAATCAAACATCTGTTTTGAGTATAGCAGGCGGTATTAATCGCTTCAACCCAATAAGCGTCACTTATTTCAGTGTCAGCAAGCATTGTTCTTACTGAGGATAACTGATGTTGAATACCTTTTGAGGTACAATATTCAGTTATGTACTGGTTTACAAACTCAGTACCATGGTCTGTCCTTATGACTTTTACCTTGTCATTTTTCATGACTTCAAGCTTATTCAGCAAGTTAGGTATTTCAGTCTTGGTTTCAGATTTGTGCTTGATGAATACTACCCAAGTGAATCTTGAATAGTCATCTACCACGACTAGACCATACTTCTTACCAGCATAGCTTGTTGAAGAAGATTCAAACAAGTCCATGTGCAAGAGTTGTAAAGGTTTTGTAGTTGACGGTACTGCCTTGTTCTTGAAAGAAGATTTGGTTTGCTTTCCTTGCTGACATGCATTGCAAACACCATCCTTCTTAAAAGTAACCCTAGGTAATCCAACTACAAGTGCCTTTTTAGACAGCTTATTCAGCGTCTTGAAGTTTAGATGACTTGTTCGTTTATGCCATAACCATGCTTTTTCAGCAAGGCAATCATGATCTGAGACAAGGCATTTTTCAACGTTTGCTGAAGACCAATCAACGGTGTACAAGCCTCCTGATCTTCTTGCAATCATTATAACCTTTTTAGTCTCAAAATCTACAAGTTTACATTCATCACTTTTAATTTCGATGAAGTATCCTTTGTCAGCAAATTGACTCATGCTGAAAAGGTTAAACTTAAGATTTTTGACATAAAGAACTCCAGTAATCGTTATGCATCCTAACTTCACATCACCATAGCCTTTTGTAGACCCGGAGCCTCCACCAGCAAACCTTATTGTTGGACCTTTAGACCACCGTCTATAGTTTATAAGGTTATTCTTGTTGCCCGTCATGTGCTTTCTACAACCACTATCAAAGTGCCAGATTGCATCGTTTGTCTCCGTGGCTGCAGTCTGACCGGCCATGAGGCAGAATTCGTAGTTCGACACATCTAGATAAGCTTCCATAGCTATTCCACACACTTCTTTGCCAATCTCCACGTCTAGAGTGGTTTCTTCATCGTCGGTGTCTGAACTTTCATCCTCACTGTCTTCGGAGCTAGTATCAATACACAATGCATCGATTTTTGCTTGAAGCTTCTTCTTTTCTTCAGCAATAAAAGCTCTTTTGAACTTCTTCTTCTTTTCAGCAGATTTGCCTTTCAGCAAAGGGCAATTAGCTTTGAAGTGTCCAGGCTTTTTGCAGTAAAAACATAGATCATTTCCAACTGCTGGTTCTTCTGATGATGTAGCTTGCTGAGCTTGCTTGTTCAGCGAGCTAGTATCATTCTTGTACTTATGGTAGTTGTTACCAAGATGCTTTTTCAGCTTCTCTTTTGCTTTTCGCCTTTCAAGTTCCTTACTGATGAATTTCTTCATGTTTTTAACAACTAAAGCATTTTCATCAGCAGACTCTTTATCATTCTTCTTTTCAGAAGATGACGACTTTGCAGCAAGAGCAATGTTTTGCGATTTTTCAGCAAACACATTTTCTCTTTGCTTTGTCTCATAATTGACAGTAGCAAGATGAGAGAACAACTCTGTTGGTGTAATGTCTGGCATTCCTTGATTATAATAGAAATTCTGAGTGTGGATCCATTCTTGATTCAAACTTCTGATGATAGTTTTCACTTTCTCAGAATCTGAATAAAGGTTTCCAACACCCAACGCTGCCATTTCACTAACAAGAGTTGTGAATCTGAAGTCCAAGTCTTCCAGTGACTCGTTTGCACCTTGCTTAAAGTTTTGAAACTTTAATTTAAGTACTTCAAGTTTGTTTTCCTTGGTCTTGTCAGATCCAGCACAAAGATCTTGAACCATTTTCCAAGCTTCCTTTGCAGTCTTAGCACCCCACAGTTTGCACTGTATGGTATTCGTAGTTGATCGAATGATGATATTTCTAGCTTGGCCATCAAGACGGAATCTCTTAGCTTCGTCAGAAGTCCATTCCTCTCTTGGTTTTGGCACAACCGTATCTGATGGTTCGCCTTGGATGGTTTCCTTTCCAGCTTCAGTGGTCCTATGAGGGAAACTCCTTTCAACCTTGGTGATCTTGATAGGTCCATCATTAATGACGGTGACCATCTCATCACTAATGGCCTCAAGATGTAGCATCATGTTGTTTCGCCATTTCTCGTAATTTTCCAGCTTCAGCAAGGGAGCATCTCCTAAAGACATCCTGTCAGCAAAGCATTACCAAACTGATCAAGTGAGAGTGATTTACGGAAAGCACCTAAGGGGATCTAGGTTCAGTGCAGAAGGTTAAAGAACCTGGCTCTGATACCACTTGTTGGTCCCTTTAAACAACAAGAAAAGACTAGAGGGGGGGGGGTGAATAGTCTTTTCAAACTTTCGTCGTTTAAAACTTTCTCAGCAAGTACTTATTACTTTTCAATAATGAGTTTGTTGATACTTAACTTTCTCAGCAAGCGTAAGTTACTTTATAGTAGCTTGGTTTGCTGATACTTAAAATCAGAGAGCGGAAGTCTTTGATACAATAAGTGCTCTTTCAGTAAGTAAAGGTTTCAGCAAGTGAAGTGAGTGACTGTGTAGAGACAGATATAATTTGCTGAAAGCTAAATACAGTAAGTAAATCACACAAACACTTTTATAGTGGTATCTGAGAGTGGCGTAATCTCTCAACTAATCCACTTTGTCCTTTCTAGGACTGAATTCACTAAGATATGATTGAGGTTCCTTACAATCTCCTATCTAAAGCGATTCAACAGAAACTAAAGCGCACTTGCTTTGTCTCCAACCTAAACTAGAGAACTCAACCTTGTTCTCCACCAAACTTGGTACTTTTAATCAGCAAAACTATGCTCGATTAAGTTCCCCCTGAATATAACGCCTGAAAGGGTGTATTTTCAGTTAGAGAGTTTTGGGGTGAGATGACTTAATTATAACTTATTCAGTTACAACAAGTAATCTAAGAAACACAACTTGGAATACTTTGCAGTAAACAAGTTTGATTGTTTCTGGTGTCAAAACTTGTTTTTGTTCGAAAGAAAGAACACTTAACTAATTTCTTAGCCGAGTTTGTTCTACTTCTTCACAAGTAGCTTTTTCAAGCTTTAAGTCTTGGAACGGATCAATGGCAGTAAGAGTGTTTGAAGGTTTGTGAGTTTTAAGCACAAGTGAGAGTTTGATCACGTTGTTGACACACTTCAACTCTTTGCCGGATGACCTCTATTTATAGGGCAAGTAAGGAGCCGTTTGAATTTCAAATCCTAAGGCTTTTGTTCCTTAACATGTCACTATCTTGCTTTTGTACTTTCAGCAGCGTCTTTGTTTGTCTTCTAGTCTTCATGTCCTTCGCGTCCATGCTTTGCATTAAATGCACATTTGAATAGAATTCAAACAGTAACATTGGAGCGCAAATTCACGTACATTCAGCAAGAGGTCACATATGTTCCATCAGCAAGTGGTCAGTCTCAGTTTCAGCAAGCACAACCTACTCTGTCTTTCAGATTTTCACTTATGCAATGCTGTTGCTGAATTTTCCACTTTCTGAGCAACACGTGCCTTTGTAGATACCAGTCTTCAGCAATCTTCTAGTCTTCAGATCTTCAAAATTCTTCAAGTCTTCAGATCTTCAAAAGTCTTCAAGATTCTGAGCGGTTTCTATTTGCTTCAATAATTTGTTTGTAATAAACAAAGTATATCTTCAGCAAATGCTTCAATAGGTTATTTTCTTTTCAGAAAATAAGATACATCATAAGCTAAGCATCAATAAGTTATTTTCTTTTCAGAAAATAAAATACATCATACGCAAAAGAAATAACTTATCTAGCACCTAACTAAGTCATCAGCAAACGTTCCTCTTTTACAATGTCCTTAAAATTCTAAATTCCTATGGAACTTAAGAGTACTAATTACTGGACTTTCCTTAATTTAGCATGGTTAATTGCTCATCAAAATTACAAGTTTCCTAACAGCAACTTTGCCGTCAAGGCTTCCTCGCATGACAAAATGACGTCTTCAACTCTCACCATTCGAGATGGGACCGTACTTCGAAGCTTTTCGAGAAAACGCGGGTTCGACCTCCTTGTCCTGAGTTTGTCTTGGAAGAATTAGATGTCAGATCTGTGAGTGGAGTACCCTTCTTAGGGTCATACCCAACATTAATCAGAAGTTTTAGCGCATTCGGGCCAAAATGTTCATTTGTAAATCCGTGCTCTGCTGATGGCACGTGAACGGGGCGAACGAATCCCTTGATTGGAGTTGGGGCTGGAGCAGAGATAGCCAGCTTTGTTAAAGGCAGAGTGAGCCCTTCCAGTGTCTCATCACGCGGAGATTTCTTTGAACAACTACCCAAGGTAGGTTGATTCTTTTCGCTTTGCTCTGATACAGAAGTGTTGTTTGGTTAGGTTTCGACATCCTCCAGTTCTTCGATGCGTTTAACATAGTACTTGGCATCGGCAAAGTGTGATTCGGCTTCGGTGAAGGGCTTATCATCGGCCATTACCTTCTTCACTTCTCCATTGTGGCAATATTGAAACATTGGTGTTATGTTGACGGAACCACTCCATTTTCATGTATCCATGGCCTTCCTAGAAGCATGTTATAAGATGTTTTGGCATCTATAACATGGAAAAGTGTGGTGGACAACATGTCTTCGATCAGTAGTCCAAGATGTATGATCCCAATTACCGTTTGTCCTCCTTGGTTGAAGCCTTGAATCATCAAACGACTCTTGGAAAGTTCTTCAACTGTGATGCCTATCTCCTTCATCGTACGTATGGGTAAAATGTTAACAGCGGAACCTCTGTCAATCAGTATCCTCTTTACCTTTTGCTCATTGGCATAACCACTTACGAATAGCGGTCGGTTGTGAGGCTTAGATCCAAGCAACATATCTTCATCAGTGAAGGAGATCGTTGCCATACAAAGGTCAGTACCATCTTTTGTTGCAACAGTGGGAATAGCTCCTTCACATGTATCTTTGGTGTTGTAAATGTCTTCAACTTCACACTCCACAGAAGCAGCGTTAGCACTTGCAGTCTCTTCTTCTAGTGTTATCTTGCCTTCTCGCACAAGCCTCGTAACTTTCTCTTTGAAGACAAAACAATCTTGTATTGCATGACTTACCAAACGATGGTACTTGCAATACTTAGGGTCATCGATACGATCTTCTTCTTCAGGTCTTTTCATCTCAGGCAATTCGATTAAATTCCTTTTAAACAACTCATCAAATAATGCTGGGACATGGGAATTGAGAAATGGGTACTTCTTCTCGGTCGTTTATTTCAGAGTCATCTTCCTCTGTTCTTCCTTTTGCTGAGTGGTATATGGCACCACATGGGTTGACTTCTCTGCATGTTTATCTTTGACAGTTTTGGAGACTTTGACTTTTGTAACATCTGTCTCCATCAATCCTTTCTCTTTGTACTGAGGCCGTCCTCCTTTCTTGGCATCTGCGTTGTCATGGAATGTACGTGATCTGTTTATAGGAGGTCCTGCACTTCCACTTGACGCTATGCTCAATTCCATATCATGTTCGTGGTTGGATGCCATGAAGAATATAACGCAGTCCCCAATGCATTCCTTGTATGCACATCTCAATGGCTGATATTTCGTACAATCGATCCTTGCAGTTGAGGCTTAGATTTCTCCAACGATTGATGTACTCTGTGACGGGTTCTTCATTCCATTGACGCGAGTTTGTGAGTTCAATCATGCTGACGGTCCTTCTTGTGCTGTAGAAATAATTAAGGAATTGTCGTTCCAACTCATCCCAACTATCGATTGATCCTGCCTCTAGGTTCGTGTACCAATCAAATGCGTTTTTCTTCAGAGAGCGAACAAATTTTTTGACGAGGTGGTCACCGTAGGTTCCCACGTTGTTGCATGTCTCCACAAAGTGCGCAACGTTCTGTCTTGGATTTCCTTTTCCATCAAATTGTTGGTACTTGGGTGGCTGATAAGCATACGACATTTTCAGGTTATCGATCCTTTGCGTGTATGGCTTGGAGTATGTGGATGATGAACTCCTTGATTCGATCAGTAGGGATCGTTCCGTCGGAAGAAATCTCGAAGTGTTGAGTTGAAGAACCCTCCTTCTTCTTCCTTTTGTCATTGCGAGGTGTCTCGTCGTATTCTTCATGTGACTTTTCTTTGTGACAACTGTTCTCCGGTGTCTTGACACATGAGCTTTGCGATCTTAGCGTCTTGATCCATGATGAATGTGTATTTTACACTTTCATTCGAGTCTTTTTCACCTATTTTAGCTATCCTCTATGTTAATTTAGCTATATTTTAGTACATTTTATTAGAATAGTGTCACGTTTCCCTTTAGATTTTATTTTACAGGTTTTGGTTGAAATTCGGAGATTTCCGGGCAATTATATTAAAGTCTACAAGGAATTGGTGTTCCAGAAGCCTATTTGGAGTATCTGAAGGTTTCCGGATAGGATTTGGAGTCTAGGGGCCGAATCTGGAGGTTAGAAGGCTACTAGAAGTCATAAACCGAGTCCGAAAAGGTGAAGAAATCCAAAACCGCGTCGAAAACGCGGAAATTCCGCGAAAATCTTCTAGGGCGAATCGCCGCACTGAGGGGCGAACCGCCGCGGACTAATTTCGGGCCTATATATAGTGCTCAGTTTTCTCTCCGAAAATCATATCTTTCCAAGCCTACTTTCTCACCTCTCTCTATAGTTTTAGGTAGGAACTTCCCAGGGCCTGTCCTGGGAGTTCCATAGCTTAGGGGATACTTTTTCATAGCAGATTGGAGCGCGTAGGATCGCAATCATCCGGAGATTGACAACCTTCGGTAACTTTGTATCTTACAGTTTTTATCTACTTATTTTATCTTCTTTCAATATGTTTTCTTCTATGATTTCTATTGATTGCATGCCTATTATGAGTAGCTAAACTTATCGTTGGTGGTAGTATGTGAATTCTTAGCGAGGGAAGATAATCATGCTAATGGCTATATCGCGCATTATACTCCGTGTCATTGCTTTATTTCGTTGATCAGTTGTAAACAAAATTCTCGTATGTTGTATTGATCATTATGCACAATTGGACACTAGTCGACCATCAGACCAATTATCTACGTAGTGTTGAATAATTACGGAACACATTAGGACAATCGTGATTGACTAGTCAGACCATATTATCTTCGTAGTGCTTAATACTTGCAACAGGACACTAGATTGATTCAAAGATCTCTATGCAAGACCGAGGAATTTATGCATGATTATCGACCCATTACGTTAAGAAGGACCATACTATCACCAATCTCCATTATCTGATAGAAACCCCCTATTGCTTTATGTCTGCTGTTTTTATATTCTTAATTAGATTTGATAAAGCTAGTATAGTCCTGAGAGAACGACACTCGAGTCATTCTACTACTACACTACGGTTTTCGTTGTAGTTGTGGATTGCCTTTGGCAAATTACAAATTTATTTGACTGAATCTGACACGTTCATCAAATTGGCGCCGTTGCCGGGGACTATACTCCTTTTTTCTGTTTAATTTGTTTATATTTACAGCTTTAGATTCCTAATTCTTCTAGTTTTAGTTTTCCTTTTTAATCGCTCTCTGATACTGCTTTCCTAGTTTGTCTCTAATCACTTTTCCTAGTCTGTCACAGATAGTGTATGCCGCATACACGTTCTGCAGGAACACCGCTTGCTAATTCAATTGCTGAGATCGATAGAGTCTACCACCAAAGAAGGCGACTACTTGAAAGGCGCGCACTAGAGGAAATAGAGGAAATCGATTTCTCTGAATCTCTAATTAGTCTATTCAAGGAAATCGACGGAATGGCAGAAGCTAGACCACTGAAGGCATGGGTACAACCCACCAAAGATCGTATGAGGGGACCGGCGATAGTTCTTTCGTCTGCAACCCAAGATCTGGAGATCAAGAACCACGCATTCCAACAACTTCCGAGGTTCTATGGCTTATCAAGGGAAGATGTGATGGGGTACTTGCACGATATCGACGATTTCGTCAACCAACTCCCACGACCCGGAGCTGACATAACAACGGATGAGTTGAGGATGAAGGTTTTTGCTATGGGACTTGGCGACAGAGCCAAGTCATGGCTGAGCTCTCTTCCAGCAGGCTCGCTGGACACTTGGGAAAAGGTTTTTTCAGCTTTCATGGAGAAATACTTCCCACACACTCTGACTACCGCTCTTAAGGCGCAGATCACTGGATTCAAGCAAGACTATGATGAGACCATCTACACCGCGTTCGAGAGGTTCCAAGATCTCACGAACAAGTGCCCTCACCATGGTTTTGAACTCTCCGACCTAGTCCAACACTTCTACAATGGACTAACCTTCGAGAACCAACAAGTGGTGGATTTCCAATGCCGAGGCAATATTTGGGAGGAAACCGCAGAAGCCGTCTGTGCAGTTTTTGAAAGGCTTGCTAAGGGTTCGCAGTTCAAGGACCCAAGAGCAATGGTTAGGAGACGTGGACCTGAAGCTCCACCGACTCAAGAAGCCCCTATGTACAGGGGAATGGGGATCAATTCGAGTGCTTTACCAACGAATTGAAGCAAGTACTCAAGAGCGCCACCGGAACAACTGTTTCGAACGAAGTATGCCGAATATGCAAGAACTATGGGCATGAGGCTCATATGTGTAGATCGGAGCTGGCATACGATGATGGCAAGTGGGCTCGAGGAGGCGAAGAAGAAGCCTTTGCTACGGAGTTTGGCACTCAAGAAGTTAGATACGGACAAGACGGTAGGAATCCTCGAGGTGGATTCTGGAGAAGAGGATACCGCAACAATCAAGGATATGCACCGGCTAACCAAACTTATGGACCTAACCAAGACCGTAGTAGGCTGAACTATGGTAATGATCACTGCGAAAACCCCGCTCCGAAAGAGCCACCGAAGTCGAAGTCGGCACTACTGATGGAGAACTTGCAGAAGATGGTTGATCACACACAAAGTTTTCTCAAACGTTATGAAGAAGATTCTGAGAAGACTAGGGCAAGGCTTGATAAGTTGGAAGAGAGCACTAGGCTTTCCCATCAAAAGATGCAAGAGTTGATCGACCGAAAACTACCTAGCAGCACTGTGAAGTCGAATGTCATTACATTGGCTGGTGATGTACCTGACGAAATCACCATCAGGAACGTTGTTAGGTGTGAGTGCTGCATGAAGGAAGAACTTCTACTGGCTGAGAAAGAAGAGAAGGACCTTGGTTCCGACACAAGTGATGAGGAGCAAGAGGATCCCGAACCACTCCCTAAAAGTTTCGATGTTAAGGTAGGGATTGGTGAGCTTGAAGATGTCCGTGCCACACTAGATACGGGATCCTACTCAAACATAATTCCTTTGAATGTGTTTGAAAAGAGCAACATCGGAAAACTATCTGAGCAAAGGGCTATTGTGCAACTGGCGGATGGATCATTTATGAGACCCGAGGGCGTTGTGAAAAACGTGTTGGTCAAGATTGGTGAACCATCTATATACACCAACTTTGTAGTTATGCCGGCGTCTGCACCTGGAACGGGGGATGTCATACTCTTAGGGAAAACATTCTTGACTAAACTACGCTCGGTGATGGATATCTACCAAAGAACTTGCACCATCGAAGTGAATGGCAAGCAACACGTGTTGCAAGTCATACCTGATCCACCTGAACCGCCTGATATTACTACTCACTATTGTGGTCTTGCAGCCTATATTCTTTCTTATTCACAGGTTCGTGGCATGGAAAGGAGATCAATGAAGGGGAAGCCTAGTACCCGCAAAAAGAAGAGATAGGCGCAGACAGGAGTCGACTCAAAGACTTTAAACAATGACGCTATCCGGGAGGCAACCCGGAATTTTTATCGCTTTCTTTACTGCTTTTCTGCATGCATTCATTCTTGAACTATTTGCTTCTCATATGCGAATTTGTTCATGTCAGTGTCGTATATGCTTCTGAGTGGTTTTTTGAAAAAAATTAGTTTCGGGATTTAAACCGCATTTCCTGACATCGGGACCCGTCTCCCCGCATTGGGGAGCACGGGGCGAACCGCCCCACTTGGGGGGCGAACCGCCCCGTGGTGGGGCGAACCGCCCCACGGTCCCAGATCTTAAAAAACGCGGATTTCAACCCCAAAACCTTATTTTCTTCATTCTTCTTCATCCATACTCCCAAAAAACCCGAAAAGTGCGATTTCACATCTAAATCTTCATAACTTTTTCATTTGTTGACCAAATTGAGTGTTCTTTAGCGTAATTCGAAGCCTACTACATGATCTATCATCCTATCCGAATAGATTTCATCCTAATTCGTTAGATTTGCAGATCTGAGGTATCATCCTTAGAACCCTAAATTTCAAATTTGGGGGTTTTCTATTTTGAGCTTCAATTATGCTTATTTGATGCATGGGTATGTTGTTTGTGTGATTAGACATGTTATTTACTATCAATTGCATGCTCAATTTTGCTTGGATTGTTGATTTGGGTATTTTGCTGCTAGATGATATATCTTGTTCTGCAATATGTCTTTATCTTTGATTTCTTGCATATGATTGTGTATTGATATAATGATGGTGGATTTGACATTAGAATACTTAATTGTTGAGTATGAGGATTTATGTTGGTAGAATTTTTGCGCTGCTATGGTATGAATTGAGCCTTGTTATCAAGGATATTGGTTGTCTAGTGAAAGCATGATGTGATGTATTGCATGTAGTAGTTACATTGGTATGTTGCATGATGAAGAAACTAGGCTAGACATTACTGCTTGGGGAGCTTGATTGTTTATTTTACCACTCGTATTTTTCACTTATACACTAGTATATATTTGAGTCTGTTTTGTGTCATACGAGGTACTAATTGTTGTTTGTAGGTACCATACCAAGGGAAGGGAGCATTCCCATATGATTGCTGTGAAGAACCATGTCAAGGAAGGTGATCTCGCTAGATGTGCGTTCGAGCCAAGGGATTTTGCAACAACGTCGTGGATTATCCAAGAGGAGGAGCTAGAGTACACCTGGAGTAAGGACTCCTATGCCTATTCATGCACCACCAAAGGGACAGAAACCGTTATTACATCATCACTCCATCACAAGGACTGCAAAGTTCGTGTGAACTGGAAGGCACCGGGACATTCTCACAGCGACGGATTTGATCTTGAGTTCGCAGTTGCTAGAAGGTTCCGAAGCGCTAGCTTGGTTCCAAAACATAATGACATAGGTACTCAGCACCTTGTTGGGGTGCCCCTTGCCTGCCTCTAAAAGGAGCATAACATTGATATTGGGAGCATCAACTGTAGAGAATGTGGACAAAATTGGAGAAAAAGGTAGAAGACTCCTGAGTATCCGAGCAGCTGACTGAAACCTTCTCGTGGAGTAAACCGTTGGAGGGGGAGGTCCTGATACCACTGTCCTTTCCCCTTCAACAGTTCACATCCTATTGGAGGGCTACAGGATGGAGAATTCCATAACAGCGGCGGCTAATCTTGAGAATTCAACCTGCCACTACAACTCTACTAGTGAGGATGTGCGTGAAAGTAGTGACAATGAAGGCCATACGGGCAATGATGATACTAACTGAGGAGTTGCTCCTATACGTCCCATAATTGAAACTACCGCGCTTACCTGAGGACCTGACGACTCCCTATAAAGCTCCCGGAGGAGGCCCAATAACTCAAGAGCAGCATACTCAGCCGACCAAGGCCAAACCAAGGGGTAACATCTAGTATCACATCTTATTTCCTCATTTTCTTACTGCTAGGGACTAGCGTTAATTTCATGAGGGGGGATGGGATTTAAGTGATCTGATGTTGTTAGTTTGGAGCTTGGCATTGGTAGGATAAGTGTAGTACCTCGCATGCTTTATCCGTCTGCATTTGCATTTGCACGTTTACTGCTTTCTTAGATTTTTTAGGTTGCATTTCACTACATTCATCCTAGGATAGTTTTGCATGTTTTATATGGAGTTTATTGCCGAATTTTTTGAACTTTTTTATTGGGTAGATCAGCTAGCTATGTCATTAATCGTATGCTTCATCTCTATGAATTTGTTTGAGGTTTTTCTCGCTTGGCTTGTCTCATTTATGTATTGCACTTAGTTGAGCTTGGTAGTCTCGACATCACTTAGTGGTGTTTTCTCTACTGGGGTTCACGAAGGCCTTTATAATAGGATGATGCATGTTAGGGTCTTATGGTTGTTTTCCCGAGTAATTATGTACCTAAGAGGCAACAAGTCTTCACCATGCTTTGAGATTGCTAAATGCCTAGGAAGGAGGTAGTGTGAGGTTGTGTGATCCTTTGTTTATAACCTATTCTTCCGAATAGGTTTGGGGAGGGGGTTACACCATCATAGACTTGTTTCTGTTTTTCATTTTCGTATTGTGAGTTTATTTTTCTTTTTCGTGAATTTTGTACTCCAACCTATTCTTTCGAATAGGTTTGGGGAAGTCGTGTGAGTCATTTTGTTTCTCTTTCTGTTATGCTACTGCTGGCCAAAAAAAATCGAAAAAAAAAGAAAAATTCCAGAAAAAAGAGAAAAAGAAAAAGAAAAAAGAATCTGGAAAGAAAAAAAAAGAGAAAAGAAGACCCCAAAAAAAGCAGTAAGTCCTCAGTTTCATAGGCACGGGGTGTTAGGAAACTTGTAATTTTGATGAGCAATTAACCATGCTAAATTAAGAACAGTCCAGTAACTAGTACTCTTAAGGTCCATAGGAATTTAGAATTTTAAGGACATTGTAAAAGAGGAACGTTTGCTGATGACTTAGTTAGGTGTTAGATAAGTTAGTTCTTTTGTGTATGATGTATTTTATTTTCTGTAAAGAAAATATCTTATTGATGCTTAGCTTTAATGTATCTTATTTTCTGAAAAGAAAATAACCTATTGAAGCATTTGCTGAAGACATATTTTGTTTATTACAAACAAATTATTGAAGCAAATAGAAACCGGTCAGAATCTTGAAGACTTTTTGAAGATCTGAAGACTTGAAGACTTGAAGATTGCTGAAGACTGGTAAGGCACGTGTTGCTCAGAAAGTGGAATTTTCAGCAACAGCATTGCATAAGTGAAAATCTGAAAGACAGAGTAGGTTGTGCTTGCTGAAACTGAGAATGAACACTTGCTGATGAACATTTGTGACCTCTTGCTGAAAGTACGTGAATTTGCGCTCCAATGTTACTGTTTGAACTCTATTCAAATGTGCATTTAATACAAAGCTTACACGCGAAGGACATGAAGACTAGAAGACAAACAAAGTTGCTGCTGAAAGTACAAAAGCAAGATAGTGACATGTTAAGGAACAAAAGCCTTAGGATTTGAAATTCAAACGGATCCTTACTTGCACTATAAATAGAGGTCATCCGGCAAAGAGTTGAAGTGTGTCAACAACGTGATCAAACTCTCACTTGTGCTTAAAAACTCACAAACCTTCAAACACTCTTACTGCCATTGATCCGTTCCAAGACTTAAAGCTTGAAAAAGCTACTTGTAAAGAAGTAGAACAAACTCGGCTAAGAAATTAGTTAAGTGTTCTTTCTTTCGAACAAGAACAAGTCTTGACACCAGAAACAATCAAACTTGTTTACTGCAAAGTATTCAAAGTTGTGTTTCTTAGATTACTTGTTGTAACTGAATAAGTTATAATTAAGTCATCTCACCCCAAAACTCTCTAACTGAAAATACACCCTTTCAGGCGCGATATTCAGGGGGAACTTAATCGAGCAAAGTTTTGCTGATTAAATGTACCAAGTTTGGTGGAGAACAAGGTTGAGTTCTCTAGTTTAGGTTGGAGACAAAGCAAGTGTGCTTTGGTTTCTGTTGAATCGCTTTAGATAGGAGATTGTAAGGAACCTCAATCATATCTTAGTGGATTCAGTCCTAGAAAGGACAAAGTGGATTAGTTGAGAGATTACCACTCTCAGATACCACTATAAAAGCGTTTGTGTGATTTACTTACTGCATTTAGCTTTCAGCAAATTATATCTGTTTGTACACAGTCACTCACTTCACTTGCTGAAACCCTTTTCTTGCTGAAAGAGCACTTATTGTTTCAAAAACTTCCGCTCTCTGATTTTAAGTATCAGCAAACTAAGCTACTGGAAAGTAACTTACGCTTGCTGAGAAAGTTAAGTATCAGCAACCTCATTACTGAAAAGTAATAAGTACTTGCTGAGAAAGTTTTTAAGCGACAAAAGTTTGAAAAGACTATTCACCCCCCCCCCCTCTAGTCTTTTCTTGTTGTTTAAAGGGACCAACAAGTGGTATTAGAGCAGGAGGTTCTTTAGCCTTCTGCACTGAACCTAGATCCCCTTAAGTGCTTTCCGTAAATCACTTTCACTTGATCAGTTTGGTAGTGCTTTGCTGACAGGATGTCTTTAGGAGATGCTCCCTTGCTGAAGCTGGAAAATTACGAGAAATGGCGAAACAACATGATGCTACATCTTGAGGCCATTAGTGATGAGATGGTAACCGTCATTAATGATGGACCTATCAAGATTACTAAGATTGAAAGGAGTTTCCCTCACAAAACCACTGAAGCTGGGAAGGAAACCATCCTTGGCGAACCATCAGATACTGTTGTGCCAAAACCAAGAGAGGAATGGACCTCTGACGAAGCTAAGAGATTCCGTCTTGATGGCCAAGCAAGAAATATCATCATTAGATCAACTCCGGATACCATACAGTGCAAACTGTGGGGTGCTAAGACTGCTAAGGTGGCTTGAAAAATGGTTCAAGATCTTTGTGTTGGATTTCACAAGACCAAGGAAAACAAACTTGAAGTACTTAAGCTAAAGTTTCAAAACTTTAAGCAAGGTGCTAACGAGTCACTGGAAGACTTGGACTTCAGATTCACAACTCTTGTTAGTGAAATGGTAGCGCTGGGTGTTGGAAATCTTTATTCAGATTCTGAGAAAGTGAAAACTATCATCAGAAGTTTGAATCAAGAATGGATCCATACTCAGAATTTCTATTATAATCAAGGAATGCCTGACATTACACCAACTGAGTTGTTCTCTCATCTTGCTACTGTCAATTATGAGACAAAGCAAAGAGAAAATGTGTTTGCTGAAAAATCGCAAAACATTGCTCTTGCTGCAAAGCCGTTGTTAGGAAACTTGTAATTTTGATGAGCAATTAACCATGCTAAATTAAGAACAGTCCAGTAACTAGTACACTTAAGGTCCATAGGAATTTAGAATTTTAAGGACATTGTAAAAGAGGAACGTTTGCTGATGACTTAGATAGGTGTTAGATAAGTTATTTCTTTTGTGTATGACGTATTTTATTTTCTGAGAAGAAAATAATTTATTGACACTTTAGCGTATGATGTATTTTATTTTCTGAAAAGAAAATATCTTATTGATGCTTAGCTTTAATTAATCTTATTTTCTGAAAAGAAAATGACCTATTGAAGCAATTTGCTGAAGATGTATTTTGTTTATTACAAACAAATTATTGAAGCAAATAAGAAACCGGTCAGAATCTTGAAGACTTTTGAAGATCTGAAGACTTGAAGACTTGAAGATTGTTGAAGACTGGTAAGGCACGTGTTGCTCAGAAAGTGAAATTTTTAGCAACAGCATTGCATAAGTGAAAATATGAAAGACAGAGTAGGTTGTGCTTGCTGAAACTGAGAATGAACACTTGCTGATGAACATATGTGACCTCTTGCTGAATGTACGTGATTTTCCGCTCCAATGTTACTGTTTGAATTCTATTCAAAGGTGCATTTAATGCAAAGCTTACACACGAAGGACATGAAGACTAGAAGACAAACAAAGGTTGCTGCTGAAAGTACAAAAGCAAGATAGTGACATGTTAAGGAACAAAAGCCTTAGGATTTGAAATTCAAACGGCTCCTTACTTGCACTATAAATAGAGGTCATCCGACAAAGAGTTGAAGTGTGTCAACAACGTGATCAAACTCTCACTTGTGCTTAAAACTCACAAACCTTCAAACACTCTTACTGCCATTGATCCGTTCCAAGACTTAAAGCTTGAAAAAGCCACTTGTGACGAAGTAGAACAAACTCGGCTAAGAAATTAGTTAAGTGTTCTTTCTTTCGAACAAGAACAAGTCTTGACACCAGAAACAATCAAACTTGTTTACTGCAAAGTATTCCAAGTTGTGTTTCTTAGATTACTTGTTGTAACTGAATAAGTTATAATTAAGTTATCTCACCCCAAAACTCTCTAACTGAAAATACACCATTTCAGGCGTGATATTCAGGGGGAACTTAATCGAGCAAGCTTTTGCTGATTAAAAGTACCAAGTTTGGTGGAGAACAAGGTTGAGTTCTCTAGTTTAGGTTGGAGACAAAGCAAGTGTGCTTTGGTTTCTGTTGAATCGCTTTAGATAGGAGATTGTAAGGAATCTCAATCATATCTTAGTGGATTCAGTCCCAGAAAGGACAAAGTGGATTAGTTGAGAGATTACGCCACTCTCAGATACCACTATAAAAGCGTTTGTGTGATTTACTTACTGCATTTAGCTTTCAGCAAATTATATCTGTTTGTACACAGTCACTCACTTCACTTGCTGAAACTCTTTACTTGCTGAAAAAGCACTTATTATTTCAAAGACTTCCGCTCTCTGATTTTAAGTATCAGCAAACCAAGCTACTGTAAAGTAACTTACGCTTGCTGAGAAAGTTAAGTATCAGCAACCTCATTACTGAAAAGTAATAAGTACTTATTGAGAAAGTTTTAAACGACAAAAGTTTGAAAAGACTATTCAACCCCCCCCCCCCTCTAGTCTTTTCTTGTTGTTTAAAGGGACCAACAAGTGGTATCAGAGCAGGAGGTTCTTTAGCCTTCTGCACTGAACCTAGATCCCCTTAAGTGCTTTCCGTAAATCACTCTCACTTGATCAGTTTGGTAGTGCTTTGCTGACAGGATGTCTTTAGGAGATGCTCCCTTGCTGAAGCTGGAAAATTACGAGAAATGGCGAAACAACATGATGCTACATCTTGAAGCCATTAGTGATGAGATGGTCACCGTCATTAATGATGGACCTATCAAGATCACCAAGGTTGAAAGGAGTTTCCCTCATAGAACCACTGAAGCTGGAAAGGAAACCATCCAAGGCGAACCATCAGATACGGTTGTGCCAAAACCAAGAGAGGAATGGACTTCTGACGAAGCTAAGAGATTCCATCTTGATGGCCAAGCAAGAAATATCATCATCAGATCAACTCCGGATACCATACAGTGCAAACTGTGGGGTGCTAAGACTGCTAAGGAGGCTTGGAAAATGGTTCAAGATCTTTGTGCTCGATCTGACAAGACCAAGGAAAACAAACTTGAAGTACTTAAGCTGAAGTTTCAAAACTTTAAGCAAGGTGCTAACGAGTCACTGGAAGACTTGGACTTCAGATTCACAACTCTTGTTAGTGAAATGGCAGCGCTGGGTGTTGGAAATCTTTATTCAGATTCTGAGAAAGTGAAAACTATCTCAGAAGTTTGAATCAAGAATGGATCCATACTCGGAATTTCTATTATAATCAAGGAATGCCTGACATTACACCAACTGAGTTGTTCTCTCATCTTGCTACTGTCAATTATGAGACAAAGCAAAGAGAAAATGTGTTTGCTGAAAAATCGCAAAACATTGCTCTTGCTGCAAAGCCGTCATCTTCTGAAAAGAAGAATGATAAAGAGCCTGCTGATGAAAATGCTTTAGTTGTTAAAACATGAAGAAATTCATCAGTAAGGAACTTGAAAGGCGAAAAGCAAAAGAGAAGCTGAAAAAGCATCTTGGTAATAACTACCATAAGTACAAGAATGATACTAGCTCGCTGAACAAGCAAGCTCAGCAAGCTACATCATCAGAAGAACCAGCAGTTGGAAATGATCTATGTTTTTACTGCAAAAAGCCTGGACACTTCAAAGCTAATTGCCCTTTGCTGAAAGGCAAATCTGCTGAAAAGAAGAAGAAGTTCAAAAGAGCTTTCATTGCTGAAGAAAAGAAGAAGCTTCAAGCGAAAATCGATGCATTGTGCATTGAGACAAGCTCCGAAGACAGTGAGGATGAAAGTTCAGACACTGACGATGAAGAAGCCACTCTAGACGTGGAGATTGGCAAAGAAGTGTGTGGAATAGCTATGGAAGCTTATCCAGATGTGTCGAACTACGAATTCTGCCTCATGGCCGGTCAGGTAAATAATTCTACCTCTGACTCAGATTCAGAAAGTGAAGACGAGATTGACCTTGACAAGATTCAAGGAGAAATCGAAAGAATTGAGAAAACTCTCAGCAAACAGCAAGAGAAACTTCAACTTGCTGAAACTCTGACCAAGCAAACTACTGAAAAGTACGTTTTGCTGAAGGAAGAGACAGAAGAAAAGGATGCTGAAATAAGGCGTCTTAAGAAGTTGATTGCTGAGGCTGCAGAGAAAATTCTCAAATGGCATTAGAATTAGAAGAGTATCAGTCCTCAATTCTAAAGTTACTTGCTGAAATCCAAGAAATGAAAAAGATGAAAATCAATTTCAAATCCTATGTGGAAGCAAGTAATACGCTGACTGAACTAAACTCTTATTTGAGAGATCCATCTCAGAAAGAAGGTTTAGGAGCAACGTGTGAAGGTGATAACGTAGAAATCTTGAGAAAAGATAAATCACCTATCTCCTTTGTACGTGCTACTGATAGTAGTCCACCAGTGATCTATCAGTTTGGTCAAACTAAGGTTGCTGAAACATGCAATCAAGTACCTATGACCATAAAGCCCGCTGTTGCTACTCAAAGTAACAAGATTTTAAAAGGAAAACAGGTTGCTGAGAAGCAAACTGGAAAGAAAAAGAATGCCGTGAAGCATTCCGCCAAACAAGTTGCTGAAAAGCAAGTTGTTAAGTCTAAATGCAAGATTACCAAAAGTAATCAGAAGTCCTTTGCTGACAAACCTGAATCAAGTAAGGTTGCTGATGCTAAAGCTCAGCATTCTCCAAAGAGTGGACTCGGTTTCAAAACCAAGCAAAGTCAACTCTTTCATGAGTATAAGCAAAGTCAGCAATACATCAAAGAGATGAAGAAAACCAAGCCTAAGAGTTCTGAAAAGACTTCCAATGCTAGGACTAGAAGGAACCTTGCTAGAAAAGAACTTACTGAAAAGTATGTTCAGCAAAAAGGCAACAGAGCAAGACACCATATCAGAAAGTGGATTTGACCAGCACGAGTCAAAAGTCTTTCAGCTCAAAACCTCCTAGTTCCTCAGCAAGTAGAAAACAAGTCAAAGTTGAAAAACTTCAGACTTGGGTTTCCACTGGACGCATTCTTGAACATGTTAATGGACATCCATCATTGGATAATTAACTTGTTTGCTCTTGATTGTGCAGACTGCAGCCACGGAGACAAACGATGCAATCTGGCACTTTGATAGTGGTTGTGGAAAGCACATGACGGGCAACAAGAATAACCTTATAAACTATAGACGGTGGTCTAAAGGTCCAACAATAAGGTTTGCTGGTGGAGGCTCCGAATCTACAAAAGGCTATGGTGATGTGAAGTTGGGATGCATAACCATTTCTGGAGTTCTTTATGTCAAAAATCTTAAGTTTAACCTTTTCAGCATGAGTCAATTTGCTGACAAACGATACTTCATCGAAATTAAAAGTGATGAATGTAAACTTGTAGATTTTGAGACTAAAAAGGTTATAATGATTGCAAGAAGATCAGGAGGCTTGTACACCGTTGATTGGTCTTCAGCAAACGTTGAAAAATGCCTTGTCTCAGATCATGATTGCCTTGCTGAAAAAGCATGGTTATGGCATAAACGAACAAGTCATCTAAACTTCAAGACGCTGAATAAGCTGTCTAAAAAGGCACTTGTAGTTGGATTACCTAGGGTTACTTTTAAGAAGGATGGTGTTTGCAATGCATGTCAGCAAGGAAAGCAAACCAAATCTTCTTTCAAGAACAAGGCAGTACCGTCAACTACAAAACCTTTACAACTCTTACACATGGATTTGTTTGAATCTTCTTCAACAAGCTATGCTGGTAAGAAGTATGGTCTAGTCGTGGTAGATGACTATTCAAGATTCACTTGGGTAGTATTCATCAAGCACAAATCTGAAACCAAGACTGAAATACCTAACTTGCTGAATAAGCTTGAAGTCATGAAAATGACAAGGTAAGAGTCCTAAGGACAGACCATGGTACTGAGTTTGTAAACCAGTACATAACTGAATATTGTACCTCCAAAGGTATTCAACATCAGTTATCCTCAGTAAGGACACCACAACAAAATGGTGTTGCTGAACGGAAGAATCGTACCCTGAAAGAAGCCGCAAGAACAATGCTTGTTGACACTGAGATAAGTGAGGCTTACTGGGTTGAAGCGATTAATACCGCCTGCTATACTCAGAATAGATGTTTGATTACTAAGGAATACAACAAAACTCCTTATGAATTGTTTGTTTGAAGACCTCCTAACATCACTCATCTAAGAGTATTTGGTTGCAAGTGTTTCGTTCTTAACAATGGTAGAGAATACCTAAGAACATTTCAACCAAAGGCAGACGAAGTGATATTTCTTGGCTACTCCTTGCATAGTAAAGCTTAAAGAGTTTACAACAAAAAGGCACAAAAGATTGAAGAATCTGTGCATGTTGTATTCTACGAAAAGACACAAGGTGTGCCTGCTGAAGAAGAAATATCAGAATGTATGAAAAAGCTAATCATACATGAGCAAAGAACTGAATCTGATGCTAGGCAAATCAAGTCAATTGAACTAAATGATGATTCTGACAATGACTCTCCTCCCCCGAGTCATGACAAGATAAATATAGTTCACGACAAAGAATTTCCAGCAAAAGATGCGGTTGCTCCGGAAGTTGCTGAAATTACGCAATCTCCAGTGCCTGCTGATGAAGTACCTCAACCCAGCAATGCTGAGCAAGCAGTTGCTGACGATCAAATCTCAGCAGAGACACAAATTCCCAGTAGTACTGAACAAGTACATACTGAAGAGTCACATGCTGATGAGCAAACGTATCCTGATCCAACAAACAGGAAACCTGTTAATAAATGGATTAGAGATCATCCCTCTACGGATATGATTGGCGATATTAATAAACGCCAAGTGACTAGATCCAAAGCTACTCAAGGACTTGCTGAAGAAGCAACTGTCGTAGAAGTAGAATCTTTATTCTCTTGCTTTGTTTCAGAAATTGAACCTAAAACCATAGAAGAAGCTTTAAAGCATTCTGAATGGATAAAGGCAATGCAAGAAGAATTGGATCAATTTGAAAGAAACAAAGTCTGGAAACTTGTGCCACTTGCTGAAAATAAGAAAGCTATTGGTACAAAGTGGGTGTCCAGAACAAGCTGAGTGAGTCTGGTGAAGTAACAAGAAACAAAGCACGCTTAGTTGCTCAAGGTTACTGTCAGACTGAAGGATTGGACTATGATGAGTCTTACGCTCCAGTTGCAAGATTGGATGCAATTAGGCTTTTCTTGGCCTTTGCTGCTCACAATGACTTCATTGTTTACCAAATGGATGTTAAGAGTGCATTCTTAAATGGTGAACTTGCAGGAAAAGTCTACCTAGAACAACCCCCTGGCTTTGAACTTCCCTCAGAAACCAAGATGGTATATAAGCTTCAGAAAGCTGTATATGGTCTAAAGCAAGCACCAAGAGCATGGTATGATACCTTAGCTAAGTTCTTGCTGGAAAATGGTTTCAAGAAAGGTGAAGTTGACAAAACTCTTTTTACCATGAACCATGATGGTAAATTAATCTTAGTTCAAATTTATGTGGATGACATAATTTTTGGATCTAAGGACAAGCAACTTTGTGATGATTTTGCCAAACTCATGACAAATAAGTTTGAAATGAGTATGATGGAAAAATTGAATTATTTCCTAGGGTTGCAAGTCAAGCAACTCAAAGATGGAATATTCATAAATCAAGCAAAGTATGCGAAAGAAATGCTCATAAAGTTTAGGATCAAAGAGGATGAAAAACCTGAAAAGATCCCTATGAGTATTGGTACCAAATTGGGCATTACTAAAGAGGACAAAAGTGTTGAAGAACACAAGTATAGGAAGCTCATTGGTTCCTTGTTGTATTTAACAGCAAGTAGACCTGACATTCAGTATGCTGTTTGTGTGTGTGCAAGATTCCAATCGGATCCAAAAGAATCACACTACAAAAAGGCAATTAAAATACTGAAATATGTTAAAGGTACAGTCAATGTTGGATTATGGTATCCAAAAGATTCTGGACTTGAATTGGTTGGCTATTCTGATGCTGATCATGGTGGATCAACTCTTGATAGAAAAAGTACCTCTGGAACTTGTCAGTTTTTGGGTACTAGATTAATATCATGGTTCAGCAAGAAGCAAACGTGTGTCGCCAATTCATCTACTGAATCTGAATACATTGCAGCTGGTTGTTGCACAACTCAAATCCTAAGGATTCAGCAACAATTAAGAGATTATGGTATTTCTGCAAAGAAAACACCAATCTTTTGTGATAATACAAGTGCTATTGCAATTACGCAAAATCCTAAGTTTCACTCTAGGACCAAGCACATTGATATTAGACATCATTTCATTAGAGATCATGTGGAAAAAGGTGATATTGAGGTTGTGAAAGTAGGTACTGAAGATCAGCTTGCTGACATCTTTACCAAGCCCCTACCGGATAATAGGTTCGCAATGCTAAGGTATAACCTTGGATTGATTGAACTACCTCAATAAAGGATACACTTGGCAGAATGCTGAAACAGGTATTCAGCAAGCCAAAGTATTCCTGTCCAAAAGACCAAGTCACTGATTTCTTCTAAGAAATGATAAGTCACAACATGATTGCTGAAACAGGCATTCGGCAAGTAATTCCTTCAAAACAGGTATTTGTTAGGAAACTTGATCACTTGCTGAGACAGGAACTCAGTAAGTGAAAGAACTTAAAGATTGCTGAGACGGGTACTTAGACAATCAAAAGATACTGAAACAGGTATTTAAGTATCAAAGGAATTTTCTGAAACGGGAATTCAGAAAAAGAGCAAAATCTCATCTCTCAGATTTTACCAAAGGATGTCTCAAAGTGCAAAAAGAATTTACTGATACGGAAAATCAGAAATATCTTTTAAACTTAGAAAATATGAGATATCTAAGTAAGGGGGAACTTTCAGCAAGTATCTAGATTGTTAATTCAAACTCGCTGAAAAGATTCTTGTCTATTTCAGCAAGCAATCTATCCCTTATTACTCGGTAAAATCAATTTGTGACGTTAAGCTGGCACAGATAAACTCGCTATAAATCATGACATGAAATTCAATCGTGTCCATTGATTAAAAGGCGTTATTAATCTAACGGCTAACGAAACAAAGAGAGAGAGTGCTCTGACGATTTTAGTTAGTGGGCCACTACGCATTCAATGCAAAGGCTCCACTATCTCCAGTGTTTCTCTGTTTTACCCTTGCTGAGAGCTCAAATCGATTGAGTTTCTCACACACCAGAGACACTATATAAAGAAGGAGTTAGAGAAATGACAAAATTCTTTAACTCACATTTCCTTTCTCTGCAATTTCTAGCCTGAAACTACTGTACCTCCGGTCAAAAAGCAAACTATCTTTTTTTCGTACAATTTCTTGCTCTATATAAGAAATGGCTCCCAAGAGACAGTCATCTAAGTCCTCAAAATCATCAAAGGTTGACAGTGCTGAAACACGCATTGCTCCGGTGACTGCTCCGGTGACTTCTCTGACCCAAGACACAGCGAAAGTTGTGTTGAAAAACGACCGAATCACTGTAAAACCTATGCCTCCGTCATATCTTGACACTGCAAAGTGTGAGATGTTGATGCAATGGGGAGGATTTGCAAAAGAAAAGTACATTAGGTACTTTTATGAACAAGAACTTGATGACCAAAATGAAGAGGCACTTGAGTTCATCAAGCAGCAAGGCCTCATGAACTTTATCTCTGCTCGCACTAAGCAAGTGAGCATGATTGATACTATGGAATTCTACAATAATGCAGAAATCCAGTCCCTTACTGATAGTAAAGGAGTCACTGAAAAAGTGATCTTTACACTACAAGCAACCAGGAGTTTACCGACGGAACCATCCGTCGCTAAACCACCCCGATCGGTTGCTAAAATTCGCTAGCGACCGATCGGTGTTTTTAGCGACGGATAAAATCGTCGTCGCTAAACCGTTGGTCGCTAGCGAATTAGCGACCGATGAGTAATCCGTCGCTAATTTGCGACGGATTAGCGACGGAAAATGAGATTGACTTTTAGCAACCGATGACTTATCCGTCGCTAAAGTCACCGGACTTTTAGCGACGGATGAGTCTCATCGGTTGCTAAATATTAGCAACGGATGAGCGTTATCCGTCGCTAAAAGTCCGGGACTTTTAGCGACGGATAAGCCTTATCCGTCGCTGTATATAGCGACGGATGAGACCATCGGTTGCTAAAATTTTATTTTTTATTTTTTTTTTAGATATAATAATGAGACTCAAAATCAAATGCAACCTGTTTAATTAAGCAACATGTTACAGAAATTCTATAGACCAAATAAACCAAAAAATAATCCAAAAAAATCATAATAAATGTACCAAAACCCTCCATACATATAATAATAATCATACGTACACAATACTAATCCAAAATAATATCATAGTGTACACAGTATTCATGTAGAAAATAGTAAATAAAGTCGAAAAGGATAGGGGTATCATGGAAAGGGAGGTGGAGGCATCCCCAGCTTCGCATACAGCTCAGCAAACATAGTAGCAAATTGTGCCTTCTGCTCAGCCTGCTCCGCAGCTAGCCTCTTCACCTCCTCATCCCTCTCCTACAACTGAAGTAAGAGGGCCTGCTCTCGAGCGGAAGCTGCTGCTGCTGCTGAAGATGATGAAGATGTACTGGCACGGGAACGACGAGTCGGCCTCGAGTCCAATTCAGGGACGGCTGCTGCACTCCCAAGTCCCAAGCGACGACCCTTCTCGTCTGGAGGATTCACCTCGAGGAAAATGGCATTCATTTCCTCAACAGTGAGATCCTGATCACGAATCCTGTCCTCGTAGGCCGTCTGAAATTATAAATCAAGAGTATAAGGTGTTAGTTATGTTGTTAATTAGTTATGAAATCATCAGTATTTAATAAACACATGTATTGTTGATACTTACCGCAATTGTTGTGGCCTCGTCACACAACCACTGTCCGTTCTTGGCCTTCTGAGATCTCGAGAACAGGGTGAATAGGAGACTCTCCTTATCCTTCAACTGAATGACACATGAAAGCATCATATACTTAGTTTGAAAGTTCGAAATGCAAGTAAATAACAAGTATAAGAATGATGAATTCACAAAGTTAATATACTTACCTTCTGCCTCACATGTGCTGTAGCGATCGACTCAGAGCCAAAACGGTGTGTCACCAGGGTACGTGTCCCATCATTCGGCTGCTTCTTCCGGTTCTCAGTGTTCTGGTCAGCCTGCGCCTGGACTCTCCCGTCAGCCCAATACACCTTCCACGCCTCCCAAATTGCATCTCCGGGCCAATCACCGGTACGTGGACGGTTTTCTTTCCACATTTTCTTCAGGCTATGAACCATGCACTTGTAAAGGGCACTACCGTGAGAGTTGAAGCTCCACCAGAGATCCATCAGCAATGCTTTCGGAAGGAAGAATTCTTTCTACACAATTACAAATAAACATCGAAACACATACGTTGGTGAAATACTTAAAAAACATTCAAGTATAACAAGGGGAGCTAACATGTATCAAATATATAACAAGGGAAAACAACATCTATTCAGGTATATCGGTGACTAACATATCACCCAAGTTCAGTGGCTAACATACCACTCACATTGTCCTATATTTCACTAAAACAATGGTGACTAACATATCACCCAAGTACAGTGGCTAACATACCACTCACACAAAGTGGCTAACATACCACTCACAACACAAACAATTAGGTAATTAATGTACGATTATTAACTCACCCTCAGCTCCTCGAAGAGCTCTCCCTTAATTTGGTCCGGGATGCAATGCCACTGGCTGCCACCCTCTTGCGGTGGGACCATTCTGTTCCGTATTATCGAACTGAGTACTTTAGCAGCGTGCTCCCCATACAACCTGTGAAGAACAGGTAAGTCAATAGTGACAAGGTTAGTTCGGTATATATATATTAAAAGTTCGTAAATCAGTTAATGCCTAATACTTACTTCTCTCCATTGGGGTAAAGGACAGGGCGACCATTCCACATAAGACCATCTTCCGGCCTTTGAAAGGGACAACTGTCGTCTGGAACGTGGGCCCACGGGTCGTGGAGGGAGGAATGAGGAGTCGATCCCCTGCTCGACCCAGGTGGAGTCCCTAAAACAGTAGGGGAGCCCTGCCCGGTGTCCTCTCCGTCGGTATCATCCCTCTGGGACTGCGGGGTCATGTATCGTGGCCTCCTGGGTCGTGGCATCTGCAATACAAAGATCCGTGTTAGTACATACACAATTGAATATAAAACATGTACAATCAGAGATATAGCAAGGAACGACACTAGACATTCGGGTGGTCACGCCAGTAGGACTCCCAAACATCATGAAGGGGACTCGGCATCCACTCTTTGGGCGGAACTCCCAAAATCCAGTTGGCTTTCCAAACCTCAAGTAAGGGAATCCTCAGTGTACGTTCTGACATATTTGAATGCTAAACCTGACCAATGGAAGTTTAGTACATTGCGGCTAACGTTGTTTTTCACCAAGTACTCATTTTAATTATCAATTTTTTACATTGCATTATATATACTCCCAATATTTCTACATTAGAAATAAAAATACTCATATTATCTTCTAACTTTAATTTATCAATGAGTTATTTCCTTCATACTTACAATTTTTTTAAACAATAATTACCTATATTTATCTATATTTCCATTATACTTGTACAATTTTCATTATAATAACTACTTACAATACACTATAATTACATATATTTTGCATTATAATTATGCAATTTGCATTATAGTAACAACTACCAATACACTATAATTACCTATATTTATCTATATATTTCCATTATACTTATGGAATTTTCATTATAATAAAAACTTGCAATACACTATAATTACCTATATTTATCTATATTTTCATTATATTTATACAATTTCCATTATAATAACTAATTACAATACACTATAATTACTCATATTTCCATTATAATTATACAATTTCCAAATCTAATTAGTAATTAGTATATCTGAAACAAAACTACACTAATTGACCAAACATAATCGAACTCAACTATAAAATACCCAATTCATCCCAAATCTATCAATTCACCAACTAAAACTTGTGCATCCCCCCTAATTTGAGCTATACAACATAATAGATACTAGTAGAATCCATACAATTCAATGAATTGGAAAAAAAATGAAGAATACTAAAATTTAGACAAGTTAGGGTTCGAAATATATACCTTTGATTGCGGAAGAAATGGGCAAATAATCACGCAATTGAATAGCTACACTTGTTCCTTGATGAAAGAGCTTCGAAATGACTATAAGATTGATGGAAATGGTGAAGAAATGAAGAAAATAGGGGAGGATAGATTTGGGCCGCGAGAGAGAAGAAAGAAATGGGTTGGAGTTTTCTGTCCGATCGATCGCGGCGAGGAAGATGATGAATAGCATTTTTAGCGACGGATGGCGTATCCGTCGCTAAAAAAGCGATCGGTCGCTAATTAGCGACCGATAAGCTCATCCGTCGCAAGTTAATTTTTTGTTTTTATTAATATGCAATAGCGACCGATGGTTCCATCGGTCGCTAAGCTTGTTGACCAGATTAATAAAAAAAAAAAAATTTAAATAAATGCGATGGATGGGCGTATCCGTCGCAATTTTAGCAACGGATGGACCTATCCATCGCAATTTTAGCAACGGATGGACCTATCCGTCGCTAATTAGCGACGGATGAGCCATCCGTCGCTAGTTTCAGTACGCTCTAAGGCGTTTCCTTTTATCCGTCGCTAGGGCCTATTTATCGGTTGCTAAAAGACCGATCGGTCGCTAATTTAGCAACCGATCGATCGGTTGCTAAAAGTGGTGGCTAAAATGCTGTTTTCTTGTAGTGTTACTACAGTTCAGAACACGCAAATCGTCCTGAAATGGACTGATTTAGCGGAGATTTTTCAGATTCCAACCACTGGAACTGAAGATGACGTCACTGCTTCTGACGAAGAAATTGAAGCTTCCTATAGTGACGTCAGAAATGCAAAAATGAAGAAAGGCGAGATAGCTCCCGTGACTTGGACAAAGCACGTTAAGAGAAAGCATCTCTGCCATTCACTTGGTCTAATAGCTCTGCTACTGATTAAAGTTCTTGACTCCCAAGTTGGAGGAATTGACCAAGTAGGCCTGAGAAGATGGCCATTGCTGATGCATATCTATGAAAATAAATCAGAACTTAACTGGGCTAAGTACATTTTCAACAGGCTTGTTGATTGTGTTACTAAGTTTAAAGTAAAGGTAGAAGACAACAAGGTCTCACCTTCCTTTCCAGTTATGTATGGAATCAAGATATGCTATATCCTTGAACATTTCAGGATTCAGCTAAGAAACCCATTGCCAATCAAGAAATCTGTGTGCAATGTGGGAAGGTCTTTCTACAAGCAGAATGTACCTAAGATTGCTGGAAAGAAATCCAAGAAGACAACAACTGCAAATGTTGTCAGCACAAGCCAGCAAGAAAGGTATACAACAGCTGCAGATGTTACCACTCAGCAACTTAGAGATGAAACTGCTGTTGGAGGTGGTAACACAAATGAAACTGCTGTAGAAAATCAACAAGGTACGTGTACAAAAGCCGTTGCTGAAAATGCAACAATAGATGACTCTGGGAAACTAGAGAAATCTAAAAGGAAAAAGAGGAAAGCTGATGATGACACTCAGACTGCAGCGTCATCAGCAAATCCCGTACCTAAGAGGAAACGGACAAGTAACAAAAGAAAGAAGACACTGGCTTCTCAGTCAGTCCCCAATGTCCAAGACCCCTCAGACAATTCCCAGACAAATGCTGAAACGCGCATTTGCCAGTAGATGTTGCTGAAATAATTAATGAAACATACATCAGCAATGTTGAAGTGTTTGCGGAAGCCTTCAACAATCAACTTAACGTTGATAACTCTACTGAGAATAGACCACAAGGCAGTGGAAATGAAATTCCTGCCCAAGTCCCAGATATCTACATTCTAGAGAATCTAGATGATCAAACCATGGAACCAGTAAGCGACATTGCTGTTGATCTTCAAAGAGCGGCACTTGCTGATGCTGCTGAACAGATGGTTGCTGAAAAAGCAACTCATCAAGTTGCTGAAACCCAGCTTGCTGATGGACCAGTTGTTGAGATAGCAATGGTTCCTGTTCCTGAAGTTGCTGAAAGTCAAGAAGCATTATTCAAAGACGCATCTCTTGATGCTGAGAATACTGGCCCAAGTTCACCCAAGACATCAATTGACAAAGTCCAGCTTGTACTGGATAATTTAAGCAAACAAATGGAGTTGGAAATTGAAGAATCATCCAACAAGTCAATTGATCCCTTCATGACAAGCAGTGAGCTTAAAGGTCAAGATGCTTCTGCTCAACTTGTCAATTCAGAGACAAGGGAGATTGCTGAAACCGCACAGCTTTCTCAGTTAGAGCAAAATCAGAAGTCTGCTGAAGAAACAGTCCAAGAAGCTGAAGAAACTGTTAATGCTGAAAGGACTGAGCCACAACCTGTCCTTCCTCAGCAGGTAGTTAATTCAACCATCAGTAAAACTTCAAATTCTGAAAATTGTTCCTTTGCTAAAATTATTCTTTCTCTACAGACTTCTCAATATGCAAGTCAGATGGTTGCTGAAGCCTCTGCACCAGAACCAACACTCCCTGCTCAGCAGGTAGTTAATAATTTTGGTATAAAAACTAAGTTTGACAGCTTAGTACTTGTGTCTAATTTTAATTTATTTCAAGATGAACAAATGGAGGATGCTACTCAAGCTCTTCATGGAATGGAAATTGTACTACATGAGCTTGCTGACTCTCAGCAGGTAAATCATGTTTCAGATTTAAACTCTAAAACAATTCTCCAAACCAATCCTGATCTAAATAAAATTCTTTTTCAGGCTCAAAAGGAGACCACTGAAGTGGTACTCATCACTGAAGATCAGCAAGTAAGTTCTGAAGAACTTTACTTGAGCTTCAAGAGGACAACTTTGTCAAGAGTTGCTAAGTCCGTCAGCAACTGGCAAAGATATAGGAGAATGGACTTCTCAGATCTTCACCTTCATCTCTCAAATGAGAAAAAGAGATCTTCACTGTTAAAGCTCGAAACATTTGTCCACTCCATCCTTCCTGAAGAAATGACATATTCTCAGCAAATGAGCTCAAATCTGATTGCTCAAATCAGAGAGAATATGAAGGCCAAATTTAAGAGTGCCTCTCCAGCTGAACAAGCTGTGATGCTCAAAGGTCTATTTGTTCCTGTGGTGGCTGAACCCACAAATTAACTGAGGAAGAGGAAGTGACAAGTGTTGCTTTGTATAAGCACGTTGAGCTAGTCATTCTGACAGATGATGAAGAAGAAGAAGAAGATGAGAACATTCCCACTGATCCCAGTGATGATGAAGGGAAAGATTCTAAGGACAAGAAGGATGATGATGATGACAATCAAGGTCCAAGTCCTGGTGCTGGTGGATTGAAGTTAACAGTTGCTGAAAATACTCAATCTGACAATCAGCAAGCTGAACAACAACAATCTCAGCAAGAATCTCAACCTCCTCCTGCTGATGCTGAAAATCAAGCACCTGTACAAGGTGCTGATACTGAAGAAGAATACGCCAGAAAAAGGGCTGCCTTGAAACATGGCAAGAGTCCAGTTTCTGATGCCAAGGTTACTGAAGAAAACCTTGAAGATGAGGATGAAGAAGATGAAGATTACCAACGAGCTCTACAAAATAATCTCGTGATCCATGCAAGGCATACGCAGGATCTGGACATTGGTAAATCTTCAAGACCAAAATCGAAGGAAGTTCCATCCCTTTCACTTACTACTGGCGCAACTCCAGTTATTGAGTCTCAAACGTTGCCTTCAGCAACTACTCAATTAAAAATAACTACTGGCGAAACTCCAGTAATTGAGCCCCAAACTCAATTGAAACAACTATCTACTCGTGAAACTCCAGTCGTTGAGTCTGAAGTGTTGCCATCAGCAACCACTCAACAAAAAGGAAGTGAAGCTACTGGCAAAGGCTCCAAAGTCGCTCAACTTGATGAATCTGAGGATGATGACGACTTGTCAGAAAATGATGATGAACAATCCAAAAGAGACCCAAAAGTCGTTCAGATTCCTCCTCCTGATTACATCAATGATTTAGACGATGGACTAAGAGCCGAATTGCTGACGCGTGATGATCAGTTTGCTTCTGAAATTAAGGTTCATTCCTTAACACAGCATTTAGTGCCGTTCCCAAGAGTTGAGGAGTTCACTCCCAGAATTCTAGCACTAAAGCAAGTCCATGATGCCTGCAAAGCTGAAGATGAGGCATTGCTTGCTGAGAGCCCACTTGACATTGGAAAGATACTGGCTACAGTGCTGAGACGCACTACAACTTTGACAATAGCTCAAAGAGACATAAGTCTTTATCACAAGAGCTATGAAGAAGATGTAAGTCAGGCGCTCAAGCTTGCAAAGAATGCTCTTGTCAAAGCTCAGAATATTATGGATGAGAAGGCCGCAACAGAGAAAAGACATGAAGAGAACATGATGAATATTCAAAAAGAGTTAGCAACAATGAACTCTGACCAACAAGAAATCATCATGAAGTATAACAGTCTCAACACTCTTGCTGAAAATTGCAATGAGTTTTATTCTCTGCACATCACTCCGATGTTGCAATCCATGTCTAAGGGGGAAAAGAAGAACACTAGAAAGAGTAATCAAACCCCTCCTACTCCTTCTGCTGATGTGCCACTTCCATTAGAACCTCTTGCTGAAAGAGAGCAAAGTTCTAAAAGACAAGCAGAAACTGAGTTAAATTCAGCAAGTACCAAAAAGAGAAAAACCGCTGCTGAAACTCAAGATTTCTGTCACAATGAAAGTCATCACAATCTGAATGAAGATGATGAATAAGATGATGACAATCAAACAATAGCTCAAGCCATAAGAGCTAGACCCTTAACAGCCATAACTCCGTCTGGCCACTCAAGGCATTTTTCGTCTGACTCTTCAGCAAGAGATCAAGACAATGCTAAAACAAGAAGAAGAAGGCAAAGACAGGAAGAGAAAAGGCTGGCCAGCATTGCTATTGGCTCCGGCATTGAATATACAAAGACCAGCAATGATGAAACCACTCAGAATGTGATCAGAAACATTCATGGTTGCTGGATCCTAAAGCTGGAAGACTTGCTGGTAAATGAGTTCTTTCCTACAACCATTTTGAATCAGATGTTCAAATGGATTGAACTCAAGGTCCAAAGAAAGCAAAGGGAAGAATCCCTCCCAAGAAATATTGCTGGGAAATGGTTGAATCTAGAGGTCTATGTAAGAAGAGTTGCCATTGGTAAGACATACAAGCAAGAACCAAATCTGATAAAACCACCTGGCATCGCTTACTATGCTGACCCGGTAACAAAGAAACCTAAGAAGAAACTTGGATTGATTCCTTATGAGTACTTCTATCTCACTGCTAAGGATCAAGAAGAAGATCTTCTCTGGTTAAGAAAGATTCATCCGAGAAACATTTCTGATACACAGCTTCTCCATGCCAGCAATTGGGGCATGCATTTGTGGGTAATTAACTACATGGAAATGAATGCTGAAAAGCATCATCATACTGCCTGCAAAAATGAAAGAATTCTTCAACTACAAGTCCGTAGGCTTCTGGAAAACTACGAGAAGGATTGTATTGAATTCACTGCTCTTGCTGAGAAGAGTGTAAGAGAGATTTTGAGAAAATCCTCTGAAAGAGTTTAAGTCCCTGCAATAGTTTTGTTAAAGTTTTTGTTTGCTGATTCTTTGTTATCTATGCTTTCTTGTAATCTTCTGAATGATAACTTTCAGCAATGAATTCTTTTTGACTCTTATTGGTTTTGATTATGCAACTTACTTATGCTTACTGTTTATTTATTCAAGTATGCTTGCATTAATCATCTGATTTATTCAACATCAGAAACCTCTAAAAGGGTAACAATTAATTTAGCCATGGATTGCTAACATCAAAAAGGGGGAAATTTGTTAGGAAACTTGTATTTTTGATGAGCAATTAACCATGCTAAATTAAGAACAGTCCAGTAACTAGTACTCTTAAGGTCCATAGGAATTTAGAATTTTAAGGACATTGTAAAAGAGGAACGTTTGCTGATGACTTAGATAGGTGTTAGATAAGTTATTTCTTTTGTGTATGACGTATTTTATTTTCTGAGAAGAAAATAATTTATTGACACTTTAGCGTATGATGTATTTTATTTTCTGAAAAGAAAATATCTTATTGATGCTTAGCTTTAATTAATCTTATTTTCTGAAAAGAAAATGACCTATTGAAGCAATTTGCTGAAGATGTATTTTGTTTATTACAAACAAATTATTGAAGCAAATAAGAAACCGGTCAGAATCTTGAAGACTTTTGAAGATCTGAAGACTTGAAGACTTGGAGACTTGAAGATTGCTGAAGACTGGTAAGGCACGTGTTGCTCAGAAAGTGAAATTTTCAGCAACAGCATTGCATAAGTGAAAATCTGAAAGACAGAGTAGGTTGTGCTTGCTGAAACTGAGAATGAACACTTGCTGATGAACATATGTGACCTCTTGCTGAATGTACGTGATTTTGCGCTCCAATGTTACTGTTTGAATTCTATTCAAAGGTGCATTTAATGCAAAGCTTACACGCGAAGGACATGAAGACTAGAAGACAAACAAAGGTTGCTGCTGAAAGTACAAAAGCAAGATAGTGACATGTTAAGGAACAAAAGCCTTAGGATTTGAAATTCAAACGGCTCCTTAGTTGCACTATAAATAGAGGTCATCCGGCAAAGAGTTGAAGTGTGTCAACAACGTGATCAAACTCTCACTTGTGCTTAAAACTCACAAACCTTCAAACACTCTTACTGCCATTGATCCGTTCCAAGACTTAAAGCTTGAAAAAGCCACTTGTGAAGAAGTAGAACAAACTCGGCTAAGAAATTAGTTAAGTGTTCTTTCTTTCGAACAAGAACAAGTTTTGACACCAGAAACAATCAAACTTGTTTACTGCAAAGTATTCCAAGTTCTGTTTCTTAGATTACTTGTTGTAACTGAATAAGTTATAATTAAGTTATCTCACCCCAAAACTCTCTAACTGAAAATACACCCTTTCAGGCGTGATATTCAGGGGGAACTTAATCGAGCAAGCTTTTGCTGATTAAAAGTACCAAGTTTGGTGGAGAACAAGGTTGAGTTCTCTAGTTTAGGTTGGAGACAAAGCAAGTGTGCTTTGGTTTCTGTTGAATCGCTTTAGATAGGAGATTGTAAGGAACCTCAATCATATCTTAGTGGATTCAGTCCTAGAAAGGACAAAGTGGATTAGTTGAGAGATTACGCCACTCTCAGATACCACTATAAAAGCGTTTGTGTGATTTACTTATTGCATTTAGCTTTCAGCAAATTATATCTGTGTGTACATAGTCACTCACTTCACTTGCTGTAACTCTTTACTTGCTGAAAAAGCACTTATTGTTTCAAAGACTTCCGCTCTCTAATTTTAAGTATCAGCAAACCAAGCTACTGTAAAGTAACTTACGCTTGCTGAGAAAGTTAAGTATCAGCAACCTCATTACTGAAAAGTAATAAGTACTTGCTGAGAAAGTTTTAAACGACAAAAGTTTGAAAGACTATTCACCCCCCCCCTCTAGTCTTTTCTTGTTGTTTAAAGGGACCAACAGCCGTCATCTTCTGAAAAGAAGAATGATAAAGAGCCTGCTGATGAAAATGCTTTAGCTGTTAAAAACATGAAGAAGTTCATTAGTAAGGAACTTGAAAGGCGAAAGGCAAAAGAGAAGCTGAAAAAGCATCTTGGTAACAACTACCATAAGTACAAGAATGATACTAGCTCGCTGAACAAGCAAGCTCAGCAAGCTACATCATCAGAAGAACCAGCAGTTGGAAATGATCTATGTTTTTACTGCAAAAAGCCTGGACACTTCAAAGCTAATTGCCCTTTGCTGAAAGGAAAATCTGCTGAAAAGAAGAAGAAGTTCAAAAGAGCTTTCATTGCTGAAGAAAAGAAGAAGCTTCAAGCAAAAATCGATGCATTGTGCATTGAGACAAGCTCTGAAGACAGTGAGGATGAAAGTTCAGACACCGACGATGAAGAAGCCACTCAAGACGTGGAGATTGGCAAAGAAGTGTGTGGAATAGCTATGGAAGCTTATCCAGATGTGTCGAACTACGAATTCTGCCTCATGGCCGGTCAGGTAAATAATTCTACCTCTGACTCAGATTCAGAAAGTGAAGACGAGATTGACCTTGACAAGATTCAAGGAGAAATCGAAAGAATTGAGAAAACACTCAGCAAACAGCAAGAGAAACTTCAACTTGCTGAAACTCTGACCAAGCAAACTACTGAAAAGTACGTTTTGCTGAAGGAAGAGACAGAAGAAAAGGATGCTGAAATAAGGCGTCTTAAGAAGTTGATTGCTGAGGCTGCAGAGAAAAATTCTCAAATGGCATTAGAATTGGAAGAGTATCAGTCCTCAATTCTAAAGTTACTTGCTGAAATCCAAGAAATGAAAAAGATGAAAATCAATTTTAAATCCTATGTGGAAGCAAGTAATACGCTGACTGAACTAAACTCTTATTGAGAGATCCATCTCAGAAAGAAGGTTTAGGAGCAACATGTGAAGGTGATAACGTAAAAATCTTGAGAAAGATAAATCACCTATCTCCTTTGTACGTGCTACTGATAGTAGTCCACCAGTGATCTATCAGTTTGGTCAACTAAGGTTGCTGAAACATGCAATCAAGTACCTATGACCATAAAGCCCGCTGTTGCTACTCAAAGTAACAAGACTTTAAAAGGAAAACAGGTTGCTGAGAAGCAAACTGGAAAGAAAAAGAATGCCGTGAAGCATTCCGCCAAACAAGTTGCTGAAAAGCAAGCTGTTAAGACTAAAGGCAAGATTACCAAGAGTAATCAGAAGTCCTTTGCTAACAAACCTGAATCAAGTAAGGTTGCTGAAGCTAAAGCTCTGCATCTCCAAAGAGTGGACTCGGTTTCAAAACCAAGCAAAGTCAACTCTTTCATGAGTATAAGCAAAGTCAGCAAAGATACTTCAAAGAGATGAAGAAAACCAAGCCTAAGAGTTCTGAAAAGACTCCCAATGCTAGGACTAGAAGGAACCTTGCTAGAAAAGAACTTACTGAAAAGTATGTTCAGCAAAAAGGTCAACAGAGCAAGACACCATATCAGAAAGTGGATTTGACCAGCACGAGTCAAAAGTCTTTCAGCTCAAAACCTCCTAGTTCCTCAGCAAGTAGAAAACAAGTCAAAGTTGAAAAACTTCAGACTTGGGTTTCCACTGGACGCATTCTTGAACATGTTAATGGACATCCATCATTGGATAATTAACTTGTTTGCTCTTGATTGTGCAGACTGCAGCCACGGAGACAAACGATGCAATCTGGCACTTTGATAGTGGTTGTGTAAAGCACATGACGGGGAACAAGAATAACCTTATAAACTATAGACGGTGGT